>JABFTP020000062.1:34576667-35176667 GCA_013387265.2 Cryptolaemus montrouzieri
CACAAATTTTTGAATAGATATTTTCAATAAAGCTAATTTTATCCCAATATATATATTCTTTTGAAAACGAGAGGATTTACAAAAATTCGAATAATTGTATTTACAATAAATGCTTATATCTATGATTTTGGTGTTTCTGAAAATATACAAGTGTGAAATTTAACAGAGGAACCATACTATCTTGCGTATGATTCAATAAACGGGTGAAAAAAACTGAGGAAGAAACTCGTTTCCCTGTCGCTTTTACACTAGCAATAGCTTGTCTATTTTTGTTGTGTTAGTGTCGTGTGTACATAAAGAGTACCAAAGAATTTCCTGCTTAGCAGCTTCATTCTCTCATTCTCATCTTGCAACTGCAGGGGGTTTGGGTCAATAATCTGTAACAATGGAAAAAGAAAACCAGCAGAAAAATATTTCTACAATCATACCTGACTCTTATATGTCTAAACTCACTTGAATCCAAGAAAAGATTTCATATAGCAAGCAAGGCCATAAACATAACCTGCGATATTTCCTTTTTCGCGGAGATGTTCTTCCGTCGCAATGTGAGTCTCCTGAAACATAACCACTTTCTGTTCTTGCTTGCCAGTTTTGAAGTATAATCGTAAAATCCCTTCAATATTCAAACTCAACAAAACAATTCCCTCTCTGTTTGACCGAGAGAGCCCCGATCGCCAAGTTCGGTCTTCTGAGTGATGCCGATTATGATCTATAGATGTTCTAGAATCATTGTGAACCCAATAATTTTGGTTGACATCCCCCTTATATTATTTCTTCGTGGATCTTGTTTAATTCAAAGAAAAGTTTGCGAAAAAATGTTGACAGTCGTTTTAAAAATATGACAGATATATCCCAATATATCAACATAATGCACAGCATAATCTCTGATGCCCTTAGTCTTTTAACATTCTTCAGCTTTTTCAATGTGTGATCAAAATTTAAAACCTGTGGGGTTTCTCGAAATTCATTTTTTTTTCATAAATTGGTACATCCGTATCAAATTTTATGACTGAGTTGTTAATGTTACGTTGTGTTTTTGGGGTTACGTTGTGTTGTTGATGTTATATTGTATTATATTGTATGTTTGCCTTCAAATTTCATCCTTCGATTTTTAACATGAGTCCAATAGTTCAGCAGAGAAGTTGCATTGAATTTTGTACATGATTGTACGGTTCCACAAACATTGAATGTGTTTGTCAAAGCAAAACCATGTCTCCTCCAAGTGTTTTCGATTGGTGAGCCAAAGGCGGGCTGGAACCGAAAACCCATGCTTGACCAAATCAAAAATCAAGGCAATGTGAACAAGTTTCTTCAACTATCGCAGTTTTGTTATCTAAATTCCTTCGGCCTGGTCGAAATATAAATAATGAATTCGGAGCTTTATGCGTCGTTTGTATGAAGCAATATTAAAAAATTGAAAAGATGGGAGAGAAGAACTGAATAATTGATATTAGATAACTAAAGACACTGCGCCAATAAATTAACATACAATTTCAATTGTTCAAATTTCTTTCTTGATAGGCTACTGTTTATTAACACTATTAACAATTTTTCGGATATGCCGTCGGATATGTCTGGGCATATGCTAACAAAACTCATTGTTTTCTTTGGAGCAATAAATTGAGATTTAGCCAGAAACCACCATATATTGTTAACAGCAGTTAGTGATCAATTTTTTAATAAAAATGCAACGCAAATCTCGAAAATTGACCTCGACATAATGTGCTCAAGAAGTGGTGTTAGATGAACTACGTTAGACTTATACAAGTGTAGGCCAAAGTACAGGGAGTTAGTAGTCAAGAAAGGAGACCAGGGCAAGGACGACCTCGAACAACAACCGCAATCCCTGACCATTATTTAAGAATTTCCTCGTTAAGACAACGGTTCGCGACTGCCAGGCATATCAAATACAGCTTCGATAGAACAGTAGAGTGAAAATTAGCATTGAAACAATACGAAAACGTTTCAGGGCATTTGGTTTAAGGCCTCGTGTCGCAGTTAGAGGCCAAGCTCTTACCGCACCTCATCCAAGAGCCCGATTGAATTTTGCAAGTTAACATGTGAATTGGTTAGGAGCTGACTGGAAGAACGTTTACATATGAGTCGAGATTTTCTTTTTCATTGCGATCGACGTCGTTTAGTGTTCAGATGTCGTAATGCGAGATATGCCCAGTGCAATTTTTTACCTTCCTATGGTGTCAATGAAGGTGTGTGGAGGAATGTCTTTGAACGCCTGCACTGATTTCGTCATCGCAACTAATGAAACTCTGAGTGCTCAGAGGTACGTTGCAGACATTTCAGAAGAACTTGTACGATTTCTAGTGAACATGGGAGAATGCTTTCTGTTTATGCGCAATGACGCTAGACCTCACCAAGCTTATATCGTTATGAATTACCTTCAAGATCTCGAAATCGCTTCAATGAAGTGGCTTATACGAATTCTAGACGGATTGAAATTTGGGACGAAATGGATACGAATGCTACCTATAAGGTCATTGATTTTGAATATGCCTCGTAGATACCATGCAATAATTCTGACCCCAGGTGAGAATATCCTGTGTAAACAGGTTTTTGTTGACCTTTTTTTTTTCAAGAATTTCATATTTTTCTTTATTAGTTTTATTTCAATTTCTATGAGTACCATTTCCATTTTGATTGTTCTCAAACGTTCCGCATTACTGATGGATCACTGGAAAAATAATTCTTCCACTTATCTGTTCATTGTGAATAAATTTGAATTTTCGATTCTCTGCGTTAATTTCTTGGTGCAGTGTATATTATAAAAGAAATAGTTCAATATAAAAAAAACTTTCTCAGATTTTGATTAATCAAGGAATGGTATTGTGCATTTATATAAGAGCAGAGGAAGAGTTTCGGAGAACTTAGAATGGCTTTAATACGAACTTTCATGTTTGCTTTTAAAGCGATAATCCATTTGGCAAAAAATCTTTCTTGAAATCTTCCGCGGTTGAAGTAGAGAAAACCCTTTCTTAGTTGATACGTAGTGGCTACGAGAAATCGACCAATCAAATGTAAAGCTTAGGGACTAACACTTACAACAGCAAGGATGAAATTTCGAAAACTTTGTTTGGTTTCAATATGAATTTCCAAATCTATAACTTTTAAAACGAAGTACCATTTAAACATCAGGAAATTTCAATTACTGCAATAATATCCAAGTTCATGTTCCAAATAGAAACTCTTTCAATAATTCATAATGACAAGATCACTCGAATATAAATATAATCGAGTGATCATGTCAACAGCTCAGTTGCTCAAAAGAATACAGAGATCAACAATTGTTATGTATCGAACGTTAATTGTGGAGAGATATGACAAGAACTGATCGATATTCTAGATGTAGCTATGTAGATGTTGTACTTACTTCAACGCAATTGTAAAAGGTTTTTATTTTTTTCTTTGGCTTTATCGTTAGAAATGTAAACTAAATCCAATTATGTCTTGTATACACAAAAGTGTGACGCAACGGGAAGCAGCTGCAAAGTGTAGTGAGTCTAAAGTGGAATTGCTATTGAAAAGGGATCCTACGTTCAGAATAACAAAAGGTACAGAACAGTCTTGCAGTAGTCAGTCTTGCAGAAGACTGATTACTGCAACTAAAAAAACCTAATAGCGTTCATACCATACCTGAATTCGAGCGTAAATTATGTAGTATGGTTATAATTAATGTAGATGTATCTAGCTACATTTGGTCTAAAAAGATTGCGTCTCAGAAAAATAGACCCAGGTTTCTTTCTCGCTGTAGTTCATGCGGTACGGGATGGTCACATTTACAAGAACAATATCCCATTTTTCATTCATCGAGATTACTCTGCGTCTACCTTTTCATCCTATATTTTTAATACACTTATCTTATCAAAAATCCGCTTAAATAGTAAAACCTTACAGTTTACCGCAGAATTTATTTAAAATATTAATTGTTCTTGTTCTACGGGTGCCTACTTGAAATTTCAATTTTGAAAATAAAAAATGTATGTTTCATAATGGGCCATTTAGATAGTGATTTGATTATTAAGGAGTGCCAAAACACCCATATTTTTATGTAAACACAAGTGTGTTGCTTCGCATTTTTAGAAGGACTAATTTCATGCTCCAAAAAACCTGTCCAAATTTCATACTGTTCAACCTAAAAAACATTAGTGTGGCCCCAGTATCGCCCCCGAAGAAATTTACATATATGACTTGGGCCGAGTTCATGGTTCGCATTTTTTCGCGCTGTTGTGCGTGAAAACATGCGAAAAATGAACTTGGCAACGCAAATGTGCCCATTTCATATTTCCATCTTGTGTACGGATTTCAGGCACAAATTCATAGTGAAAAACGCAATCATGGCCAGTATAGTGATATCACCATAACTGATTGTTTTAAAGGTGATTTGTTTCTTTTTGCTGATGACACCACTGCAGTAGTGTCTGCTGAGAAGAGTGTTTTATTGAAAAGCAGAGTACAGCGGAGCTGTGATGAGCTCCATCAATGGTTTTCCAGAAACTTATTGTATATCAATCCAACTAAAAAAAGCTATGTGATATTTCGTAATTATAACAGAATTGTTAACATAAATGTAAAACTTAATGATATACCTGTAAAAGAAATTGATAGTACCAAATTCCTTGGTGTGAAACTAGATAAAAATCTCAACTGGAAAGATCATTGTACGGAGTTGTCCTCGCGGCTTAGCTCTTTTTGTTATTAAGTGAGAAATCTCAAAAATATATTAGGGATTGAACAACTGCTATCTGTATACCACGCTCATGTATCATCAAGGTTGAGATATGGTTGCGGTTTTGTGGGGTTCTTCGTCGGCAGCTAGTGATGTTTTCTTATGTCGAAAAAGGATTATCAGGTGTATAGCAGGTTCAGTCAAAGGACATCGTGTAGGCGGTTATTTATTAAATTTAGGGTCCTGACTGTACCATCTATTGTTATCTCGGAGATGGCTATAGTCATTTATGAAAATAAACTACATTTTTTGCAAAATAAAAACTACCACCAATATGATAAACGCAACAATAGTAATCTGGTGATTCCTAAATGTAGATTTAGGATAGGTAGAAGATCACTTATGTTTCTTGGCATAAATGTTTTCGATAAATTGAGTGAGGGTATTAAAAGCTCTCCACGCTTGAATGTTTTCAAGAAGAAACTAAAGGCCTTTCTAATTGAAATGTTACTATAGTATAGATTAATTCTTAATTTGATGGTTTGATTTGTTCTATAGTTTTGGTGTTCTATAAAAACTGTGCAATATACCTATATACTTGTCTACTCATTTATTTTAGTGTATTCAGTGTGTTTGACCTTTTCCATAGTGTCCCCTTTCTTTGTACACTATACGGAAATAAAGTTTGAAAAAGATATATAAAGATTCATGGTTAAAGGGCAATGAAATACTTAGAGAAATAAACATGAGAATTTGGCAATTGATAACAAAAGAATTCTCGTATCTACTGATGATTCATAACGCAGTTTGTACCCCTCAAATGAACTTGTGAGAGTTTGGAGAAAATAAGAATAGCGATATGTAGAGCCATTTCGAGAACTCTGAAAGTACAATAGTAAAAATGTCTTAGGGTACAGACATAGTAATCGAACCAGTTATTCTTCCTTTTGGTTGTATTATTAGTAATAATTCAGTTTATATGAACGGCCTATATATTTTCTCTATGAATGGCAGTGACCATTTTGTGGTAAAATTTCGAGAAAATTCAACAGTCTTCATCATCCACCAGTTAATCCTCAATAACTTGGAGAAGACCTTCTACATATAGGGCCCTTATCTCTAAGTATTGTGTGGCTTATTTCAAAAGATTGATGCTTAAAGGACTAGGCGAGAGATTTCACGAAAACTAAAGTCTCTCAAAGAAAAAATGATCCCCTTTTTTTTATCTTCTTCAATATCAATTACGTGTTTTTATTTCCATATTTTTTTGCAATATTTCGAAAATTATTTCTTCTTTTTATTTGTTCCTTATTTTTTTAACTTCTTTTCATTTCTCATACTCATATTTCATTATTTCAACAAGAGTTCTGAAATGTTCAAATCCCTATTTGAACATTAGCGATCGTTACTTGATACAAATCCTTTTCAAATTTTCAATAGAGAAAAATTGGATTTTACTTATATATGTTGTTCCGCCTTTCGGTTCCCAATTTCCAGTCTCCGGTCTTGCCAATCTTCTGGTCCTAAATTTCTTTCTGGCATGGCTTTCTTTATCCCGCCAATCCATGTAGTCTTTGGTCTTCCTCTTTTCCTTCTTGCTGTTGGGGACCACTTAATTATTTGTTTGGGGATTCGCTCGTTACCCATTTTTTCGACATAACCATACCAGACCAGTTGCCGTCTTTGGATTTCTTCTATAATTATTGTATCGATCTGCATAATTTCTCTTATTCGATTGTTTGTGAATCTGTCGAGTCTGGATTTGCCAGCAGATCTTCGCCAGAAGTCCATTTCTAATACCAAAAGTCGTCTTTCTAATTTTTGATTGATTTGCCAAGTCTCACATCCGTATAGCACTACACCTCTGAAAACCGAGTTGAAGAGGAGTCGCTTCTTTTCTCGAGATATGCTCTTAGAACACAAAATTGAGTTCAGGCTGCCTATTACTTGTTTTCCCTTCACAATCCGCTCCTCTATTTCTCTTTCTGTTCGTCCGCTTCTTTCCACCGTGGTTCCCAGGACACATAGTCATCGCAGCTCTTATATTTTCTCCATCATCTAACTGCAAGCTCTTATATTTTCTCAATCCTTCTAACTGCAAGTCTTCTTTTTCTTCTCCAAGGCACAATAATTTCGTTTTTGTCTGGTTTACTGTCATCCCCCAGTCTTCATATTCCTTGAAGGGACGCTTTGTCATGAATTTCAGATCTTTCTTGTATTGGGATATGACAACTTGGTTATCTTCGAAGTGCAGAGTGTGGAGATTGTTGTTATCATCTAGTTGAAAACCCATTTCGCCACATGACCTCCTCCATTTTTTAGTGCTTGGTTCAGATATATCTTGAACAGCGTTGGGGACAGGCAGCACCCCTGTCGAAGTCCTTTGGTAGCATCAAATTTCTCCAATAGGTTTCTCTCCAATTTGATCCTAGAAGTCGATTGGCGCTACATCTGCTTGACTCCATTTATAAGGGTGTTGTTTATTGTAGAATTCTCGAGAACCTTCCACAGCTTCTGAACTGGTATTGTATCGTAAGCTTTTGAAAGATCCATAAACAACAAGGTGACATCCCCGTTGGTGGTAACTTTCTTTTCGTTGAATTGAACTATTGCAAAAATCTGATCTATACAGAATCGACCAAGGCGGAAACCAGAATGTTGTTCCATCTTTAGTGGTTCGTATTCCAGGTTTCTGATGACTCTTCCATATAAGCGGCTCATCGTGCTAGTTACTGAGATGCATTTATAATTTTGATAGCTATCTCTGCTGCCATTTTTATGGATATGTGTGATCCAGGCTTCTTTCCAGATATTCGGAATTGGTGCGCCGTTCACGAGCCTATTGAAAAGTTCTCTTATGTGGGTGATTAATTTGGGCGTGCCATTTTTTATGAGTCCTGCAGGTATGCCTTCTGGTCCATTGGCTCATTTGTTCTTCGTTGAACCAACTGCTTTTGATATCATGACGGCGTCTAATTCATCGTGTTGACCTTGTACGTGATATTGTCTCGGAGAATTCGTAAGATACTGCTCTCTTTCTTCTTTTAGCTCTTTTGAAAAATAATCTTTCCATGTCTCTAGTTGAATGAGTTGTATGTTTACTTTATTAACGGTGTTAGTTTTGAGTGATCTAATTAGTTTCCATGCTTCTGATGATCTTGTTCCCCCTATATAGCAGTCTATCTCTTTGCATTTTCTTTCCCCTGTCTCGTTTTCTATATACTTTTAACGCATTTCGAAGATACTGAACCTTCGTCAAACTTGATTTTCCTGGATTACAGAATGTATTAGGAGTAAGTAAATACTACTCTAGATAATTTGGAGAAATCATGAATACGTTATGTAGTTGCAAACAAATTAAGAAAGGGAGAATTGTTGTCAGAATCGGTTCATTCAATGTGTTGGATTATTCAAGTTTATAGAATCAAAGGAATTTCCAGAATTTTAATTCGAGTCGTTTATTCTCTCCATTTGATTTTTTATATTGATAAAACTGCGATAATGTTCATTGATTAAAATATTGAAATTTCTGTATGTTCCACTGATATAATACATCTTATTACATTGTTCACCTTGTATAATTCAGACTTCTTTTCCTTTATCAGTTCCATCTGCAAAGTGCGTAGATAAATTATTATTGGTAAGAAAGCTAATAAAACTTCTACAGTGAGTCTTTAGAGTTTGGCTAACTTCCCCCATATACGTGAGACTAGATTAGATGTCTACATTTTTCTTTAGGTTGTGGTTATGCCTATTAGTTCTATTGCTTCGTGGTGTTGCTTTCTGTTCAAGTAATTTAGTTATAATCTCGGGATCGTAACCGTTTTAAGAGGTATTGGTTCAATAATACAACGTTCTTTGTTGAAATTATCTGAAGATAAATAATGAATATTTAATAATCTGTGAATCATGCTGTGAAAGTAACCATTTTATATTCCATAGAATGAACAGAAGAATTCTGAGTAACAATATTCCTATGAGATGGTTTGTGAAAATGGAGAATACATGCATTTATTTTAGTCATAGTTTATATTACATAAAGTTAATTTAATTATTTTACTCTATTTAAAAAATATTTAATCTTCAAAGAATGAAAGATAATAATGTGAATCCTATAATTCAAAACGTAATATTTTTGATATTAGAAATGTGTGTAAAACAAAGTTAGCTTAATTTTGCTACTTCATTTTACCTTTTGAACGAAGGCCTTATTGTGGGTAATCCTCTTAGCCTCATTCATGGTTGGTTTAATTTTAATTGACACTTTATCTAAAAATTGTCTATATTGGTTTCACTATATGTGATATCAGCTGATATTTTACTGGAACTGACCGACAATTATCTTATTTTGAGAATTTCATAAATTCATTTCACACCAACATAGAATTTCAAATTGAAATAGTGCTAAAATATTAAATATTCATTTTAAATTCAACAACGAGAGAATTGAATTTTGGACAGGTTAATTCCTAATTTAGGGTTCCGTACTCCAAAAGACCAGAAGGATCACTTTATTATATATTATTACACACTATATATATATATATATATATATATATATATATATATATATATATATATATATATATATATATATATATATATATATATATATATATATATATATATATATATATATATATATATATATATATATATATATATATATATATATGAGAAAACAAATATCTTTCGCAATACCCCTCGTGTGGAGTCTACATATGTAAACTTAAAACAAGAAGAATTCCAAAAACCGTAGAACGAATAAGCCTACCTGAGAAGTACCTGACAAGATCTAGTTCTCAAATATCCCACCGTGTATTTATCCATGAAGAACCACAATTGTGCAATCAAGCAGAATGCAGAATACAGAAACACAAACCGGCAGACTGCAGTTTCGTGCATATTAGGAACTCATCAGTGTCACATATTGCTTTCCAGCAACCTTACCAACCACATCGGAATACCATAACGATTGCAGGAAAGACGCATCGAGTACATACATAGGAGAAACGCCCTCTATGGACGGCGAACCCGCTACCTGACCTCAAGAGAATGTCTACAAGCGTTGGAATATTTACGGTTATGATGTTCCTATGTGGTTGTTCTCGAAATGTAAACCAGGAAATATTTTCCGATAACTGGTTCAGTATCATAAAATTGCAGTTTACTTCAATGCTAATGGCTTGCTACCATTGGGAACAGTTAATGTGAACAGAGTAGCTAACGCTGATATGCCTACAGAAAAAGACCTGAAGAAAATAGGTCGTTGTGCTATGCTCGAAAAACCCCATTGACGTAAAACTAAGCCTGGTATGATCATAAAGTGGTAAGCTTATTGTCTGCGTTTGTAGGAAGCGAATCGATTTCCAGTAATGCTAGATATTTCAAAAGAGATGAACAGTACAAGAACATAACATCGCCATAATACGTTAATGTGTATAATCGACACATAGGAGGTGTTGATTTGCTAGATTCTTTGGTAGGTCTGCATAGGATCAAAGTAAGGTGAGCAGTTGATGCTTGGTTATTGTGACAACGCAAGACTTATATATACATATCACTTTTTGACATGTTTTTGGCCGTTCTAGTATGAATAATCGCAGTACACCTACCTCGTCAAAAGTAAATACTCCTACTTCAACCAGAACGGGTACTCCTACCAGTAGACATGAATCTCCAGCACCTCGTAAAGAGACACGGAAAACCCTAACAAAAGTGCAAGACATGCCTTCAAATTCTATACGTTCAGTCAAAATTGACCATTTACGGATTCATCGAAGGAATCGCCAATTATGCGTTAATTTTTTCCCAGAATAAAAAACTTATTTTTTCTTCACATTATACATTGCATCGAAGGCCTTAAAGAACCCCAGAAACAAACAAAACATAGAAATATTTTTTTCTTTTTAATTGAATAATTCATTGAACCACTTTTTTTGCTGAAGAATTGAGGTGTCTCTTTACTCGCTTCTTGAAGAAAGGCAAATTATACAATATTGGGATGATGTTGGAAGGAAGCGAGTTCCACAGCTCACCGGCCTGTAAAAAAGGAATTGTTATAGAGAAAGGTTCGAGCAGTCGCTAAATGTACCGCCATATGATAAGAACTCCTTGCCAGCCTAGTGTTGCGGCAAAACATGAGTTTTCCAGGAATAAGATGTTCCAGCTCCTTGAAACATCTTCCGTGGTATCTGTGAAACAGAGAAAGGTCAGCAACTTGCCTTTTAAGAGCCAGCAGTGTAAGATCTCGGGTGATCCCTGGGTGGTTGATGAGGCGCACAGCCCGTTTTTGCACACTATCCAACATCTTCAACAATGTTTGGGCGCAGATCCCATTACACGGGAACAATATTCCAGAGCAGGTCAAATCTGCGCTTTATATAGAAGCAATAGCTCAGATGACGTAAAGTATCGCTTGGCTGTGAAAAAAAAACTAAGTTTAGCTGATGCAGACTTAGCTATTGCTGATACATGTTCATGCCAGCAGAATCCGTTGACCGTTATTCTGAGAAGGTGCATCGAATCTCTGGATGCAATTTGTTGGCCTTGCATCGTTAGCGGAGGTTCTCCAGCGGGGACCTTTCTAGAAAACGTAGTTGCTTGCGTCTTGCTCACGTTGAAACTCACCAAGTTCAACTGACCCCACTTCGATATCTTCTGTAAGTCAGAGTTTAAGTTATTGGATTGTTGTCATCTCTGACGCTGATATTCCGCAGCAGTAATCGGCCGCAGACTACTGAAAGATGAAACCAGGGTACAATCGTCTGCAAAACCGAAGATCTTGTTCTTTGTAGATGACAGAAGATCGTTTATCTGCAATAGAAACAAGGTTGGCGAAAGAATGGATCCCTGAGATACTCCTGCTTGCAACTGGAAATAACGAGATGTTATACCGTCGACCACAACTTGTATTGATCTATTTGAAAGAAAGCTACATATCGAACCCCACCATTTTTCGGTAAGCTCATATGCAGCAAGTTTGGACATATTGGGAAGAAGTGCAACAGGGCGGTTGTTTTGGGGTAAGGATTTATTTCTTTTCTTTGGGATCGGTAGAATTCTCGCTATTTTCCAGCTGCTCGGAAAAGTCTGGCTTTCATAAAAAACCTGAAACAGACTGTTAAGAATGGGTGCCAGTTCGAGAGCACACTTTCTCAGGATGATTGGCGGTGTTTGGTCTAGACCAACTGCCTTCTTGCAATTCAGCATGGAATAAAATGTAGAAGGAAAGTTCGGTGGTATTGCGTTAGATGAATGTAGCACAGAATTCTTTGAGAACAAGGGAGCAAAGAGATCGGCTTTCTCTTTCGGAGATTATGCTATACTCCCGTGTTCTCTAACAAGAAGCGGAAACGCAGGTTTGCAGAAATTGGCACTGATAGTCTTCGGCATAGTCCAGAACTGTCTAGTCCCGCTTGCGTGTTCAAGGAATTTATTAGTTACCCCTTACTTGAAATTGGCCTTTGCTCATGCAGTTGTTAGTTTGCATACGTTCCGTATTCGTACGAAGGTTGACTTGTAAGTATTCTTGGCTGCAGAGGCTCTTTCGCAGTCTTTGTTGAACCATGGCTTTTGTGCTGTTGTTCTTTTCATGGAATGAGGGATGTAGAGATTCATTCCTGCATGAATGATTTCTGTAACTGATTCAGTGCACACAGTGATTTAAGGATCTGAAAGGCAAACATCACTTAATTTTTTCACACTTTTAATTAAATTTTCTTGACATACTATTGTGTCCAAAAAGTAGTAGACTTTTCAAATAAAACACGAACGGAATATTATATTGCAAAATTTATTTCATTTTTTAAAAGTCTCCCCTCCAAATCCAAAACAATCTTCGAAACATTTATTTCACTCGATTTTAGGGATGACGTTAAAGTTTTTCTTCGGTGCCTGTTTAATTTCCTGAAACGAGTCCAAACTGAAATCAACTAGGTGAATGGGCTCTCCGGGAACGATGATGATAAAACTTTTATTGGAAAGTCGCTAACGACTAAAGGCGTGTGAAATGGCTCATTATCGTGAACAAGTACGGCGACGCATAATGCTCAAATAATATGCTTTATCAACTGTTTGACCGAGTAGAAAAAATTCGTAATGGACAGCACCACCATCATAGAAAAAAATTGCCAACAAAACTTTGATAACGACTATTATGACACAAAATGCCTTTTCCAAACTTTTAAGAAGAAAAATTTAATGCAACTATCGAAAATGGAAGAATTTGGTACAAATGTTCACTTGCGTAACTTATTAACTGTCGATGCTCCAATCATCAAATTTGATGTCAGTTAAGGTTTACCGTGATTTTATGATTCTAGTAGTAGTAGCTTCTAGTTTTTAAAAGTTGAACTTTTTCGGTTAAACTGAAACAGATTGACTGACAATATTCTTTGAACATTGTTATTTTTAAAATTCGTGGAAAATGATTTTGCTAATTCGAATCCATTTCGAATATCCATTGGACCAAATCCAAGGTTTTCGAGAAATTAAGTACAAGTTCATGGATTTCCCCATATGTATCACTGTAATTTATCTAAGTTGCCACCGAATGACGCAAAGTTCATTACTTTCATAAATTATCGTACCACAACCTCCATAAAAATCAATCCTTTACTTTTCTGAACCACCAAACTGCCAGTCAAAGATATAACGAGTACATGGGAACCAGTTTTAAATGCAATTATGCAGTCTTAAATTGATAGGTATAGATATAAAGTTCAAAAATCTCTCGAGAAAACCGTTCCGAAAACTGTACACAGATCAAAGTTGGCAAGATAAATAAGAGAACAACTATGTAGTTTCTCACGATATTAAATGAGAGCACTTAATTTTGTAACATGAGTATTTATAGAAAACAGGATTTGGAAGTTTGATTACATATTTGGGGTCGAAGGCTTCGATAATTGTGATGGAAATAAGTTAACTTAATCTTTTGAAGATTTTTCGGAATAATATCGGTTATTGATTCATTCATTCATTTTCATAAAATATGAAGCTAAAATGTATATGAGAATCTCACCTAATAAGTTCTAGTAAATAAACTAGCTTCTTTTTATTTTTCGATTAAAACACAACCCTGAAAATCGCCTTTAATTAGGGTAAACATTAATTTCATTATTGGAATCCTTTGTTCATTTCAGAAAAACGTTTATTCAATGTCTACTTCTGTTCACTCATGTCAAGCATTTTTCGTTATTCAAATTCACTTTCTGGGTCAAACTTAAAAAATCACTAAATCATTTCAAATTTTTGTCACGGCTAATTTCAGAATCTTCCAGAACCATTTTTGGTTAACGGATTGGAACCGTATGACTCTTTTTAAATAACGCTTGACTGAGCATGTCTTTAATTTTTCACATGCTTTTAGTCAACTTGTCTTGTTAGTACGTTTCAAAACTTGAAACTCAAATCAACGGTTATCCCCAATCAAATGAGCCGAATTTTTACAAACACATGTAATTCAGATGATAATGCATGCAAGTTGAGATCGCGTACTTGTTGTTTTGAATAAAATTAAATTTTGTTGAAAAAATCTTTCATTCGAAGTATTTCACTTGTATTGAAATAATGTAATAATAATTTTATGAAGCTGTAATGAATACTATTTATATGAGGATTATCCCAAAAGTATCCGTCCCTACCTCTATTTCTCCCGGATTTATTCTACAATGTCTGGCCCTTGGCATCCTCGGAGGTAATCTCAATTGGGTCTCACAATACGCTCACAACTTCTTTTCAGGTTTTGGAAACTGTCCTGGTTCTCGCTTTTCCGTATCGTCTTGAAAGCCTTGGTCGAATTGTTTCAATCGGCGCCTTTTAATGTAGAAAACAATCAACAGCCGCGAGAAGCTATATCAGGACTGTACATAGGTGTAACTCCTTTTGCGTCAAATATTGCTGCACAAAGATCGATCAATCTGCTGAAGCACCTAATCACTCTTTCTCGTTTTCTTCTATTTACGTCTTGATATCTCTTCGGTACTTCGACGCAATATTCATTACTATGCCATCATAATAAAAAACACCACATTGACATTGCTACGACTTCTGAGTGCTTTTGTTGACCGTGGGTTAAATGAAAGATTGATGTTTGGTTTCGAGATTATAACCATAAACCCACGATTCATCACCAGTTATGAATCTTTTAAAGCAGATTCTCATTATTATTGACCATTTGCAACGTGTACTGAGCGATTCCAATGCGATAGATTTACTAATCATTGTTGAGCAATTTTCGAATGACTTTCGCACAGATCCATATCGGGTAGTGAAAAACGCAAGGGTAGTGTTTCTATCAAAACGGGAGACCAAACCATCTTTCGGTATGGGTCTCTAGACCTATTAGTTTAACGTCATTCATTCTAGACGCTCTTGAGAGGTAGAGTCAGTTGGATAAGGGAGAATTTTGCGTGGCAATATTTCTGGATGTCGAGGGAGCTTTTAACTTCACCCCACCGAACCTGGTTCACAGGGATGCTCTTGGGGAGTAGGGGAAATACCCTGATGATCAGAAATCCTATATAGGAATAGTGAGGCGAGGCTGTCCTCAGAGTGGCGTGGTGTCACCGACTGTCTGGCGCATGGTGGCGACTGATCTGTAAATAGTGGTGGATGGGGGTCCCTGTTAAAGCTTGCGCAGGCACCATTCTTAGCAGAAAAGAAAGGAATCTACAGGCATGTACGAATGCACAGAAAAGACGAATATCATCTTCGAGGTTCATTTTCTTGAGGCCTACTTCTACTGCCCTTATGACATATAGGAGAAGTTTCAGCGTCACTTGGGGCTTGAAGGCACACGTGCTGATGTTGTTCTCAAAAACCATCCTGCTATCCATAGTCACCTACGCCCCGTTGGTCTGCTGTACAAGGACGAAAAAACAGACGGCTTAGCTGGCTCTAGAGCGCCTCATAGCACTCAAGGTGAGAATCGTAGTGGGTGCGCAGAGAAAAATCCTTATTGCCGCATCAGATGCACTGTTGAAGGTCGATCCACTGCAACTCACAATTATTATCAGAGCAGTTTTGACTGCTTATAGGCTAATGGGAGATTGCACGCTAGAGGTATTTGCAAGACATACCCTGTTTCCTGAAACAATTAACAGCGGCCACTTCCCCTAGATGAACCACACCAAGGTACAACTTTGGTCATGAGATGCCTGCCTGGTGCAGTGTACAGCTGGTACACGGATGGCTAGAAGACCAAAGACGGCTGCGGTCAAAATAGAGGAGGTTTCTACCTACAATTAGATGAACATACAACAATTTTTGTAGTCAGAGATCATGACGATACTTGGCTGTGCTAAGAGGCTGGCAGAACTAGGTACAATTAACGAGTAGATCACGATCTGATCTGACAGTCGGGCTGCCTTTAGAGCCCTGGGGTGATCATGGAGTGCATTCAGGTGATAAATAATCAAATACGTCTCCGCTGGAAGTTACACCTCTAGACGCCTGGCTAATAATACTTTACAAGGCCCGGGTCCGCGGTCGGGATCTAAGCTTGTGTTGTTAAGACAAGGCTGGCGGACAGGCTAGAGGAACAACAACACGATACCTGACTGAATGCTCGAGGTTGTCGCCAGTCCAAGGATGCTGGATACATACATTAGTGAAAGCTGGAAAAGGTTGTCGGTTGTCACTCGACGGTGTCGAAATAATGCACGTGTTCTGGCACTGATTGTGACGGGGCATGGTAAGTTCAGATTTCACTTGTCCAAGATAGGACTGGAGAATAATCCTGAGTGAAGTTGGTGTGAAATTGGGGTAGAAACATCAATTCATTCCATCGCTACATGCTGCCACCTTGATCGCGGAAATTTGGAAATGAGTGATTTGCCGAAGATACTAGAACTTACTATCAATTTTCAGTTAAAGTGTTTCAAAAATACTTTTCGATATTACAAAGTTACTCTTTAGTTATCGCACTGCTATGAGACAATTTTTTTTAATTGCAAGTTGCGAAAGTTCGATGTTATCATCTGTTTTTTTCCGCCGAGGGTAGAACAGACGGAGAGTCGCTATCATCAGATGTGCGAGTTTCTTTGAACCATCGATTCCCTTCTTTAATTTATGTTTTTCTCATAAGCACGTTGCTGAATACTGTCTCCATCATTTCTATATTTTTTCCACACAAATCCTTGCGAATTTGAAGCAAAATTTAACACAAATTCGTAGTTACGATTTTTTGTAATATTTCGCAAGAATAAAATACGACGAACGCTACAAATGATCGCTAACCAAGGCATTCCGGTAACAAATGTTTTCAAGGAAAACGTGAAAACTCACTGGTACTACTGGGATAATTTCATATGTACAAAGTTTTCACGTTGCTATTGTTAACTATTGTAGTTTTCAAAAAATCTATCTCAATTTCGCAAATTTGCAAATTTTACTCATCAGTTCATAGATGTGCCCAGAAGTAACGAAAATATACACGGTGGTTTTTTTCAGGTGCTACCTTTGACCCCATCAAAATCATAGTGTAATGCGCTGATTTTTTTCGAAAATATTCATTGAAAATATCTTCTAATTTTATTTTTTCGTTCAGTTGAAATATTTTCGAGATCGCTACCGTTTTCGAGTGAAAAAATTATTTACATGAGAAAACGCGTTTTTTGAAGGAGGGGTTCATAATCCGCAAATCAGAATGAGAGCGAAACCATTTTCAAAAACTGGGAAAATAGATTTTTGGAGTAAGCTTCACTTCGTTTTGAGATTAAATATACTAAATATACAGAGTGTTCATTTCATTTAGTGGAAATTAAAACACTTCGGTGAAACTTTGAGTATTTAAGCGCATTCTTTTTTTAGGAAAGAGTATTATAAGAAACTACATGTGAATATAACGAAATAGATGAAAGCTGAATTCCTATATGGTAGCAACATGTTGTGACTGTACTAGGCTTTACGAATGCCCCAGACGAAGGATGTGTAGGGGATTCAGATAAAGGGATCGTGAAGGCCAATCTACAGGATCGCCTCTACCAATTGTACTATTGTGATATGCTTGATTCAAATTATTCCCCACCCATTCTTCTTCTATTCTCTCAAGGTACATAATCGAGAAAATCAACCCTACTGTTCTGCTGGAAACCAAGGTATGCTAGATAATTCAATCTGTTTGGTAGAATTACTGGCCCCAATATTTGATAGAATATGGTGATTACGCTCAACTGTCTCATGATGATTTTCTTCAGCCCACATGTGATCGTTGTGGAAATTCATCACACCTTCGCGCGTAAACCCTTCTTTGTGAACAAAATATTCCTACAAAATTCGGCATTTTCAGTACATATTTGTTGTAGCAATTCGCAAAATCTGAGTGGACCTTCAGCTTTGAGGCCTAAATTCTCTGGATATGGTAGGGGTAGAACAGTTGCTCATGTAAAACTCTCCTTAAAGTCGAATTTGATACGTCAACCTGTAGAGAAAGGCTTCATATGCTGATTCTTGGATTATTATGGACTCCATCTGAAATAAGTTCTTTATTTTTCGGTGTCTTGAGGAGCCGATCTGTTTCAGAATATTTCCTTGATTGGTCGAAACCACTTGGTCTCACGTAACGAATGAATAAGAAAAATTTCTCTGAAGGAATATTTTTGTTAGGAAAACCTGCAAGATATAGTGTTCAGGCTTTAGGGCATTACCACCTGATAGGCCATAGAAAAGATGGATATCAGCCAATTGAAAGGTGTACTGTATCCTGATTCTTTAAAATACTGAAAACTATGTATTATTGACAAAATCAACTCCAATTACGACAAGTTTCTGTATGTTACTGTGGATACAGCAAGATAAGCTTCACTAAAAAACACCCTTAACATGACCCAAGAAAATATTGGTCATTTTAATTTCCACTGAATGAAATGAACACTTTGATATTGAAGCTCAAAATAGCGTGAAAACCACTTAAAACGCTATTTTCCTAGTTTTTGTGAAAAATTTGAGGACAGTTCCGATCCCTCGTCCGTTAAACCCTAGATCACCAACATTCGTCGAAACGACGACGCGGTCCCAAAAAAAGTAGTATGAATTTTGATTGCGTCGTCTCACGCATTTCAGATTCCGGCTAATCTCAGTCGACCTGCAGCTCGCGTGGCGCACGTGTGTGTTTTTTGTGTATGGGCGCCGTTACAGCCACCATGAGTCGTCGAAAACGAATTTGACATTTGTCACAAATATATTAATTGATAGTTTTTTCTAAGATGTTTCTTTCTTTTGTTGATTGTATTACTCAATTTTAATATTTGAATATTTTTTAAATCTTTCTTTTTTCTAGTTCATAAGATTCAAGCATTTAAAAAGCAGAAATGTTCAAACGAGTAAGAAGTCTGATTTCTATTGAAAGAATGTCAAAGTTATTAAAATATGATTTTAGTAAATAAAAAATTATAAACATGTTAACAAATGATAATTGTAATCAATAAGTAAAACACATATAAATATTTTATTCCATAAGCCCTTAGAAGCCTCCCTTTCATACGGCGTAGTCGAAACGACGAAGATTAGTAATAAGCGTTGTAAAATAAGGTTAGTGATCTAGGGTTAATGATTGACCCTCGCTTCATTGATTCAGAAATACATGCATTCTCATGTGAATCATTTCTCTTTACTCGGAAACGGTTGTGTCAAGAGCCAAAGAAAAAAAATAAAATAGGAAGATCTTTTCAATAAATATTTTTGAAAAGACCTGTGACGTATTACACTATGATTTGGATAGGTAACATCACCTTGAAAAAATATTATCCTGTATATTTCCGCACACGTTTACTGACTTGATGCGTGAAAATTTTTTTTTCTGAATATTGTACCTAGATCCCTTGAAAACTACAGTTACTAAAAGACATGTGAAAAGGTATCAGAATTTCAAACCCTGTATCTCGAGAGGACTTTCAGAGATATGTTTATAACCATTTTTTTCATGATTTTTGGTGAGAAACCTCCTGTACCAATTATTGAAGGCATACCTAAAACGCTCTGTAAGTACATATGAAATCTTGAAAATTCTTCTCTATTTAATGCTAACATAATTATCAGCAATCTCTTCCCAAGTACCGAGAAATCAATGGTTTCCCATAAGAGAAATTTGTGGGGTTTCGCGACTCTTATAATAGTAGTCGTATCTAGTGACGAATCCATTATCGAGAAATGTGCATTCATCAGTGAGCAAAAGAAATCTCAAGAAGTTTTCATTCTGTGACAATTTATTCTATATCCATTCCCAAAACCCAATGAATCTAGCATAATCCACCTCAACTAATTCTTGGTATAGTTAGAATATGGTACGGATGATACTTCTTTTTCCATAAGATTTTTGACTGAGATGATTCTTTTATATCTAGTTCAGTGCTCAATTTCCTTATACTTGAGTTGAGACTTCCACAGAAAGACAAATTTCAAATTCTTAATCCTCTGTCAAAAATGTTTTGGTTCGTGTTATTTTCTCGTAAACAACACTTCCAGCCCGCTCAAATCGTTGTTTCAAACTTTGTAAACACTTCTATTGGGGATGTCTTCTTTTCAGATGATTTCCATGACTATTTCCTACGGCATTCACTATTAATACTAATTCTTCAATAGTTTAATTTATAGTTTGTCAAGAAAAAAAATCAATTTGAAAAAAAAACATGACTATGAAAAGTTCTGAAAATAATTCCAAAATTCAAAATAACTTTGTGAAACAAAAATCGAAAAATACTCAGAATGAACGAAAACTAACCAAAAATATGCGAAAAGATAATCGCAAGTAACTACTGCGAAAGCAAAACTGTGAATATTCCAGCATCGAATACAACATCATTTTTAACTCCGAATCTATTAATATAACGTATAAAGACACCTGGTACATTTCAAAAGGTACTGAATTTGCATTTCACTTGCAGTAACTACATGTCCCAACCCATTCGAAGGAAAATAATGAAGTTTGAAATAGATAAAATTTGACAACCATCGCAGAACACCCTGTATAGCTGTATCAACAAATACTTATTGCTCATGGATAATAGGTTTATGAGAAGAATTTAGTGCTAAAATTGGGATTATAAGATGCTTCCAGTTAATACAGGACATGTTCGAAAAAGTGAAAAGTTATATTTTCACAAAATATCCATTAATTCGGAATATTTAGTTGAAATATTTAACGATGTGAAAATACTCTTCTTATTTCATTATCATTATTTATCACGATTAAAAATGATGAAATAATATTGCGTCTCATTTAAGGAACATAACTTCAATATTAGCGACTTTTATCTATTTATACTTCTTCAATATTCTACTGGTTACTACAAAGCTATGATATATATATATATATATATATATATATATATATATATATATATATATATACTATATAATATACACCCGGTATAGCTTTAGCATGATGACAACGTGAACTATATGATTTTTCCATCCAAAATTTGAGTAAGTTTCCTTAATAAGTTATTACTTGAATAAAGCGAAATTAGCAACAACTAAACTAGTGTTCCCTATCGGTCGCCCTTCCAAGTATTCACCGCATACTTTGTTTTTGCGATCGGACGAGAACTGAAATTTTCAGCATGCTATGGTTGTTGCTTTCAATTTTCCAATGAAATTCATGATTGTAAACTCATAGGATTTTACCCATCCAAAAAATCGCCCACCTAGCCTGAAAAAGTTTTTACTTCAAAATTTCTTGAAATGATTTTAACCCTGAAAAACGTTTCTGCTAACCTTAAGCTTCATTTCAAAATTTTCCAACAATTTTTACCCATACAATGCCTACTGTAGATCACGAAATTAAGTTGGTTAATTGACCGCATTTTATCAATGAACAAACAATCTCTACGTGGTTTACTTTATTTTTTTCAAAAATACTATAATATGTTCAATTAAGTGCGTAAACTTTCTTTCTATGTACAAACTAAAAAACTGACGAAAAATTATAAAATAGAATTTTACTTGTTCTTAAGAAACACTATTAATGAGAATCAGAAAAAACAAAAATTAAGATCATTAGCGGAAGTAAGAAGTCAAAAACGTTTCATTCTCTAAAATCAAAACGAACAAATCATGATAATAGTTTCAACAGATTTCTATGAAACTCATGATCAAATAATATATCTCCAGTCTTGTGACTGTCGTTTTCATTTGATGAATTAATAATAAACAAACCCATAACTGCTCCAGACATTATGCCATGAATAATATATCAATTTAACCATTTAACTTATTGCATTACTTTGCAACAAAAATATTCATTCATTTGTGACCTGAAATTAAATCTGCATTCTCAAGACTATAGTATTTTAAAAATTATCACATTGTCACACTAGAATAGAACATGGTTAGTCCGTTAAAATATTTGACCGAATGCCAAATTTCAAATGAATGGATCATGATGAATATTCTATTCCATCGTAAATCGTAAAAGAGAGCGGTAGAGAAAGCAAATTTCACATTATAAACATTCCGAAACTAGAGTAATAGTGCTTTATGACTTTTGGCAGAAATCTAGCGTGAAGTCATAAAAATTATACAAACATACATAAGGAAAAGAAAAGCCAATCTTTACAACTTGTTAATATTTATTTGGTATGCTAGCAGATATACTTTGGAAACCGTTAAATATAAATTAAGGCAGTAGTTTTATGATAAAGACTTCATTCTCCCATAAAGTTTCTGTTATTTATTTATATGTCGAGGTTCTTTTTAGCGTTCCATTATTTTAGAAACAAAACACGGAAGCTCTATAAGACCATTCTTTGTTTCTCTGTTAGATTTTTTGTTCTAAGGATAGTTAAGCACATACATCACATAGAGTTACACAACAAAAATAAGTATTTTTGAAGAAATGATAAAACCGTAATTTTATCTCAAAAACTTATTACGCGAAATGTTCCTTAGTTCTGCAGAATATGTTCGTGCGATGCTACTTGGGCTTCTGAGAAAAACTTCTCTCTCTTTGTCCAGGTTTTCTTTAATACTAGACCTATGTTGCGGAGTTTCTCTTTCATGATCCACCTGTTCAAAAGTTGTCTATTAAACGCACCATTGTGTCACGAGTTGGAATTGAATCACTACGACGTCGAAACTCACGCGAAACCATAGTCTTACGATTAATAAGTTCAAAACTATCATACGCAAAAATGCAAAGTTCAAGCGTCCTTCATGTTATTGACTAAATGAAAAATGCTATGAACTGAGAAATGGTATGTTACCTGCCTCGCGATCCTCCCTTTCCAATTATCTATCATAAGCCACCTCAACTAATTCTTGGTATAGTTAGAATATGGTACGAAAGATACTTCTTTTTCTTTAAGATTTTTGACTCAGATGATTCATTTATATCTAGTTCAGTGCTCAATTCCCATATACTTGAGTTGAGACTTCCACAGAAAGACAAAATTCAAATTCTTAATCCTCTGTCAAAAATGCTATGAATTGAGGAATGGTATGTTACCTGCCGCGTGATCCTCCCTTTCCAATTATCTAACTATCAGCTATTCCAAAAATATATACAGTGCGTTCCAATGAAAACAGACCACCCTGAATAACCCGGATAATTTGATCTTCTGTGAATTTTCTGAAACAGGTCGATTTTGATTGGATAGAGATTTTTTTTCATGTTTCGTTTTCCCCCTATCAACCCCCTACCCCTTGCATATTCCACTCCAAATTTTGAATAACGAGAATGGGTCGTGTGATACCTTCTTGAAAAGTGAGCACATAATTATTCACTTACTGAAATAACATGTGACGAATTGAAGTCGGGAATTGTTTGAAAAAATTCCAAATTTTTATCAATCTGTCCAATCTCCATAAAGGTGCCTTTTGTTTGTTTGTTTGTTTTTCCTTTAACGTGCTCTGTTTCTGCCTTTCGGCTAATGACACGCCGGGGAATTCTGTCACCTCACTAACCCGGGAATTTTGACGAACCCCTCTCGTGTCGAGGGAAGGGATCTTTAATGTCCAACACATCTCTGTTAGACAGGACCGACAGCTTTACATCTCCTCCGAAAGATGAACACTCAAGCGATTCCCAGAATCCGAAAAATCGCACCGACTTTGTAGGGATTGAACCCAGGTAACTCTGCGTAGGAGACGAGCATCATATCCCATACGCCACCGAGCCGGCTGAGGTGCCTTTTGATTGGAGCGTTTTGACGCTAGTTTCGAATGTCAAAAAGGTCATGTGATCTATTTTTCTATGAAATCAAGACGCTCCCATGAAAAGGGGTTTTTAGCGTGAAAATATGTCATTCCTCATTTATTTTAGGTTAAAACACTTAATCTGAATATGAAATCTATTTTTTATTAATTTGGTATCATTTCTGGAATCTTAAGTGTTATATATTGCGAAATTCTTTTTTCAAGAGCTCTATATTGTTAGAGTATCGAAAGCGGTTATTTCGCAATAACTGGTCGACTATAGAAAGATACTTAGCCATTTTATATCGAAGAAAACTGATTGCCTTAGGTTTTTATTGGCAACCATCGAAGACCGAAAATACAAACTTGGCTCTTGTCACTTCCAGCGCCTGTCGCTAAAAAGTTCAGAAATCCCAACTTTCTAGCGTCAACGCTGAAAATCACGTGACCATCCGAATCAGCATCAAAACGCTCTAATGTAAAGGAACCTTTAGGTTTTTTATTGGCAACCCTTGAAGAACGAAACTATGAACTTGTTTCTTGTCTCTTCTAGTGTCTGCCGCTATAACCAATATACCAACTTTTAGCGTCAACGCTGAAAATCACTTGATATGCGATTCAGCGTCAAAACGCTCTAATAAAATGGAACCTTAAGAGAAAAACACTTGATTAAAATCGATTCTGTTGGTTCAAAAAAATTATTCTCTCCCATTTGAAGGTTTGCACATTATTCCCCTATATCTGCCAACTACCATACCGAAAATTTCCATGTGAGAGAGGGGGATGGGTGATTTGAAAGGTTGTTCACTGCGTTTTTCTTCATTCATTGACGATATATCAACTCTTTACATTTATCTACCAAATCGATTTTGTTTCGAAGAGTTAATAATTCTGCTGTCACTTCCATAGTCCGTTGAGAGATTGGCTCTTGCGCAGATGGTCTAGTTTCGTATCAATGATAAGGCGTCGTATTTATCCATAGAAATATCTTATATATGAAATCTAACCTGGTTTAATGCCGAAATGACGCGCCAATATGATATTCTCTCAAGAAAGAGCTAGATTTGTTCCGTTTGAGTCAATAAATAAAAACTACCTTCTTTGGTTTTGCCTGGCACTTATC
Source organism: Cryptolaemus montrouzieri (assembly GCA_013387265.2). NCBI lineage: Eukaryota > Metazoa > Arthropoda > Insecta > Coleoptera > Coccinellidae > Cryptolaemus > Cryptolaemus montrouzieri. Next base: position 34,601,609 of record JABFTP020000062.1, read on the forward strand.
CTCTCAGTACTATGTTGAATATCACAAAAAATAAGTTCATCATCAAGAACAAATAACCCACTCTTCAGTCGTCAACCATATATAGATGACTTGAAGCAGTATGCAACAAACGCCGACCAACTGAGGTAACAGCTTGAAACTATCGCTGCTTTCAGTTAGACGATCCACAATACTCCTGGCATCGCCCTTCCAAGCTGGCAAAACCGATTATAACATATTCCTTTGGTGCTGAAATCGTTGATAACAAACCTCTGAGCCGTGGACATCTATATTCGTCATTTAGCCAGCTTTATTTAAAACAAGCTCAAGAAGGACTGGGTGTCGCATCGCTCCAAATGGTTCACAAAACCAATATTGAAGTACTTCAGCATGAAGAACTCACGATTTCATATATCAACACGAAACGCTGCTGAAAACTTATTGATTCTACAGATCCCTAATTCAGAAAATCATGTTGGAGCACTCAATCCAGTTCAGCTTCCAGACGAGTGTCACCACTAAGGCACTACACGGGAGATACTAAAACTACTTGAAAATTAAAGATATGGATAAAAAGGAATTACTTACTTAGCTGAAACTGAGTATCTACTCCCTGAGATGGAGGGAACAGATAGTCTCCAACAGAATGCATCTAAAACACATCGCTGGCCAAGACAGCCAGGCGGATCAATATCCGAAAGGCAGGGGAGATTAAAAGTCTTTTCATCAGTACAGTACATTAATCTGTCCTGTTCTTACCTCAAAGATACAATGTTCTTGTGATGCATAGCCCATGATATAACTCTGTGCAAAGAGACGACCATACTCAATTATAAACCTGGTTTGGACACTCTATTGAATGTTAGTAGTCTTGTGGATGATAACGTCAGTAGATCTAGATACAGAAAACACTACTTTGTGTTCGAGCTGAAAGAGATCTACAAGTTCAAAATTGTCACGGTTCTTCCGATCATAATATCAGTGAATTGACATTTCTAACTGCATTATTTGGAAAATATTAAACACATGAAGCTGAAAACTGACATAGTATCCAGAAGAGGATCTTACTAGTGACGGCTAGGGTTGTCCGAAAGTTCCCACATAACGAAACCATGATATTGTCTAGGCGTGCGAACGCCCAGCACTTTAAATTAATCTAAATTATGGGCTCAGTAAAAACTTCCCGAATAACTGTCTGTTAAAACTGAGGAAAGAACTTTCGAAAAAATATAATATCATAATTTTGATGTCAATAATAAAAACTATTGAATTCTAACAGAAGGCGAAAAAACAAGACAAAATAGACCTGTTCCGTTATTCTTCATAAAATCCGAAGAGTACCTAATTTACGAGCAATGAACTTATTACAGGTATGGCTGAATGACTCATAACTTCCTATCTTTCCCTAGCAACGAATATTAATATGTAGTTAAAAGAAATAGCTTCAATCCTTTAGCAGAGGGGCAAGGTAAAATCTGTTCGTGGAAATTTGAAAACATTAGACGTTGAAGTGAGTCATACTTCTACAAAGATACGGGTATGGCGTATTGTGCGATATCTATATATTTATATTTCCTTGTCATCGACATATCTATATACTTGCTGAGTTTGCGTAATTAGGAGAAATTGCATGTGACCTAAGTCAAGGTCAGATCACCACGGGTTCTAGAATATTCATTGAAAAGTGTACAAGGTCTAACAACAAAATACTGACTTCAAGTTAATAAGGTCTGAAACTTTCCTTAAAATTTGGAAGATTCTATTTCATATGTTATAGGTCACTTGAGGCTTCATTATTTATCAGAATTTATACTATTTATAGGGTACCTAACAGTTTGAAATCATTCTAGAAGGATTATTCTTGATCAATCTTCGTTCGGACATGGGTACATTTGAATTTATACAGAGCAATGAAATTTACAATTATGTACCATAATGAGTGAGCAATCGAATAAGATAATTCATTCAAACAAGAACCTTTATTTTAAATATGCCTATTTTTTCAATATCATTCGAACTCATCGTTCAGGATGATTAAATATATAGCATCCTTTTAAGATCACTGTCGTGTCTGTTGAACTACAAAGTATTTTGTAAAAAACGTAACTTGAAAATTGAAATGCTGCATTATAATAGGTCTTGAAAACGAAGACGCTTATGTCGCCGCAACAGCTTATCAATAACTAACTCAGCAATTTAACTTGAAAATGTTAAATTTATCCGCCTAGAGGTTCCTTGAGACATTACTGCATCTCCAAATTGTCTGCGGTTTCGAATCTTTTGAGTGGCACATGATGTTTGTGGGTGGTTATTGGGTTTATGTGATATTGCTCTTTAACATCAAGGCATTCCTAAGAATTTTTGCAATGTGTAGTATGAAATAATATTCAGATGAACATTTGATCACTCAAATTGGTTTAACCAACAATCAATTTTTGGGATATTTCCATTTGTTTGATGTACATGGTTTATCGATCATCCTATCGAAGCCTGATTGTTGTACTGGAAATTTACTTAAAAATGCATTAGTAGTGGCTAATGTGGTTCTTATTCATGGATCTAATTTGAAATCAGCACAATGTTTCAATATAAGTTCAGATTCTATCCACGCTACGTAAAATGAAACCTTAAATGTTACCATTTAGTGTGAAAAAATGAAAACAATCTTGTCTGAAAATCACATCAGGCAGATGACGTATGCGTTCCGCAAAGCATTGCTGTAGTCGATTGCCAAATTTCTGCATCACCCGCTCTAACAAATCGGTGTCGATTGCCACAACTTCTCTTGTGATGGTTTCTATCAACTCTTGTTGATTTCGAGGTTTATCGACGTAGACCTCAGCCTTTAGGTTTCCCCACAAAAATAATCACAAGCAGTGAAATCCTGGGAACGGAGGGGCACGGCACATCACCAAAACGAGAGATTACATGACCAGGAAAAATGCGACTCTCAACTTCTGAAGCTCTGACTGTATATGCCGTGGCACCGTCCTGTTGGAACCAAACATTTCTTCATCGTCGCCATTCAGGGCTGAAAAAGTTCTCCAGAATGAAAACATATTGCTCACAGTTTACAGTTACGGTTGCCCTTCTCTCATCCTCGAAAAAATACGGTGCACTCACCCCAAGACAGCTTATAGCGAACCAAACGGTGACTTTTTCACTGTGAAGTGGGGATTGATGCAGTTCGCGGAGGTTTTCTGCTGCCCAATATCGGCAGTTCTGTTTATTAACCGAACCGCTCAAATGAAAATGAGCCTCATCACTCATCATTATCACTGGTTCATTTTCATCAGTGATAATCATTTGTACTCTCTCGGAAATTTGCTAGCGTTGTGCAAAATCTCCTTCATTCAGGTTCTGGACAACCATGAGCTTAAGAGGTGAAAGCGGAGGTCTTGGTATAAATTTCTGCGAACAGTTCGACTACTCATTTGGAGTGCTGCAACTCGTTTTTGGACGGAGTGCCCTAGGATTTGAATTACAGCCGGTCTCACTCTTTCGACGGAAGCTGGTGTCCTTCAACTTCGGGGACGATCTTGAGGTTTTGGATTCATTGCTGATGAAGTCGTTCTGAAATTCTGTGCCCATCGGATAATTGTGTCGCGTTTCGGTCCTACAGCGTTACAACCAATGTTGAAGCGCTGGCGAAAGCGCCGCTGCACGAGAATGACAGACTCTCTCGAGTATAAATACTCTTCAACTGCGAACGCACAATTTTAAATACTCTTCAACTGCGAACGCACGATTTTAAATACTCTTCAACTGCGAACGCACGATTTTAAATACTCTTCAACTGCGAACGCACGATTTTAAATACTCTTTAACTGCGAACGCACGGTGTTCTCTCGTCCAGAAAATTAACTAACCAGGTGAACTAAATGGTAAGTCCTCCTGAATCGAATGACCTCAGTCGCTCCCCTCAAGTCACTCACCGTAACGTGTACTACCCGTTCCAAAAACGCCCTACCATTACGTCCCACCCTGTGCAAACCTCGAATTAACCTTCGTAAGGCCACGGTCAAAATGCGGAATACAGTTGTTTGAGGAATGCCAAATTCCATTTCAATAAATTTCACCGATGATTCGTTATTTTTTTCTATTAAGTCTATTGAGTTTTCGGACGGCCTGATCTTTCGTCATCATTCAGAGTCTTTCTACCCGATTCGAATCGCTTGAACCATTCTTAAACTTGCGTACGGGATAGCCAATCATTACCATTTGCAGTTTCTAGCATTTGGTGCATTTCACTAAAAGATTTTCGAGTTTATGTTTGTGAGTGCATCTAGTACATCAATCGGAAAATGAGTTTAAAAAAAATATCTGCAATTAAGTTTCAAAACCCATTTTCCGATCAATGTACTAAATGAACTCACAAACATGACGCAATAACTTGAGTTGTTCACATACAAATGACATGAAATTTTTAACAGTTGTCAATGAAGTACAAGTTATCGAAGGATACAATATTATAACAGATGGGACTGTTCTTTTTCAAACAGTTCGGTTACTTTTGGAATGGAGGAGTGATTTTCATTTCAAAACATAGTTATTTAATGAAAATGGACTGATATCTCTTGTGTCTTTTCTCATTTGGTGAATGGGAGACGTTGAAAGTTTTTGTGAACAGAAATATGTGTGCAACAGTGTTGTGAAAGCAAAAATGATGCGCAATAGTTGCTATGAAAATTAGCGTATAAAATCTATTTTTTCAGCGAAAGTAGAGAGTTAGGAAAATACGTTGCTCATTTCTCATAAATATTACCTTCACATACTTAACTAATGATATAGTGAAATTTATTATCATGCTCATCAGTTAAAATGGAACCTATCGGGGATAAACATAGAAATTTAGTGTTGAATTTCGAAGAAAGGCAAACTTATGCGGTGACCTGAACGTATGTCTCCCTAAATAGAAATAGGTCCTTTACCAATACCTGTCACTGGCTTCGGGAATTGCTATACATAAGGCTTCACTTGTTCTCTATTCGACTCATTTGTGAAACGGCAGGCTCCTCCCTCATTCATTTATGGTTAAATTCCGATGTTCACCATCGAAATACACGATGTTTTATACGTAACTGTAGATGCCTGGGCTCGTCTCCTAGCATTTAACCAAGCGCATGCAACACTCTTCTCACTATTAGGTTAGATATGATTATTCCAGTTGGACTTCTGAAGACGTTATTGGTACGATTACTCTTTGCCGTTATCTGTTACTATCGGTCTTTGGCGGAAATGGTACTTCTTTATCGCCCTCCACCGTGTATGTCTGTTGGTGCTTCATCCGTTAGTTAACGATTCCAGGCTCCACTCACCATACGCTGGGTACAATTCAAACACGCAAACACTTCACGTTGTGTCAATTCTTTGGTGATCCAACGGATAGTTTGCTTTTGCTGACCGAATTCTAAATCTCCTCAAGGCTTAATGAGAAAATTTCCTGCCTGATAAGCAGAATTGCAAAACGAAAATACTCAAACTCGACAAATTTCCAATTGCATAACATAGAGTTAGCCTTTCATTATTCTGAAAAGGTCGCGAAAAACACTAAAAAAATACAAATCACAACGCTATTGATTTCAAATGCCGTCTACCTAACCTAACCTTACGAGATAAAAACATCAAGTTACTTTCATGTTTATCCGACAATTAACAGGTTGACTGCCAGGGCGGTCATATATGACCGCTAGGAGATTATTCCAATCCGCTCCGGCGGTCATATATGGCCGCTATGACATATCACAGTAAGCTTGCTGAATACGATGGAACGACCGCTTCTACACTCAAATGCTTTGGAAGAAAGATCGCTGGAGCATTTTGGGATGTTGGTATGGTACGAATTTTTGAATCGAAATTTTAGTTAAGAGGTTGATGGATTTTGAATTTATGAATATCTAAATTCTCTCTTTTTATATTCATTCATATAAAAATCCATCATCTAACAAAAAATATTGCCGAAATGATTGGAAACAGAAAACGTAAACAGTACCCTAGAAAAAAACAATACTTTTTGGTATTGCACAAAAAATGTAGAAAACAAAATACAACTCGAAAAATACAAAATTATCCCCAAAACCAGCATGTTCACTTTTTGCATGTTCGAGAGGAACGCCACATAGCACGAGCATTGGGAAAGTCACTTCAAAAATTAATATAATTTTTTCTATATGGAAAAACATCCTAGGGGCTACACAGACGAACAAGAAGACTCACTCATTCTCAAGGGTTGTTCCTGAAATGAATTCTATAGCCAGTTTCCGGTACCACTTCAAAGATTTTCTGAGAGCTGTGTGATTACTGGACATCTGATCATACATGTCTATGAAATATTTGCTATCGTTGTAATCTATAACTGCTTTCGGTTTTTATTAAACCAGCATGCCTTCGAACGTCTAAAGTTTCCAGGGTATGTTTGGTGGAAATCAAAAGAACATCGCGTTTATGGCACCACTTCATCACATATACACCTTTTTCGTTTTCAATATCAAAAATTTCTCCTTTCTTCAGCTTCTTTCCTATAACATCTTTCGGGTTTCCCCGTCTATTGGACCTGAGCGTTGAGTTTTTCGATTCAATAGTTTGTTCACCAGTTCGAGTCTGGAATAAAAATTGTCGACTACGAGTGTTCTCCCAGATTCAAGAAGTGGTTCTGACAGGTTCAAACGACATTCGTAGGAACAGAACCAGAACCTTCGTTTTTTTTTCTCTTCCTGGATGAATCCGAATATGCCAGGTGTAGCCATTATCACAACAAAGTTTGAACAGTTTCACCCCATACTTGTGAGTTTTTGGGGAATATTCTGTTTTATAACAAGTCTTCCTTGAAATGGGATTATGGATTCATGGGCGCAAAATGTCCCTCCTGAAGTGTATATGGCCTGATAATTTCTATTGACACAATCTAGTAGAGGTTGAATTTTATGTGACCTATCGCCTTCTGGGCATTCTTCGTTATTCGAGAAATGCTACATTCTCAATAAAAGCTGAAAGCTATTTCTACTCATTACCTCCGAGATGAAAGTATTTTTATATAATTCGTCTTCACTTCAATGATTATCTAGAGAGGGCATTCTTACTAACCCTATGTAGGCAATGATGCCAATGAAATTAAGTTCATTTTCATTTGTAGGAACCCATCGATGTAATCTGGAATGTCTACTTATTTCTTCGGATTCCGTGGGTATTTGTGTAGCGTAGAGGTTCGTTTGGTCAACCATATCTCTCATAATGTTTTCATCGATAAATGCTCGAAAACAAGAGTATGGAGACAAGTCATAAAAGAGAACTGCTGCATAATTTGAAGATAATCCCGCTTCTGCATCGTATTCAAATACTTAATGATTTCCTTTCGGTTCGCCCCAACTTCCATCGAAGTCATGATCAGGTTGCTCCTCGTTAGAATATGATGATTCATCTTCATGTACGATCACGTTTTCGGTTGGCTTCCATTTCGTCTCATTTCATTTCGAGTCGAGTAGGAACAGCTCGGTAAATCTCCAAGTGAAACATTGTCTGATTTCCTTCCTTTAGGGGCGATCATTTTTCTCGTTATATTTTCCAGATCATGATTCTCTTCAATTTCGGATGACGAATCTGAATTCTGAAGAACTTCTTCATCACTTGTCGGTATATACCTACATTTGATCAGTTCGTGAATCGAAAGAGCTGTTGTCCCCATAATCATCATCTGAAGAGAATATGTCCATAAAAAGCTTCTCATCATTTTTATTTAGTAACCGAAAACGCATTTATTCAATGCCATTTGTACCATGCGTCTTGCACGACTATCCATGGTTTTTTTCACTTTACTTTGACACTACGATGCGCAATCAATTCGATAATTCACAATAATGATTGTTTACAAGTCCTCATGTGCCCCCATCACAACTTTTGCATTGCAAGATTTGGTATTTTCTTTTATTTCATGTTTTTGATGGTTTTGTCAGCAAACTTTCAACACTTTTCAAGTGTATATCTATAAGTATATCCGTCGTAGAAATAAATTGTGAAAAGTTGACAAAATTGTCTGATTTCGTTTAATAATTCAAATGAAAATAAAATAAATAAATCATCAATATGATTATTGAAAATAAACTGACTATCCAATTTGATGTTGAATGAGGAATCATGAGGAGAGCATTAGATTTCACTGGGGAAATATTGATGGGTGGTATCAAAATCAGTTATTTCCTTTACGCTTACAATACCACTCTAATTGCAGTAATAGAAAGGAAGCTAACTGATGGCAACAAAATAGTGAGATAGATCAGCAATAAAGCTGGTCCTAGGATAAGTGAAAAGAAAATTAAAATTGTGGTAATAGATAGAACAAACAAGAATTGACCAGACATCAAGAAAGTGAACAACAACAATACATTAACCACTTTTATTTTTCATTAATTAATATCTTACGATAGTGGTTCCAGCGAAGAAATTAAAAGGAAATCCCTTTAGCCAAGAAAGCCACGGTATGGCTAACAAGCATTTGGAAAACTCAAGCTACCTTACTGGGTCGTTCTATATGCGTTAGAAAATGGCTTACAATAAAGAAATCAATGAATTTGAGATGTTCTGTTGGCGTAGGATACTGAGAATTTCGAAGACGGAGAAGAGAATGGTTGATTAAGTATTGCATCAACTGAAATTTAAGAAAAGAGTACAGGCAACAGGGGTGAAAAGCAAAAGCCACAAAAGTTTTTTTAAGAACAGACTTGAAAGTAGTGGGTTTAATGACTTATCACAAACATCCCCGGGCAAAAATTAGCAACTTTATTCAGAATGGCAGAAAATATAGAAGTGTGACCCGGAAACGGGGACCAATTTTCATTTAATTATCATCGAATACCGATTCTATTCAAATTCATAGAATACACCAGAAAAGATTAGTGGAACACGAAGACGGCATTTGAAAAAATTCAATTCAAAATTTATATATTATCAGGATTTCTGCTCAAAACTAGATATTAGATACAATAAATTCGATATTTCAAAATGCATCATTTTGATTTTAAGAAAATGATTATTACCGTGAGTTAAACAATGTAAATAATTTCACCGCCGATTTATTGCGCACAAATTCTTAAAAAATAGACAAATAATGACATTTATTGACCGACTGATAAGATAATTAACGATAAAAGTTAATGACTGTACGAAAATTCTCACAAATATTGTAAGAAAGCTCAACTCAACCTGCTGTCGTTCCTGGAAATTATATTTTTGGACCTGATTGTCAACAATCCTTTTCCTTGTGGATCTCATGAAATTTTGCCATTATGTTGGGGATATTTTTCCAGATTAAATGTTAATATAAATAAAATGAAACACTTTTTGTCTGATTTTCACAATGTTAATTTTTTTTAATACAGACGACCGCTTTCGACAGTTTAATCATTTTCAAGTGTCCATCCATAGTTGACCGTTAAGAGTTAAGTGTTAAGTCTAGACATTTGAAACTGAAGTAACTGTCGAAACCAGTCGTGTTTATTAAAAATGAACATTTTGAAAAGTGTTTCATTTGATTTATATTGAAATGAATTTCCATGAAATAAATCCTTCAACAATATAATTAATTGAATTAAATGTTCACTGATCTTTCCTGAACGCACATCTTTTACTCCCAAAAACACGGTTCTAACGCATCAGTTGAGTTGAAAATTCTACATCAGTTTGTGCACCTATATATCTATCTATATATATATATATATATATATATATATATATATATATATATATATATATATATATATATAGGGGTTTACCCCGACGAGTTGCCCATATATATATATATATATATATATATATATATATATATATATATATATATATATATATATATATATATATATATATATATATATATATATATATATATATATATATATATATATGTGGGTCTAAGGTGTATAGGAGTGGGGAGAAAGGAACGATTATCAGTGCTTTTAGGTCTCTACATTAAAATGTAGGTTAGGTTAGATATAGATATAAGCAGAACCCTACAGACAGGCCAAAAAATTCATTGGTTATGAACAACCCAGAAGCTAATCAGTAGGTCTACTGGATCTGAGCAAAGATGAAGTTGAAACATTGATCTTATTATAGAAAACACTGAAATTGTTCTATCTAATTATTCTACCACAATTATATGGTAGGGAGGGTCGAAAGCTCTATGAAGGCACTGCACACCATTTGCGGTAGACGAACGCATTTTGATTATCTGTCTATAGGGGTACCTCAGTTCACGACTAAGGACATTCGGAAGGTCTTATTGTTTTCTAGGAAAGCTTTTGTGTAGTCCAAGGCGAGGTTTAAACGTGATGCAAACTTAGCACCCATGTACTTAAGTGGTTGCCTTACCTTTTTGATAACACACATAATACTAGTTCGTCCATTCATGTATAGCGTAGTGGATAATGAGCCGGTTTGGACACCTTTATCTTCCAGTCCGATTACAACAAAAGTATGGATGTTTGTATTCATCCAAGTTAAATGATTATGTAAACATATGTATATAAGTCTTTGCTAGATAATAACTGAAGTAGGGAAGTCCATGGATTTCAAAAACAAACAAAAATCATGGAATAAGTGAGAAATGATTCCTTTTTCCGATGTATCCTGTTAACTACCGTTATTGGAATTGATCAAAAATATTCAAGACAAAGTACAAGAAGGATAAGCTGTTCGACAGGTCGCATCTTGCAGGCACTAGTATGGCTTCTTGAAGTTTTCTGTTTGATCTACCTTTTGTTTTCATCATTTCCCGGTTTCGCTAGTGGTAGCCTCTGTGTCAGTGAGTTGAAGGGAACTAATACATATGCATTTACTTGATGCGCTCCATCGGATTGAGGTGAATAGTTGTGAATAAGTTTACTACTGACGAGATCAAACAAGACTAAAACTGCAGTAAATTGCTTCTAAATACTAAATTCCTGGGTCTTGTGGTGGGCCAACACTTGCAAAAAACTGAATTCTGTAACGTACTCCTTGCTAGTATTGAAACCTTACGTGATCAGGAAACTCTAAAAACAGTTTATTTTTCAAATTTTCATTCCAACCTGAAATATGGCGTAGTATTCTGGGGACAATGTGCACATGTTGATGAGTTATTTATCTTACAGAAGCGTACGCTTCGTGTAATTCTGAATTTTAGATACAATGAATCCTGAAGAAATCACTCCAGAGCCAACAACATATTTACTTCAACTGGCGTGTATATATACGAGCTGCTTACCTTTTCATTTCAGAATAAATCTTTGTTCGAAGAATATAACCCAAATAGCAAAGGAAACTTCAGTTACAAACCTCCACTACACCGTCTGACTCAATTTGAGAAACGATGTTTTTACTCATGTATATATGTTTTTTACAAACTCCCACAAAAACTTAGAATTTCAAACAACTTCAAATTGTTCAAACGGCAATGTTGGCCCTTGTTAATAAGTGTGGAACCTTATAACTTGTCCGAATATTTAAGTCATTAATTTTAACATGTATTGTGTTCAGTATATTTTCTTTTATTGACAAATTTCATCTTCATAATCATATTATTTTCTTGCATGGTTGTAATTTATGAAATATATATTATATTATTATATTATGATCGTCATAATTTACCTTTCCCAGATTCCGCAATCTAAGGGAATAGGCTCTATTACAATATACTCGACATAAATTTCCTAACTATCCTACATGTATTAAGAATTGCAGCTTTTTGCATTTCTATATAGGTATTCTTATGCAATTCTAATTTCTTAAGGCTCTCATGCAAAGTTTTGGGTATCAACCCAGTCAAGGATACGATGACAGGGACAATATCTATTTTATCTAGGTGCCACATCTGCTTGATCTCAACAGCAAGGTCTGTGCATTTGCACTTTTTTTCCTGGAACTTATTCAGCACGTTTGTATTATTCGGTATGGCGACGTCCACCAGCGTTGCTGTTCTGGCTCTCTTATCATACACCACTATGTTCGGCCTATTATTCGTCACCATTCTGTCAGTGATAACAGGCCTATCGTAGTATAATCTGATAGAGTCATTTTCCAATACGGGCGCCGGTTGATACTTGTAATATGGCTGGAAAGTATTCAGAATTCCCTACTTGTGTGCAAGTTTCTGATGGATAATGTTGCACACTTGATTATGCCTGTGAAGATAGCCCGTATTGGCCAGTTGTTCGCAGCCGGACGTACTTTGCTGTATAGTCTCCGATCTTATATGGCATTTTTTGCACTTATCTGTTTGCAATGTTCCGTCTTTAGTAATGAATTTTTGTAGTTGTTTGTAGCGATGACTTGGTCTTGAATGGCCATAAGGAATCCTTCTGTTTCCGCGAATAATTCTCCTTTCATCAACCATTTGTTGGAGGCTTCTTTGTCGATGTGTGATTGATTAATCATAGTGATGTCGTCCATGCAATTACTTTCTTGACCATTGCTCTTGTTTTTCAGTATTATTATTATTATTTATGACATCCGTTCGCACTGCATCACGACTGTGTGGCCCTGGTTAGATTTTGATGATTATGAAGGATGGATCAGAAAATCAATTCTTTCAGGAAGGGATATTTTACATTCTACGGAAGATTGAATATTGTTCGCTGGATAAAATTCTCAATGTGTTTACACATATATCGATAAATTTTGCATGTTATCATTGTTGAAATGTAATTTTTAAATTTTAGGAATTTCGTTTATGAGCGGTAATTCAGTTGTTACCTAGATTATTTCCCATTTTCCAAATACTTCTATGAGTAGAATACAATGACCTGAAAAAGTTTCTTTCTAAAGATTTTGCGATCATAACATAAACTTATTGTCTATATTACCAAAAAATGTTCTGTTTCGAAGATATATTTTATCCTCGAAAATTTATTTATCTGAGATGAGCGTTCGCACTAAGCTTACAGTTAAACGATGCATTTTGTTTTATACAACGGATGGAAACAAGATAAACAAACTATCTCAAGTATTGACAAATATTTTTGTTTTCAAGATCTGTATTCAACACCTAATTCCTAATTGTATTTTGACTTGAGTGGAAAATCTTCAGTTATTTGACAGAAGCAAAACATTAACTACTAGATAATATTCAACATATTTCTTGAATCTATGCGTGAAAAAATCTTATGAGCATGCTGGCCTATCAAGAGTCCTCTTCCACTGATCCAGTTCATCCCAAAATTCAAATTTAGTAAACTATTACCCTAGTCTGATGAAGATATTTTTTGCTTCTTCTCTAGATATTTATTGTTATGAGCAAAATGCAATGTTTCAATAATTTCAGTTGTGTGTAAAATTTTGAAATGTATGGTCAATAAAACACCTTTTGAATGTCTGATACGTCATTGAAAAAGAAAATGTTCAAGACAATCTCATCTTATTCGTATTTAAAAATATAGATTAATGTTCTGACACCAAAACTGTCGAAGCAATATCATTGTGTTATACTGAAAACATTTTTTGTAGAATGGAAGTATATTTTCATATAACTTTTGTAAATACCAATAGTGATCATGGACAAAATTCCTGGATTCGAAAATTTCCTAATAACTCCAAAAGTAAGTTTGTTTCTCGAAGAGAATATATCGAGAAAGAGGAAAATTTTTCAATTATCATAACATTACAGTATTGGATGTCAATCTAATACATATTCATCTTGAAAAGTATGGATTTGGATTGCAACATTTCTGGATATATACACTTCGAAAAACTCAGTGTTTAGTTTTTGAGAGACAAATAACTCAATCATAAAGAAAATACCTATCCACCGTTTATTGCGATAATCAATAAAACTAACAACTTTGTATACATATTCTAAAATTCCTCGAATTCAATTTTATTATTTATGTAGATTAAGTCTATTGGTAGCTATTTCTTGAAGTAAAGTTACTATAAAAGTTTGTAATGAAGCTCCTCGTGCTTTTGTTGTAATGAACTGTTTTTTTTTTAACTATCATCTAAAATTATCTGATATTTTTGGCACACTCAACTCGTTTCATTTGCTATTAAAACGAGATTTTAGTCTTTTAAACTATTATATAATTTTGATTTCAAAATGACTTTCGTTGAACTAGTAGTTCCAATATTCTTAGTACTTCCTAAGAGTATGGACGAAACTTTATATTTTCATTTTGCTCAAATATTTAACAAAGACACTTCAATATTCGAGCAAATAGCGCAAACTTCCATACTCTTGAAAGTAATTATTTATTCACATACAGTTTCTGTATCCAGTTTTTTTTACAGAAAATCTCGAAAATCATGCATCAAGTTCCTGAAGATTTAGCTGTGATATTCTGTAGTTAAGTAAAAACACTATCTGTGATCCACCTACTTAAGTATTCATTAATCGAGACCATAGAAAATCAAGTATGACCAACAGTAATCAAGATACTCTAGAAGAAGTTAAAATTGACAGTGAAAAAAAGAATGGACCTACAGAGTGGGAAAGGTTGTTGCAAAAAGAAAACCCATTACCTATAGTGGTACCTCCTGCGAACGGATCTGCTCCTACGCTGGGGAAAGACAGGAGAAAATCTGATGGTAGCTTGTTGGGAAGTTTCAATAGGACTTTTACAAGATTGTCTTTAGCTGCTGCTAATGGAAAAGACTTGGCAAACGGACATGTTTTCAGCAGGTAAGAGATTTCATTTCTGCAATTAGATTTATAGTGTTTCATATCATATGAATATAGATTGTAGGTAATCCTATTAATTATTTCTTCCTGGTCTGTAGATTATAGATTCAAAATTTCAACTTCACTTCAATGAAATCTCAGTTTTCTCTTAAGCAGAAAATACATACTTGTTATATTCACGATACTCGAGGAGATAATCAAACACAAACTAGCTTCGCAAATATTTATGAAAGGTTAAATACGTTTCGTTTTAAATAACGAAGTAATGGTGAACTGAAGATAGTCTGTTAATGTATTAGACAATACATTCTTTGATCTATGTTACTGAAAACAATTTTTTCCATTAGATAAATAAACTACCGAAGCTAATATTTACCCTGAGCGGAACATACACGTAGTTAGGATATTTTGAGAAGACTTGTGCGGTTCTAATTTTATTCGAAACTGGTGATTGATATTATATATATATATATATATATATATATATATATATATATATATATATATATATATATATATATATATATATCGAAATTATATGGAGAGAGAAAGGAATGACCGATCGGATTAATTTTGTTTGTTGTCTTGAATGTTATTCGAACTAAGTTCCGAACATTTTTTCAGTGCCGTGGCATTGTGCATATTTTTTTATTTTGTAGAAAATTAAATTCTGAACAATTTTTTGTCATATCATTGCCACCTGAAGTCAACCGAAAGGAAGATATGAATTTTTCTCTTAGAAGGCATCATAAAAATACTAAAGATCATTCAATATCGATTATTTCTGTAAGTAAAGAGGTTCATTCAACAGAATTCAATGCATTTAGAGGCTTAACGGTATACAGGGTGTTTCCAAAGCATGTGGCAAATCGTAGTACATTTACAGGTACAAAAGTCCGTTTTTTTTCACATTAGACTATCAATTTTCACACACACCATTTAACTCGTTATATTAACAGACATCGATGAGTTATAGGTTTCCCTTTACCTAAAATTCATGATTTCCGAGTTATTCGCGATTTTGTCCCAAAAAATACGATTTTTCGGTCGGGGACCCTGAAATTCGCAGATTATATGACCGGAAATCTTTCGCATAATACATTTCGATCTTCCAATTCGAGAACCTTCTCAAGTGCGAAATAAATTACTATTGAAGTTGATTGAATCTGACCACTCGTTTCTCTTCTATTCTAGTAGTTACCAGAAATACCTCGCTGAATACAGCATGCCGATTTTTTTATGGTTAGATGTGGGTACTTCCTAAAACATTGCAAACTGAAAAAACAATGGACATATTCCTTCAATTATGAAACATCAGAGTTTCAAGTTGTGAATTAATATTTGAAATATTCTGTTTCGAGACAATTTGTGGATTTCAAAACATCTAGATCTAAAATCAATAACAATCAAGTGCAATCATTTTGGAGTAAGAGAGCAATCATTTCAAGCGGAACTGAAAGGCGACAATTTTTAATCTGCATGTTGCTGCATGTTTCTCACATTGTCGTGGAATTATTTTTTCCGCAGATATCTATTTATCATTATTATAATTTTCATTTCATATTGGAATTTCAATGTTTCAATGATCGTTCGATCAGACTCCCTTGAAAGTGTTAAATGAAGAGTGTGAAAATTTTCCAAAATGAATCAAAATCTTGAATACTCTCATGAAGAAATCATGATTTTGTTCATTATTCATGGTCAATACCAAGAAATAATTAATCGAACTTGCAGAGCATTCCATGAAAAATATCCGAATTCTCCACCAATGACTAGGAACAAAATCAGACGAATAGAAAGAAATTTCATGAATCATGGAAGTTAGAACATGAATTATGGAACCAGAACTAAGCTCACGGTAAGCAATAAGGATAATGTTATCAGCGTTTTGGCATAGTTTTATGCTCATCCAAGTTCGTCAATACGTTCTACAGCTAGAGATTTGCAAGGTTTAATGTCGTCGGTCAACAATATTCCGACGGAACTCAAATTTCAAGCGTACAAGTTTTCATTAACTTGTGAAATGAATCCTGAAGATGCAGCCAGTAGAAGAGATTACTGCGAAATGATGTTGATTCGAATTCAAGAAGATGAAAATTTCTTCGGTATTATGATTTGGACGGACGAATCAAAATTTTCGAGAAAAGGCATTGCCACCGGAAAATGCCCATTACTGGTGTGACGAGAATCCGCACGTGACACGGGAGCAAAATTTTCAGCAAAAATTCAGCTTCAATGTTTTTTGTTTATTGTATAACAACCAATTTCGTTATATGATATACGATGAAAATTCAAGTATGGCTAAATATCTGGAAACTTTGCAAATCAATCCTGCTGGTACCAACTGTATGGTGCTCCGGCCCGCTGCACTGGCGAAGTTTCACGTCAACTAACTAACATGTTCGAGGACAGGTGGATTCAGAGATTCCTTGGAATTGGCCAGTAAGATCTCCAGACCTGACACCGCTAAATTTTCTTCTCTGGGGCCGTTTGAAAGAAATTATTTACGTAACACCAGAGAATTCGGGAGAGGAGTATGAGCGTAGAGTTCATCACGCTTTGGGAAACCTTCATCGAAACGACATTACAAGAGCAACTGGACACGGTGTTCTTCATCGGTTGGAAAGATATTTGCAACAAGATGGAGGGACATTCGAACGTCTTACTTATCTGGTACTCACATATTCCAAGATTATCGGACCCTATAGTTATTGACGTTAGATCTACATTTTTGTAGTCTGATAAAAGAATACGGGTGCATGTTATCTTTCTTAAGGACCATTTGAATGGAAGTATAACTCAATCCAATACCCATTGATGCTGACTTAATGGGCGCATGTGGATAGGCACCAAAATACGCTAGCGTATTAATTTGATTGTCGTCGTCCTCGAGAATTGGGTTTCTTCTAGTTTCTATGTATTTTGTTCCTCCGAATTGCAGAAAATTGCTTCTAATCCTTCGAAATTTTGTTTTAGTCATAGGCGCCAAATTTGGAAATTGGTTATTGAATTGCCTGCTATTTCTATCCACCACTTCTTGAGATTCGCCATGAATTAGAAAGAAATTAAACGTATCCTCGTTTGAATAATCAGCCATTTTATTATCAATCTGGTGTTTTTCAAAAATTTTCACTTCAAATTACCAACAATTCTTGTTGATATATCAAATTCGAATGAACGAAGTGACAAGTACATTAATTTTAGGCACCTGTCAGGTGAGCGTAGCCAGTTCAGCTACTTGATTCAAAAATTTTAAAGCATTCTATGTTAGTTCTTGCAAAATCATCAAAATTCAATATATTCCAAATTATTTCCGAACTATAAGAGATGGGTATAGTACATGCTGATACAATTCCATCTGAAATTTGACGCTTCATCTGATGGCGATATAAAAATTGGCACGTGCCTTTTGAAAAAATTGAGTTATTGCTGTTTGAAAAAGGCCAAATTGAAAAAATCATACAAAACAACGCAATAAACATTTGACATGTGTAGACTGCTAAAAAAATTCCTTGATCCTTCTTCTATCCACCCAAACAAAAATTGTGTCTGTAGTGCAAAAGATCTACGATCTACAATTTTTTTAAATGTTCCTCAAAAATCGAGTTATAACAAAAATAATTAAATCTGTCAAAAGTTTTGACAGATAAGTGCCAACAACTTGGGTATTTATGCTTTGCTCAAATGTCGGTTCTAGATGTATAATAAAAAAGGTAGATTGCCAGAAAGTGATGACCCACTTCCGGTATAACCGGAAATTGTATCACTTCGAAAATTTTTCACTCCAATTGGAAATCGCTAGTTATGGCCGCGTATAAAATTTCAGCTTGATATTGTAATTGGAACTCAAAAAGTTTTTAACGGACGGTCCCGTTGGATATACCTGTATACCGATCGATAGATTTTTTCGTGCTTTGAATAAGCCGAAAAATACTTTTTGTTCCATGTTGCGAAATCTCAAGAATAGGTTACCCCATAAATAAACAATAGTAGAACTTTTGCGGTTAGCGTTATTCATCTAAGACATCTAAGATCATCACATCTAATAACTGACATGTCGGAATCGCATATTATTGAATTCAAAGCAGGAACAGTCATCATCATCATCATGATCATATAATTCGCAAAGTTTTGGGCTGCTGCTTTTCTGTTTTTTCTTTATGAAAAGAACATTGAAAGGAGAATTTAATATAATATCCTCATTTGTTCGAAAAAACTCGAATCACTTTGTGAAAATATATATATATATATATATATATATATATATATATATATATATATATATATATATATATATATATATATATATATATATATATATATATATATATATAATTCAGCAAACCTTTGTTAGTAACTTTCGAAAAAGTGAAATCACTCCAGGGATAATTCGCAAATTTCAATCGACAGTATAAGAAATTATGTGATGATTTCATCCGGCATGCAGATAATGATCGGATAATCATTGGTCACGATTATCTGTTGTATAAGTTTAATTACACATTGTGATTGTTATGTAATTCAACTGCGGAGATGGAATATGTAATAATTACTCCAATTTTCTTCTGAAGATATTCATTAGCCACTTTTTAAGTAATTTAACTTTATCTAATTTCTTACTTTTTGGGAAGATGTCACTTCTTTTATGAGTTTAGATTAGATGCTGTATATATTGATTTTCGCAGGGCGTTTTATAGGGTTAACCATACGCTGTTGATAGACATTGGAAGTTGAATAGAGTGGATTTCAGGAAATCACTCATTATTGGCTTCAGTTTTTAGCGGCACCGGAAGTACTTACGTATGGAAATTTCGAACTCTTTACTGCCATATCTGATGTTCCCCAGGACTCCCGTAATCTACCTCGTTCGGCATTGATTTGCCATCACTGTTTCACTTCACTTCATTGCAAGTCTTTGCAATTTGCTGGTGATTTGAAAATATACAAACCAATAAGTAGTGTGGCTGATTTCTCGATGATGCGAACTGACTTAGATAGGTTTCACGTTTGGTGTGTCCAGAATAAACTAGAGTAAAACTCGTCTAAATGTAGGAAGATATGGTTCCCTTCTTTTTTTTCTGTATGAACTGTTGAATGGTTGTGTTGATTGCCCCGACCTATTGCTCATGTTCTTAGTTTCTTGTGAAAGTTTAGCAAGTGAATTGTACCGCATATTTTAATATGTGTATTGCTAACCGTACTACGAATACACATATCTGAATAAATAAATAAATAAAATGAACAAATGTGGTATCAGACGATGTTGCGAAAGTTCATATGAAATGGTGTGCATTTCGTATTCACACTCAACAACTAAATTCAAGAATCAACAACAGAAAAGAGAAAATAGAATTCTTCCTCATCATACAGGGTGTTACATAATAGTTTATCACAACTTGAGCAGCTAAATCTATGTGCAATCTTGAGAAAAGAAGTTTATATAAACAAAGGTCCGCAAAAGCTTCGTTACGGAGCTACAGGGTGTTGAAATTTCCGGAAAAAATGGTTTTTTCTTCAAAACTCCTGCAGTCTTTGAGATATTCAGCCCAAATTTGGAATACAAGCTATTTTTTACAGCCTCCATCATTACGCGTCCTAGATTTTAATTGAAATTCACGAGATGTTTTCTTTTCCGAGGCCATGTCTCCTTTTGCCCTCTCAAACTTTTTTGCAGTAAGCCGCTGATCAGCGTACAATCAATTTTCGTCATCTTCGTTCAATTTAGAAACTTTTTTGACAACTGTAATTTTTTCGTATCTCCAAACGTTTTCGAGTGAAAAATTATTGAATTTGAATGATTTGAATTGTGTTATTCGCTAAATAAAAAAAATAATAGAAATACTCGATAGGTATGCCCAAATTTTGCTTTTATTTTGATACCTCGTCTTCTGAGACTCAACTTATACTTATTCAATATCAAACTAAAAAAAAGGAACAATTAAAAACTAAATAAATTGCTGAAAGTGTCCTCCACCTATAAGAATACAGGCCTCTGACCTTCTTCGCTTACTATCACGCACTCTTTGATATATTCCTGGGGTATTTCTTATCGTGTCACAAGAAGTTATTATTCGATTTCTCAATGCTTCAACAGTGTTCACTGGAGTGGTATAAATTAAATTTTAAGATATCCCCATAAGAAAAAGTCTAAACAATTCAAGTCTGGGGACATAGGAGGCCATGGTTCTCTAGCTTCTCCATTAAAATGTTCTGGTGCCCCGTCATGCATGAACCACGTTATGATTCTCACCAAGAGTGTCACATCCTCAAGCAATAAAGGTAACTCCTCCTAAAGAAATTGCCGATAAACGGGACCGTTTAGTCTGTTAGGCAAAATAAATGGCCCAATCAAATAATTTCCTATTATTTCGACCCAGACATTTAGTGAGAATTGTTCTTGATGATGAGATTCTTCAATCAATTGGGGGTTGTCCTCAGGCCAATAATGATTATTGTGAGAATTTGGATAGCAGTTCTCGAAAAGTTTTCTTCGTCTGTGAACATTATTTTACTATCAAAGTGAGCATTTGCTCAAATTTTATCTAAGAACCATCGGCAGAAATTCAGCCTTGAGGAAAATCTTGAGGAAGTAGAGTTGACTATGAAACGGGTACAATACAAAGTTGTGGAGAATCCTCCAAACTAGAACATGTGAAATATTCAACTGATTTCCAATTTTTCTCGTATTCACATGAGGATTCAAATCAATGCAATTCAAAACTGCTTCCTCAATCTCTGGAGTTCTAATAGTTTGAGTTGCACCTTTTAAATGATAATTTGCAGTAAAGGTACCAGTTTCCCTCAACCTTCTGTGGATATTTGAGAATGTTCGCCTGTCTAGTGTTACACGATTTGAAAAGCGCAACTGATACATTCGCCTAGCTTCTGTTGTGTTTTCGTCAGCCAGACCGTAAATGTTATGGCTATCATCCAATTCGGCGTTAGTAAAATTAGCCATTTTTTCTTACAGCAATAATTTCACAAGTCGTAAAACCAATCGTTAATTTAATAAACAATTCGAGCAGACATTGGTTCAACTTCTACAACTGTCAAAATAAATGAATGAATGAAAAAAAAGCAAAGGCTACTAGTCATTTTTTTAATTAGAAGTGCTTTCAATTCAGCGAATGCATACAATCGTTTAATAATTTTTTGCTCGAGAACGGTCGGAGATACGAAAAATTACAGGTGTCAAAAAAGTTTCTAAATTGAACGAAGATGACGAAAATTGATTGTACGCTGATCACTGGCGTATTGCAAAAAAGTTTGAAGGGACAAAAGAAGACATGGCTCCGGAAAAGAAAATACCTTTTAGATTCTATTTGAAATTTAGGACGTGTAACGATTGAGGCTGTAAAAAATAGCTTGCATTTCAAATTTTTCCGGAAATTTCAACACTATGAACTTTTTTTTTCAAAATTGTATGCAGATTTACCCGCTTAAGTTGTAACACCCTGCATAAGAAGAAAACAAAGGAAGGAAGTATTGAAAATAATACTATCAATCGTGAAGGGGGGACTGAATTACTGAGCCCATACCTATTTAAAATTGAAATAAAATTAATCAATTTTTATTCTATGTATTTCCAGCTTTGCAGCTGTTCATCTATCATGTACCGTTGACAGGTGTTTGCGATTACTTGCCAAAAGTACACCGTGAGGAAAAACTTTTATTATATATAAAAAGGGGGTCAATTTGGCCCACGTCCGTCCTTCCCTAACCTTTCAGGTCTGGACTCGTCATTTTCGACATTATCCAACAACTTTTAACCAGTAATATAACCTCCAAACGGAACCGCCTCGATAGCTGCACGGTTAGTGTGCAAACATATTATAACTGCTTAACCGAGGTGCCTGGTTCGAATCCTGTGTTCAAGTTATGGATGTTGTCCCTGAACAAAAAAGTGATACTTCAAAGAGTCGCCTGAATGGGGCATAAACTTCTAATCCTTGTGGTGGCACTTATCATTGCATGGTCTAGGAGAGTGGTTCGGAATCCACTATAAGCTGTAGATCCACCTGTGTAGATGGACAAAGTTCCCGAGCACATATAAAAGAGTAAACAAACAAACAATAACCTCCAAACGCATGGACATATAAGACACCCACTCTCACCGGTAACCGCATCTGTGCAAAGTGGAAAGCATCAAGCAAAAACTAAGAAATATTAGGAATTATGAGTATGTTATCGCATTAGTGTAATTCACATGTTTATATCAATGTTTATTTCATCGATCCCTTAGTAAAATACAAAATCAAACAAAATAACCAGGTGACCTGAGTTTCTAACCTAACCTCAATCCCACAAGAATGCTATAAGGCTGCTGTCGGATTTGATTTGCGAAAAACTTGGTTTCTGATAACGTGTGATAAATAGAATATACAGGTCGTTTAAAAAAGACACGTCAATGTTTAAGGAGGTGATTGCTGGAATTATTTCATTAAAAAGTTCATATAAACATTGCTTGAGATGTTGAGGTAAAATTTTGTGGGTGTGGAAAACTTTCAATAGGAAACAATATTTTGGACTCACCAGTGGTGCGCGTATGGGTACAACGCAGGTTATTCGCCATTAAAAAACTAGGACGCTACTGATGTTTTCGAAAATAAAAAATATTTAAATTTTCCAATTATTTTTCAGGAAAAAAGTGTTCTTAACATTTTTTTGTACGGCGCCCAGTTTATGAGTAAAAAATGTTGAAAAGTCTTCTAGGAATCTTTGCGATTCCATTGATAATACTTGTTCGATGCTCAGTCATAGATGTGTTCAAATGAACACATGAAGATTTGTTATATCCATTTCACCTACAATGGGTACAAGCACTTCTTGCCGATTTTCCTGCCCTTATTACGTATGGTCAATGGCTTTTGCTTAAGTTGATTTCAAATTCTTCAATTTCTTATGCTGATCCTGATCACTGATGAAACAAGTTTTCAAGAATTTCCATCTGAATTTTCATAATAATCATATATGGTATGAAGAAAATCCACATAAATATATATATATATATATATATATATATATATATATATATATATATATATATATATATATATATATATATATATATATATATATATATATATATATATATATATATATATATATATATATATATATATATATATATATATATATATATATATATATATATATATATAT
Organism: Cryptolaemus montrouzieri; assembly: GCA_013387265.2. NCBI lineage: Eukaryota > Metazoa > Arthropoda > Insecta > Coleoptera > Coccinellidae > Cryptolaemus > Cryptolaemus montrouzieri. The sequence goes on from JABFTP020000062.1 coordinate 34,625,391, forward strand.
AAATTGTTCTACAGGTTGGTTTAGGTCTAATTTGTGGGTGAGTCTATTTGTGACAATTTTAGTGAGCAGCTTGTATAGGTGTGAAAGAAGGCTGATGAACCGAAAGTTCTCCAGGTTGTTCTTATCCCCTTTTTTGTGAAGTAGAATTACTTCAGCATTTTGCCACATTTGTGGAATTCTTTCATCCAAAAGAGATTTATTGAAGAGAATTTTCACGGCATTCAAGTAATCTCCGCCGCCCGTTTTCAACATTTCCTAACTTATCCTATCCTCGCCTGGATGTTTGCGGTTTTGCATCTGTTGAAGTCCTTATTTTATTTCTTCTATGTCAATGTCTGGGATTTCTTCAGAACCGATATTCTTCACCACTGGTCTTGGAGATGTATTGGGGTCCGAAGTATAAAGACATGTGTAAAACTCCTTAACTGCTTCAATAATGTCTGATCTATTGTTCACCAAAATGGTGTTCTTTCTAATGCTGTTCAGTATTAGTCTCCTGTTGGAGCAAGAGAGCTTGGATTTTAGAACTTTCATATTCTCATTGTCTTCGATAGTATTTATTATGAGTCTTGTATTGTAGTCCCTCAGATCTTTTCGAATGCTTCGGGATATCTCTCTGTTCATTTCTTACAATTTCCTTCATTCCGGAGCACTATTCTTCTCTGCTGCAATAGCACTTTCGTATGTGTACTGATCTTCGAGTTAGTGTCTTTTTGTCTTGTGCATATTCTCTTCGTTGATGTCTTTAAACTGTTTGTTATCATTTCTGTTAGGTCGTTTATGGTCATTTCTGAAGGATTTTTTCTGTTTGGCTCAGTGTTTTTTGAAATTGTTCCTTGCTCTCAGTTAACACTTCTTGAGTTGGGTGTGGTGGCCCTTTGAGGATCATGCTGTTTCTCTCTATTTTTGTGTTTATCTTGAGAGTGCCTCTGACAAGTCTGTGATCTCTTCCCGTATCGAATTGATTCAGTATTGTGACGTCATGGCAGATTTCCTTCCTATTAGTGAGAATAAAATCTACTTCATTTTTAACACTATTATTTGGACTTCACCATGTCCATCGTCTTTGTGAAGGTTTTGGGTAGAATGTATTCACACAGAATTTGTGTTCATTGCTGCAATAATCAATCAACATTTCTCCTCTTTTATTTCTACTACCGAGTCCATATTTGCCAACGTGTGGGGTATGAAAATCCAAATTTTTGCCTACTTTGACATTAAAGTCGCCCATAACTATCACGAACCTGGCGTTTGCCCTACTTTTTGCAGTAGTGATATCTTCATATAATTGTTCTACCTCTTCGTCTTGTGCAACAGATGTTTGGGCATATATTTGGATTATTCGTAGGCTGTATCTCTGGTTTAGTTTAAGTACAACATATATTACATGATTTGATATTGCAACAAACTGCTCTACTAGGTGTTTCATTCTTTTGTTGATTATGAGTGCCACTCCGCCTATGTGATTATTTGTACCTTAATTTTTTTGAAACAACAGATGCCCCGAATTTGTAGAGGTTGTTGCTTCTCCCTGCAATCTTGTTTCACTCATACCCAGAACATCCCACTTCATCTATTTCAGTTCCTCCTCTAATCTTTGCATATGTTCTTGGGATCTCAATGTTCTGATGTTATAAGTGACGACCTTGAAGATATGTCGATGTTCTCTTGCTTTGTTCTTCTCTTTTGTAGTTGAGGATTTCTGTTTGTCCTTTCGAAAGGACATGAGCCACTGGTGTGTCCAAAATATTGTTTCGTATTATGCGTCTTTGAAAGTTTTGAACACCCCCAAAATTTTGCCTCAATATCTCATTCGATTGAACTTTAACACCCTCTAAATCACTAACGAAGTATTTGCGGACGAAAGTTTATATGAACTTTTTTCATGAAATGACTTCAACAATCATCTCCTTAAATATTTTTTAAACACCCTGTATAATCGATACTTGAAACGTTACAGCTACCTAAACATTAAGGAGTAGACATCTGCGTTGAAAACGGGGCAAAGCTATCGTTACATTTATGTAACAGTTAGGTTAAGTTTAATACATGCTTCCAAAGTGAGAAATACTTCACAGCTGAAAATCCATCGATAAGAGTGCAGATTATCTCAATTGTTTTCGGAATAGTACTTTTCAAACTATACTCCTTATGGATATATTATAAACTATTATAACAAATTTCCAAGCCGCTATTGGTAAAGACATCGCACGCAGCAATTTGTGAACTTGAAAGTTTGCGAAATTGATCAGGATCAGCTTTCCACGTTTCTTAGATATAAATCCCACCAAACATTCCTAGAATTTAGTGAGATGAATTCATTGTGACCATAAACTGCAGTCTGGAAATGTTTATTAATTGGCATAGGTACTTTAGCATTATTATAGTCTTAAATCTCGCAGGAATGCAAAGCCGTCCGTATTCGCAGTATTCCGAAGATAATTATTGCTATTATCAGAGCAGAGGGTATAAATACCTTACATTAATTGATTTCTAATCATACCATTTCTGTTTTTCAGCTTGCCAATATAGTACTCTTGATACTCGTGGCCATTTATTTCGACGTCGAAGCGAAGACTGAGTCTTCCATTGATAGATTCTTGTCTCGAAGAGACCTTAATTTTCTTTGCAAGTCTTCAGTTGTTAGTTCCACCTTTTCTTGAGCCTCGTTTCAATGTTTGTCGAGTAGTTACGTTACAACTGAAGTTGCCAATTCGAAGGACGGACAGGATCTAGTCTGCCGCACTATTTGCGAGATTGGTTATATATTTTCGCTATGTGAAACTTTTCGAAACAGGTTACCTATTGTATACATTACATTTTGCAAAACCCTTTAATAAACTGGAAATCCGCCGTATATCTAATATTATATTTCACTATTAAATTATTTATGTCATATTCACTCTATAGAAACCGCAAATAATAACCAACTTCTGGTTGTTTATCAGCATACTAATACAACAACTTATCACAATTAACCTTCGTTCTGTCAGTTGAATTCTAAAGCTTCAATATAGGCAGTTCAGTTTTATAATTCGTGGAATTATCAGTGTTTTCAGTAATTTATGTGGATGGTGAAGTGTGTTTTGAATTATCTGCTGATATTTTTCATAATATGAATTTCATCCGGAAAAAACAAATACCAATTTTCACGATGAACAAGTTCATTTTCCAAAATTATCTTTTATTCTGGGCAAAAATGGTGAGCTTTCAATAATTTGCATAGAACGGAAAATTGATATTTGAAATCTATGCCAAATGAATTATCAAAAATCCCCATCGATTCTGCAGAAAAATATATTAAAAGTCAAATGTTATGCAAATCACTATTCTGAAATATGGAGGTGTTCACATCAACAGTAAATAATATATGCTCTCACACACAGCATGTATACGTCATTGGACAATCCTCTATTCAATGTAATTGGAATGTGTAAAATACTGAAATTAGTTATTTATAATTTAAATTTTCAATATGTGAATATTGAAACAAAATGCTACCAACATCATTTGCATTGATGTAGGAAATTTATTACAGTGAGGAGGAACATTTGATGATATTTTTCACCAGTTCAGTATTCATACACAGACATTTTGGTCATAGCGTCTGAAGTGCTTGATGGCTAGACTAATTATTAAAAATATATTGAAGCGACAGAACAACATATATTCTGATGTAGGTTTTGATTGATTTATGGTAATTGCAACGAACTTTTTTCGATATTCACAACAAGTCTTATTCTGCCTCGATACCAGGTTGGACACGTAAGTACTTGTCCTAATGACGAAAACAAGAAAATTCTGCGAAACAAAATTTTACCTCACAATATAATCTGCTCTCAGCTCTTAACACTTTTTCGAGCAATGTTTAATATAAAATTTGTAAGCTCCTCAAAGTAGCCATTTTTTTCGAATTTGTACAAAGAAAATAATCCGAAGAAGCTAAATCTAGCGAATACGGTACATTAGGAAGTAAGTGAAACTACAAATCATAAATTTTTGTCATTTCAACAACGGATCTGAGATCTGGTGCATTGTGACGATGAAACATTTTTTTGTTCAAATGCGGCTGCTTTTCGTCTTTTTGTTGATTTCATTACTCAAATGTTGCTAGTTTTACCCTTTTCAAGAAAATCAATGAAAATACACCACTCGCATTCCAAATATAAACCAACGCATTGAACTTGACAGTAGATGGAATTGTTTTCGCCGATTCCCCCATTTCAGTTCCTGATTTCGACTATTTTTTTAACGCAAACGTTCTATGCTTCTGCACTAAAACATCGCTAAATATCCTATCCATCTTCACGATGTTGATCAAGCGCATGAGCAAACGCGGCACCCATTTTACACACAGCTTTTTATGTTCAATTTTCCAAGCAACATGCGATGATCCGCATTTTTTTTATGTTTACCTCGCGTATTTTCAGTCGATAATTATCCGCTTTGTAGATTTTCTTCATCAGTTATGGCGACGTCAGCACTGCGATGCTCATGCTTAGCAGCTCGTACTACTGTTCCATACGAAGGACCAGCCACACCCACTGTAAAATCTAGTTGAGCTTCCATCTTGGTGAAAGTACCAGCTCAAAGCGAAGTATGCATCATCAGAGAGTGCTAAGAAAGTCCACAGCTCTGAGCTATTTTCCGAGTAAACATAAAATTTATTAAGCATACTTTGTGTTCCCATGTTGTCATTGATTGTTGCGAGCGAGCGGAGCCTCGTGTGTTGAATACTTGTCTGATAAAACTCAATTAGAATAGTAGCGAAAATATGTAACAGTAAAGGAACCCATGGTGCTATTGGAACCTATTGGATTTGAAAGATTATGTGATAAAATTAATGAAAGGTAATGCTTTCCCCTTCAATAGTGACGCTAGCCTCTTCATCTTTTCAAAAATGTTAAAAAAAGCAGTTACATGAAACTACTTGAGCGTGTCAGATATTCCTGGTTTAGGTGCCCTAACGTGCCTCTGATAATAAGAGTATACTAATCTGCCAGTTTGCATGGTAGGTTAGGTTAGGTTAGATGTCATTTTTTATTTTCTCCCTTCCGTATGAAGGGGAGGAAAAAAAAATTTAAACATTTTTCGAGCGCGTTTCACATTCAGAGAAGATTTTAATTGAACCTTAAAAGTGCTTCCAATCAAGGACTACTGAATCGAGTGATGCAAGCTGGTAGCAAAATTTTCTTAAATGCAAAAATATTGCCTTATGGCCATATTTCAATATTGAAATACTCAGATTGTTATTTAGATGAGTGAGCTTGACGTCCCAGTCGTACTAACCAGACATCTGATGATTGATTTGGGGGATATTTTCATGTGTGACGATCTAAAGTGATTTTTTTATATGACAAATATCGCATCAACCCGGAGATTATTAGCGATATATGAGGTACAATAGGGTAACAGAATATTTAAATATTTTCAATGTTCACAGCTTGTAGGTACTTGATGGTATTTTCAAAGTTGCAATTAGGTCCAAGTGCTTCTTCAATATTATCAGGAATCTGATATAGTATTCCCTCTTCAGAGAATCTGTGGCATATTGCCATGATATGTTCGACTGATTGTCTTACATTATAGTTGTTACATTGGGGCTGTGGCTTTCTACTCATTAAATAACTGTGGGTGAAGATCGTGTGTCCAAGTCTAAGTCGCGCGATTTTCATTTGTGATTTTCGATCAAGTGGTAATCTCGACCATTGTTTCACGAATGGTTTCACTGACCGGAGTTTTGAGATAGTTTTCGACCACTCAAATTGTCATGCAGAATTCACTTTTGATTTTATGAACTTCTTCACGTCACTTGTCACTAAGTCTCACCCGAACTGCGTTTTCGTCACTGATGGATTCCCGAGCGTGTTTGTCAGCTTCTTCGTTGCCTGGAATTCCTATGTGTGATGGCACCCAGATGAAAATGGTTTCTTTCGCTCGGGACTTTTTTAGTTCTTGTTTTGTTTTATTTGCGATGGTGTTATTGGAGAATATTTTCTTGAGTGTCTGAAGGGAGCTGAGTGAATCGCTTAGGATGATTGATTTTTCTTCTTGAGAGGAATTGATGTGTATTGAGGCTTGAAGTATAGCGAACAGTTCAGCAGTGTACACGCTGCTTTGTGATGGTAAAGTGAATTTAAGCACAGAATTAGATGTCACAGCCGCTGCTCCTACGCCAGCCTCGAATTTGGATGCGTCTGTATATACTTCGGTATAACCCTCGTAGCTATTCATTATGCTTCGTAGATTCTGTATAATGATGTTATTATTTTTTGAATATTCGTCGAATTGTGTCAGGGTGGTTATTACATTTGGCTGTTTTATAGTCCAAGGAGGAAAGATTTCACGCCTTAAAGGTAGACCGGTAGGAACAGCGATGTTAAGTGTTGAGAAATCGGATTGCACTTGATGATAAAAAGGTTTAGATGTTCGTGGTTTGTTGAAAAATAAGTTTATGAATTTGTCATTGTCTTCATATCTGTATGTTATATTTTTCGGATCTGATTGGCTTTTCATTGCGTATATGATTCTAAGGTACGTTCTTCTGTCATGAAGAGGTGGTTCACCTGCTTCGCAGTATAAGCTCTCTATAGGGGTTGTTCTCAAAGCTCCTAGTATTAACCTTAATGCGTTGTTGTGTATTGTGTTTAGAATTTTGAGTGTTCAGCTGTTTGCGGAATAATATGCTATTGAACCATAATCTAGCTTAGATCTTACTAATGTCCTATAGAGTGTCAGCATGGTTTGCCTATCAAAGCCCCAGTCCTTGTTCGTTATTGTCTTCAACACATTCAGTCTGCCATTGCATTCTACAGCCAGCCTCTTTATATGTTCTTTCCAAGTGAGTTTTTCATCTAGAATCCCTAAAAACTTAATGCTGTGTTTCTTTGGCAGTGATTTTATTTCTGTAATTTTCTACGATTACATAATGTGATGAATGAAAGCATGGAAAATTTTGTAGATATTTGAAAATATAATTTGTTCAGAAAAATAGAAAACTTTTGAGAACCTCCAGCTATTTTGATCTCTTAGAGAAACTTAAAACACTGCTCATGATATCCTTTATATCGTTGAACGCATGGTATTCAAGGGATTTTTGTATGTTTCGTATGTAAACTAATGTGACTGCGTTCACTTATTCACATCGTAGAGAATGCACGAATTGGCATGGTGGTAATGGCGATGCAGTTGCTCGAAGGAGCAGCTTTTCCGATGTGTACCCTCGTCCGCTCCGTCCGATGCGTAGGATGCGGATATACGAAATCTTTATATTATTTCCTAAAGACCGATTTGCAGCGACGATATTCCAAAACAAAAACAAATTTATTGTTTCTGATGTAAATTCAACAGTTCTCTGGTATGTGTCCAAAGACACATACATATTAGTATCATTCATCTTTGTTACAGCTAATGAACTCTGAAAATTTTATTTTCAAGACGGTACGATAGAGTCAGAAATAGATATGAAATGAAAGAGTGAAAAATACATGCTTTAATTCAACCTCTTGCGCTACACTTCATTTAAGTTTTTGCGGATTCGGCTGCTAGAGATCAGCAGATTATGTTTTTCACCATCTTTGTTTCCTTTAGATTAAAAAAAACCGACGCGCCCGGAAATTATACGATCCAGCTCAAATCGTCACATTATTGAGTTGCGGACTTTTCAGCAAGTAATTGAATCAATTAACTCAAACCGACACGCTTGAGTATTTCTGGTACTTCTTTTGTTTTTTTTATCATTATCAATCCCAAAATTTCTTGTTAGGTTAGATTTCCCCTACTATCAAGAAAAGTAGTATGTGGAGAAATGTGTACATATAATGTAGAAAACATCTTCAACTTCTCAATGGTGATTCGAATGAAAAAAGTGTTAGATCCATTCTTGTGTGACCTATTTTTATCGTAATACTTGCTATTTTTGATAAAAACGTAAAAAAAAAATTTCAACATACGACCATTATAATTCCATGGTAAGACTGATCGATGGTAGTTTTTGATATTTTATTTATAATTGTGTATTGAATACCTGTACCAATTTTCAGCTCTATGGGAATTATTGTGACCTCAAAGGTTCATAGGGAATGGACCATATTGCTTAGAACTGTATTGATCAGTTCGACTTCCTGAATCTGTTCTAATTATTTTATCAATTCTTTGTTCGAAACCTACAGACCAATCTTTCTTTTGAAACCGTTTCTATGGTTTCATGTACTGAAGACCTTCATCAGGAAAAATCATAATCTCTGGAATATCTGAAAAATCGATTTATAACTCAGTTAAGGAATCTATCTTGAAAGGTTAAAACATAAAAGTATTTGGACATGTTTGTTTTTATAAAAAAAACTTCATTTTGAAATATCTCCAATAGCTGCTAATCTTTCAATCTGAAGAAGAGACAATTTTATTTCGAGATCTTATCAAGATATTTACATATCTTGTGTTTATGAAAGAACATACGAAAACATCTAGAGCACCCAAATATCATAAGTAAATTTTCCTAGACAGTTTCAAGTTCGCCAAGCTGTTAAGGTCGATTCAATCGAGCAATAATTTTAAAAATAAACATCAAGTGCTAAATTCATTTCGGTTAAACTAAAATGAGATATAATGCACTCACTCTCGCCAATTTTTCGTTGTCCAAGAAATACTGATCGGGTCTGGTTTAAATCAGTATCTTATCATCGTCGGTGCAGGTCGCGAAAATACATATTTCCAGTTTGAAAAATTCCCGTCGCTGGCGAATATGTCGGTCTTTTTATCCTCTTTCAAAATGAGAGAATATTTAGAAATATTAGTGAGAGTGAATAAGAATATTTTCAGTGATATGCTTTCCATGAGAGATGAAGATAACAGATCATAGGTTTTGTATCTTCGTCTCTTCATATCATTTTGCTTCATTTTATTTAAACGTGTATACGTTACGATGATGGGTTACATTTTAATCATAAAAATCTCGAAAATTATATCCAGTGCTGCTATTAATTAACGCATTCTGTAATCTACCTAGTTATATGATTTCACTGTTTTTAAGTCCCAATCATAGTGTTACCGAAAAAGTGTCTCAATTTGTAGAATTGTTTACTAACTTTTGTCCTATCATTAATATATGCGCTGTATTCGAGGTCTGTTTAGAAAGTATAGCGAAATCTATTTTGTCCAAAAGTAATTCTTTTCGGATATAATACATTCATACCATCAATTCTCGGAGCACTCGAAAAAAAAATTTTTGTGATCTTGTTAAGCTTCTTTCTTTCATGCACCTCTTCAGTTTTAGAAACACGAAAAAGTCATATGGGGCCAAAGCGGACGAATACGATGGCTGCGGCATCATTAGTGGCGAAAACCAATTTCTTTTTCTTCTACAAATTCGTCCGATACGGTCTTCGTCGACCCTCTAAGAACATTTGTACCACATATATAGTATATTTGATTTTTATTTGTTATGTTAGTTTACATGTCTCCAACATGTATGGACACTATCAGCAATCTAGTTTGTTGTTTTCGTTGTTTTTGGCAATTTTGCGTTAGAAAAAATCAAAGAATTGCGTCAAATTTGCTCCAACACACTTGTTGATTGCGACGTGATATTTGACGAGTCCACTATAAGAAAAAAAATATTGTAAGGGAAACAAGCAAGCCCTTCACAGAAGGTTCACAATATTTCATTAACGAAGCTCACTCTGGATGCCCCGGCATGTCAACAACTTACAAAAATGTTGATGTAGGGAAACTGTTATTGTGAATCATCGAACTACTATTGAGGATGTCGCCATATCGTTTGGCGCTTGCCATGTAGTTCTGTTAGATATTTTTTATGGTTTTTGCACTACAACAGCGATTTCCAACAGATGGTCCGCGGAGCCCTGAGTGTCCGCAAGCTTTTCCACAAGCATCTGCAAGCTCATTCCCCTTTCGCACGTTTCTGAGCGGATTGGCGAAGGCTTACTTTTACGTCAGTTACTACTTAACACTAGCACAAGCTAGCATCAACGCTGGAACTAAATGCGGAAATAGTTTTGCTGTTTGCCTTTACAATGCGCGCGCTGTCATTTTCACAGCCAGCAGACTGCCACTGCTCATATCGTGTAGCAGGGACAAAGTAGCAATCAGCGAAATCGCAACTCACCTCTAGCCATTGTAAATTTATTGCCAGTGTTGTCACAGGCTGAAGAAAAGTTTATGAAACTTTGATTTTCACCGAAAGTTACAGTACGCGTACATTGATTAAAAAGGGATCGTTGGTTGAACGCCGACTCGTTCTATCAACATAGGCCTATAGATGAAGAAGAAGAAAATGTACTCGATATTGATGAAACTAATAAGTAAGTATCGAACCGAACTTGTCAGTATCTCTTGAACCCAAGTGGTCGGCAACTCTTGAACCTAACTCATCCAACACCACGTTAAGTCTTCTGCAAATTATAAAATACAACTTTGATTATTTGCAATTTGGTTTCACGTTCATTGGACCTGAGCAACAGCTCAAACATCAACGTATGATTTGCTGATAAATGAATCATGTTGGATTTCATTTTTTTGTGTAAGGATCAGATATTTGAAGATTTTCTTTCCCCGTGCTAACTACCTACACAATAGCAGTAGATAATTTCACTGCATTAAATGTTTTTTTCAAATAACATGACACCGTCTGGCAGAATATGTTTGTCTACAGATGGAGGAGGAGCAGTAGCTAGTAACAAGTCAGGACTTCAACTCGTGTCAAAGTTGTGGCTCCGTGACACACTGTTGTATCCATAGTGGAACCTTGTAGCTCAAAGATTGCCTGAACTTTTGCAGAATATACTGAAGTAGTTCAAAATATTAGCTACATAAGACTCGACCTCTGTAATCCAGATTATTTCCATTGTTATGCAAAGGGATGGACAGTGAGCATGAACAGCTTCTTATACTTATATCTATATCTTATATAGTAGGATGGCTCTCTCCAGGTTGGAACTTGATAAGATTTTCGAAACTAAGAATTAAGATTGTGCATTTTTCTTGTCACAAAGTACGCAGATTTTCTTACTGTTTTTTTTTTGGCTAGCTTATTTGCCTACGTAGCGATCTGTTCGATCTGTTCAAATGAAAACATAATTTGGAGCAGGAATAATGTAAACTGTTCAAATTTGAAGATAAGATAAGAAAGTGTCAAATCTGGGCCGCGCTTATTGAAAACGCCTCATTTACTAACTTCCCTACATTGAAACAATTCTTGAGGTCTTCAGAGAAAAATTTTCCTGACCAGATAAAGAGCAAGGTAGCCGAGCAACTACGCAGCCTAGCCATCACTTTCAAGAACGTTGAACGTTCCTGAACTTGCCTCTCACGAAAGCTGTTTTCGAAATCCATTCAGCTCCAAAAAATAGAAAAAATCCCAGGCCTCACAGAAGAAGAGTAAGACCAAATTGTGGACCTGTGTAGCTGTAGTACAATGAAAAACATGTTCGATAGTGAAACAGAATGCAATTTTGTTCGAAAACCCTGCACCAATAATGTACCTGCTCAAATATCTTCAATTGTTGGAAACTTTTTGGTCGAAAACACACTGTAATCATGGTTGAACCATCATATTCTCCGGAGTTGGTTCCCTGTAATTTTTTCATCTTCCTGAAACTGAAAAGAACCAGAAAAAAACCGATATTTGCTACGATTGAACAAATAAAGACCACGCTACTAGCGATGGAAGGGCTCAAGACCATATCGAGAAGTTAATGTCAGAAATGCTTCGAATATAGGAAAAAACACTAGCACAAGTTTATTTTATATAACGTTACTTTCCACTTAAACAGATTTCGTTTACAAGGTGTCGAATCAAAACTTCATACTAAGGTTAATTGTGCAATGAAAGAATGCAAATTAGTTTTGACACGCCAATCTCAAAGAAAGGGATCCAGTGATACTTCATTCTAAAAGGGGATTGAATTGCCTTCCTAATATTATCTTACTTGTCATATTAGCTTATGTACTTTTCACGGAACTAAATGTAAAACAAATTTATACTTTAACTCTAAAGAAATAAATGATAAATATGCAAAACAAACTAAACTTATCAGGCCTGGAATCTTACTTGTTCTCTTTATTTACTGGATATACAGTTGTCACATATTTGCGTACAGGAATAAGTGGCAGGATGAGTGTTGAACAGGAAAACTAAAGTCAGCGAATTTTAAAAAAAAGCATCAGTTCCATCGCTTTAAAATTGAAGAAATTGCAGTTTTGTGAGATAATGAAAAAGATTCAATAACAATCCTTTCTGAGTTGCTATAAGATAACATTTACCCTGCAACAATCCTAAATTTCCGGCATGTGTAATTTTTCAATGAGTTGGAGCACCCCCACACTATGCGATTCCTGTTTTGGAATGAACTCTTTCTTTGCAGATAGATTGAGAGAAGAGGTAATAATTTAAAGCTCACAAGATCTCCTGATTAGTAACTATTGGACTTTTTCTTATGGGCACCTTTAAAATTGAAAATTTATGCAACTAACCCCAATTCTTTAGAAGACTTGTGATTGTAACAACAAATAGTGCACGAGTACCGAAAATAATTCTCGAAGCGTTTCAAAATATTTTTTCATTGACAAGAGTAGTAATGAAGTGTCTTTCTTATATAGTTTTTACAATATACCCACTAAATTCGGATAAGCTAAGAAAAGTACTATTAGAACAATTGAATCCCCCCCAAAACAACTCACTCGATTCCTTTCTCTATTAACATTGTAAGGTTGATGTGTCAGAGCAAATTTTCATTTATTCTTTTACAGGACAATTAAACCAGATGAAAAAATGAACATGAAACGTTCGCAACTTGCAGTTGGCGTTTGGAAGTATCATCATGCTCTAACGCACGGGAAAACCTGCCAGTGCAGTGAAGCACTGGCACAAAATTGCAGTTTTCCCGCTTTCCATTTTTCACTGAAAATTCAAAGTAAAAATACCGCCAGTGTGGTCCTAGCTTAAGATTGCCATTATTCCGAATTTTATAAACCATCTAGACACCTGTAGGCACAATTCAAAAATCAATAAACAACAATAAATCAACCTCGATTGCTAAACAGCATCTATCTTTCTTCTTTCCAATAAATTAACATAACTGACTTCACAAATCAGCAATAGTTGTATGGTATAAACATGTGTGATAAAAAAACAATTAAAAGCCCGAGAACAATCCTCATTCCGTTCGGAACTGTAGACTGGGCACGGTTAAGTTCTTCGAACGAACAGTGTTTTGAAAGTGTTTTCGAGAATTGATAATATGCATATTTTAATTGAATAACTGAGAATAACGATGACGCTTGTTCAGTAAACGCCATTTTGTGTTGTAACAGTGAAAAGTCATTGGTGTGTGTAGCTCTGAAAACATTACTAAGAACATAGTTGGAAATTTTCCGAAACGTCATTTGAATTATGAGATAAGCTCCGTCCAGCTTATTTTCAGTTCTAATCGACCAAGATTAACGAACTAGAAATAATTGCTTATATAAACGAATATTCACGCAGGTTTGGTTTTCTAATTTCAAATGAATTTCTCTCATTTTTCTCCTCTTCTTGATGTTGGAATCAGAAGTATTATAAGAAAAATTGACGACCTCCTTTCGAATTTTTTGGTCTTTCACTATCTATTTCATTGAATATCATTCATTCAATAATAATGTATTTAGCTCTGTAGGTTCCGTCGTCATGTCATTGATGAATATAAATCATTATCAGTTGAACTAATTTATTGAAATTAATTATCTAGGTTCTTGCAATACGATTTGTAAATGAAGTACTATAAGTCGTAATTGAAGATCAACATAATTATTTTTGCTACAAAAGTATGAACAATTCTATTTTCATTTCAACTTGGTTCGTCGTGACGCAATGTCAATAAGTATCGAATTTCTTCAAGATGTACATGATTTCGAGTAAGTTCTTTAACTAAATCAAATTTTTCATTGTATATTCTCATCAAACTCATTGAAATCATCATTTTTTTCTGGACACGGTTTCACATTTGTCAACATAAACCTGAGTTTCAGAGTATTATCCTTATTTTATGTTAATGTCCTCACATATTTAATGAGTATTAATAGATATTTCTGAATCTATTTCTAGTATTAATAATCTAGTCGAGATGAACCAACAAAATTGTTTGAGCTTACAATTTTACATTTACATAGAGCTGAAATTTGATTCAGTTCTCAATTACTAACTACAACTATTATTAGTATTATTTCTAAAGAAATATTACTCTGCAAAAAATATATTCGATGCCAAACATCGAAAATATAAGTATACAGGTTTCCCATTTTCATTTGGTAACTATAAAAAATAAAGAAAAATAACCCCTCACATGCGTCCTCGAATTTCGACTAAAATTCGTTGGTGAAAACAGGTGGAAGCTATCTCCTTCTGCTTTCGAGTTATTCCGGATTTCTGGATTTTCCGGGATTTCGACATACGGCATTATCTCGGTTGCTATCAAATTAAGGTGAAAACTATTTTGACATTCTACGTGCATTCTTTAAGTAGTATATATACAGGGTGTTATTCGTTTCTAGAAATATAAAGTGTGTTTAAAAAAGACACGGCAGTATTTAAGGAGGTTATTGCTAAGTCATTTCCTGAAAAAAGTTCATATAAAAATAGGTCCGCAAATACTTCGTGACCGATTTACAGGGTGTTAAAGTTTAATCAAAAAATACAGTTAAATTTGAATTTTTCGTAAACCGCTTGAGATATTGAGGTAAAATTTTGGCGGTGTCGAAAACTTTAAACACGCATAATTTTCATCACGAAACTATATTTTGGTCTCATCAGTGCCACGCGTATAGACACAATGCAGGCTATTCTAAAAGAAAAAACTAGGACGCTACTGATTTTGATTTTTTGAATTTTCCAATTATTTTATAAGACAAACTCTCTCGCGATATTTTCTTGTACGACGCCAAGTTTTTAAGTAAAAACGTGTTGAAAAGAATTAGAAAAGAAAGTCCATACATTTCACCACCATCGTAGTGTACTTCTTTTTATCATTAAATAACCTATGTTAGGGAATCAAAATTTTAATTCGAGGCCAATACCAAGATTTTTTGAGTATCAATATCAGCTCCAGCTCGGATACAAGATTCCAGTATTCTCTTCGTTGATTGGCGAACTCTTTCAAAAACACCAGGATCTGTTCTTATCCAGTAGCACCCAGCGATGATTATACTTCTCAAGTCCTCAACATTTGTCACGGGGGTAATGTAGACCAAACACTTCAAATAACACCACTCCACAGAAAGAAATCGAGGGGGTTTAAGTCTGGGAATCGTGCAGACCAAAATGAGGTCCACCTCGACCTATCCAGAGATTTTCATACTCTTGAGTTAGGAAGTCACGAGCAAGCTGACTAAAATGGGCAGGTGCGCCACCGTGTATGAACCAAATCGTTTTTCTTATTGCCGAAGGCACATACTCCAAAAATTTTGGAAGCGTAAGTTCCAAAAAGTGGCGGTACACCTCCCCCGTAAGTCTGGCGCTACCTTGGGACTTGTAATATACAGAGTGTTTGAAAAAGACACGGAATATTTAAGGAGGTGATTGCTGAAGTCATTTCATGAAAAAGTTCATATAAACATCCGCAAATACTTCGTTACCGATTTACAGGGTGTTGAAGATCGAAAGATGCAATTGAATTTGGGGTAAAATTTTGAGTGTCGAAAACTTTCGAAGACGCATAATTTTCAATACGGAACAATATTTTGTACTCACCAGTGGAGCGCGTTTAGGCACATCGCAGGTTGTTCCCAAAGAAAAAACTAGGACAGTACTGATCTTTCCAAAAATAGAAAATATTTTTGAATTTTCCAACTATTTTCCGAGAAAAAAGTTTACTTGACATTTTTATGTACGACGCCTTTTTTCTCGTAAAAAAATGTTGAAAAGAATAAGAACAGAAAGTCAATACTTTTCATTGTACGACACGTAGTCTATGATTAAAAGAACCATCGTAGTGTATTTCTTTTCATCACAAGTCACAAGCAAGCTGACTAAAATCGGCGTGTGCGCCATCGAGCATGAACCACATCGTTTGTCTTATTGCCAAAGGTACAATATCTAAAAATTCTAAAAGCGTGTGTTCCAAAAAGTGGCGGTACACCTCCCCCGTAGTCTCCTTGGTAGAATACAGGTCCAATTAAGCAGCCACCCACAATGCCGATACAAACGTTCAACGAGAACTAATGTTGAAATCGATCTTCATATGTTTGATGTGAATTTTCTTCACTCCACATATGATTATTATGAAAATTCCTCTTGGAATTTCTGGAAAAGCTTGCTTCATCAGTGAACAGGATGCTTAATTGAGGAATTTGAATCAACTTACGCAAAAGCCATTGCCAATCAATACGGGCAGGAAAATCGATAAGAAGAAGTGCTCGTACCCGTAGTAGGTGAAATGGATACGAAAAATTTTCATGAAGAATTTGCCAAACAGTCCTATTGCTGACACCTAAAGCAGCAATTCTTTCAGTGGAGGTACAACGATCACCTGGAATTATTGAAAGAACCTAATTCTTCGGCTCTAACGTCTTCATATCGCCTTAATGTGCCTTTTCCATTCAGGCGTCGATGAATGCTTTCAAATGTTTTTCTGCATTTCAGTCATCTCAGCATTCGTATAAGGGTTCATGATAGCTGATTCGAAATTTAAATTCAATAGATTCAAAATTATTGAAAACAGAAACACTCAAATGACACTGACGTAAATCATTTTTGAACACTACTATGACAGAGCATAGAACAGGTTTCATCAATGAAATCGCAAGGATTCCTAGAAATCTTTTCATTATTTTTTACTCAAAAGCTGGGTGTCGTACAAAAAAAATATCAGGAGCTCTTTTTTCCTGAGAAATAATTGGATAAAAAAAATTTCTGAAAGAATAGTAGCGTCCTAATTTAGTCTTTTAGAATAACCTGCGTTGTGTCCATACGTGCGTCACTCGCAAGTTCAAAATATTGTTCCGTATTGAAAATTATGCGTCTTTGAAAGTTTTCGACACCCCCAGAATTTTACCTCAATATATCAAGCGGTTTACGAACAATTCAAATTTAATTGCATCTTTCGATTAAAGTTAAACACCCTGTAAATAGGCAACGAAGTATTTGCGAACCTATGTTTATATGAACTTATTTCATGAAATGACTTCAGCAGTCACCTCCTTAAATATCGCCGTGTCTTTTCAAAACACCTTTTATACTTTATACTTTATACTAGTATGCTGGTGAGAATTTACACAAATAATCCTAAACGTTATCAATCTTATGCTCACTCTAATACATCTCAAAATTAATCCATTATTCAGTTCACCTTGTTGAACGTCATAAGCAATGGAAGATTTGGGAGGTTCCCCTATATAGTATACATTCCAAAGATTGAAACGTCTCATAAGCACCGATTATTTCAAAGCATTCAAAGAAAAAGCGCTTACAATAAATGAAATAATGAGGAAGTTATGATGGTTTAGGGCAGGGATGCTAAAACGTGAACTGCGGGCGATCTACCCCAATATTTTCAAACTAAAACTACTTACGATCGACTCTGAGAGTCTGCAAGTATATGTGATGCAGGATTGTCGTACATACATGATACACCCTACCTACCTACCTACCTACCTAGGTAGGGTGTACCGTAGCATATATAGATAGTAGCTATTACATTACATTATTTTAGTCAACGCTTGGGTTAGGTTTAGTTAGGTTCTTCTCTACATCATCAATGAAAAAACTCATAGTTATTCGGAATTGCGAGTTTATTGGTTGTTACAGAATAAAAGAGTTACATATGGTTTTAAACTTAACTAAGGAGTGACTTTGGATGTTGAAGCGTGGAACTGCATGTCCTTAGCATGCTTTTCATAAGATGGTACGTAACCACTGAGTGCTAATCTCAAGCGTGATGACATATAATCGTCAGTTAGTCGATTGCAATATTTTGACTTAATTATCTTCATTTCAGAAAATGCAGACTCGCACAAGTAAGTTGACCCAAACATTGCCGTCAGTTGAAGGTTTTGCTTTAGATTCGGATATTTATCTTCAGAAATAAAACACCAGAAAATTTGTATCAGATGATGTAGCTTTGAGATGTATGTCTGATATAATCTGGATCAACTCATTTTCACCAGAACATGAGTTCATATTAGACTGACTTGCTATTTCAGTAGCTAAATCCTCAATGTTTTTACATGAAAAAGGAAAACTCATAAATGATGCTATATTTGCCAATTTACTGCAATCATAAAAACGCATTCCGAATTATCCCAAAATATTTGATAATTCAGCCACATACGTATCATAATTCAACTGAAGAATCCTTGCTTTCAAAGACGGAAAAATTTTTTTTCAGTTGATCAATCATAAGTTGCAATTTACTTCTGAATGCGTTTACTGCTCTAATCATCTCAATTTACCTTGAAGGTCCAAGCTCCAAGTTAAGGGTGCTTAAGTGCATTGTGATGTCAGTCCAAAATGCCAAATCAGTCAGCCATTTTTCGCAGCATCTGAGTGTCATCACCTCTTTCGTCTAGAAAAGCTGTTATTTCGGACAATAATTCTTGAAACCTTTCCAGGAAACTTCTGCGACTCAACCACCTGAGGTCCATAAGAAGAACTAAATCAGTGTGTTCAGCTGACTCCCTATCTTCCAACTGCAACTTAAAGAGCCGCCGTTGCAAGCTACGTGCACGAATGGAATTCATATATTTGTTGCAATGCCCATTAGTTCCTCCGTGTTTAAAACTTTTGAACACAAAACTTGTTGATGTATAATGCAATGGAATGAAAAAAATGAAGGGAACTCTTCATTAGCTCGACACAATGCCACAAAATCGTTTTTGTTTCCAGTCATTGCTAGTGCTCCATCGGTTGTAATGCACACTTATTTATATATTGGTATCTTGCAGTTTTTTTACAAAATTGAAGAAAACGTCATATATATACCTTCGCTACGGGTCTTCCCCTTAAGAGGAATGATTGTCAAAAATTCTTCCTTAGCCAACATGTCATTGAAAACCATCCGAATGAAAATACACAGCTGGGCAGTGTCTGTCATATCGGTGGATTCGTCGTACTGTAAAGAAAAGTATGTACATTTCATGATATCCTATTTTAGTTTATCTGCCATGTTCTGACTTATGACTTCAATACGCCTTGTGGCAGTCTGACGAGATAACTGAAGTTCTCTAATAGCAGACATGATTTCTGTTTTATTTTTAAAATCTCCAAATGAAGTCTCACCCGCTTCAATAAATACTTCCTTCACAACCGATCCATCTTCGAATGGTTTCTTGTGTTTCGCCAATACATGAGATATTTTAAATGACGCGATCGTAACAGCTTTTGATTGTTTGACTGGTCTTGTGAACCTGGTTTGTTCTTTTTGCAAACAATATAGCAAATCACGTACTTTTCGTTTTCTTTATTCTTTCGGTGGCGGAAAATCCTTTTCATAGTTTTTATGAACCGTTTTATGATGCCTCTCTGTGTTACTACGCTTAGGTAGTGCAACTGACGCACGACAAATAAGATAAATGCACTTATCCTTCACCGTACAAAAGAAAAATTCTTCCTTCCAATCGTTATTAAAATCGTTTTAGATGTCTTCGCTGCATTCATTTTATACTATTTAATAATAAACTTTGTATCGACGTAGTATTGCCTTCAAGTTACAATTCAGAATGACTCCAATTCCTGCAGGCGCAACATTTATATGGGCGTCAACGAAAGTCTCGAATATTCCCGTCAAACGCGCCGCCCAAAATTTTTAGAAAGTCGGCAAGAATAAAAAACGCGGCTTTTCTTTGACAAGCACTGCGCGTTCCTTCGATAAAGCCGCCTTTGCCGTGAGCAGAGTATTATTTCATTACGTAATAAATTTTTGTAGTTTAGTTACCTACTTATTAAAATTTTTTTCTTCTCGAGATCTCGAGATCGAGAGTGCTTTTTGCACTCGATCGCGATCAACCGTTTAAGCACCCCTGGTTCAGAGGCTGCTACTTCAAACCCCTCAATTTCACGTAGGCAATTTGAAACTAGGAGTACGATACCAAAATCTGAGGTTTTGCTAATCCTCAGGAAAAATAAGTTTCAACCTTATAAAATAATATAATCTCAGTTTCTATGAGCGTCGGTTAAAATTTTGCCAATGGTATCAGAAGAAGTCATAAGAAAATTCCAGAGGAAGCCGGAATAACTCGAATACGAGAAAAGATAGCTGCAAGCTATTTTCATCAATGAATTTTCTCGAAGATCGACGAGTGAGATCAGAGCTCATTTTTTTTATTTGCAGTATTTCAAATATATGATTAAAACATCGAAAATGGGACACCCTGTACACTCACGCACGGCCTGTATGTCATTTGACATCAATAAAAATAAAAAATTACATTTTTTTGAAGTATTGGTTTATGTAAGTCACTCCCTAAAATGCATATAAACTTATGATTCTGAAATATCAACGAATATACCGGGTGACACAGGATTATGGTACACCCCTCTTATTTCTATATTTCTGCAGGTAATTTATTGAAATTTTGTGATTCGATCAAACTTATGACATGCCACCTTTTGACGTTTGAAACAATTTTTTTCCACTTCCGGTGTCGGCGTAAATATATACATAATCTTTAGAAAAGAGAGGATTTACAAAAATTTGAATAATTGTATTTACAATAAATGCTTATATCTATAATTTTGGTGTGTGTCAAAAAAAACATAAGTGTGAGCCGTGAATAACCTTTAATGAAGAATTTTGAATGGAACACACTATATATTTTTGCATATTTGGTTTCCACAGAATTTCCCAAATTCAACCAGCTCTGTCCAGGCCAGATTAATATTCTCCACTATCAATTTTCGATAAAAACTCCATTTTTTCAAACGTCACCATATTGGTACCGAGGTACCATTAGAAGCTTGATACTATGGGTAAACAAATTTTGTAAACACTTTTTGTAAAAATGCGAAAAAATTATGATAATGTAAAAATTTTCATTTATTTTATTTCAATTCGTGTAAGTAAATCCAGAAGGCTATAGAAAGGCACATTGAAAGCAATCAATCCTGACATTCGAAGGATCATTGAGAAATAAACTCATTTACTTGTATTAAGTCAAATCTAGAGCACATTCAGCTTCATACCATAAGAAAACTCAATTTTTCTCTCTAAGAATCCAAAACAACAATAATGAATCCCAAAACAACAAATATAATGTGATCCATAAGATAAATCATGAGCAGACGAAAAAAAATTTAGAAACAAAAAAATTCATAAGAATTGTTCGAAATGACCATTATTGTCTACGCACATTTGAAACCGCTCTTGCAAATTTCTAGTTACACTAGTCAATTGTTCAGGTGTTATACTGCCGATGGCTCGTCTGACTTTATCCTCTAAATCTGCACGAGTAGTTGGCGCTATTGCGTAAACACAATTCTTTAAATAATCCCAAACGAAAAAGTCTAACGGAGTTAAATCAGTCCTGTTGATAAAACATTTCCCTCTCAATCGCCAACGGTTTCCAAATATCCTTCAATCTAATTCTGACTGAATTGTAGGTATCTAGCGCCAGTCAACGGCCCAACAAAAATCGCAGGACCAATTATTCTGGTACCAATCATACCTAACAAAACATTAAAACCGAATTGTTCCTGAAAATTATTACCCTGGTTGAATAAATGTTGATTCTCCTGAGACCAATTTCTTGTGTTTTGTCTATTGAATAACCCTAAATTAGTAAACCTTGATTCATCTATAAACAAGATTATTTTTCGGAAATTATTGTGTGGTTGCACATTATTTTGCATCATCCAATTGCAGTATTCCATCCTCCTTGCATAATCACCTTCATACAAATACTGATGCAATTGATATTTGTATGATTTATAATTATACTTCTTCAAAATTCGACGAACGCTTTCACGACTTATATCCAGTTCAAACGCAACTTGCCTTGTGGAGATGGTTTTATCAATTTTCACATTAATTTCAGTGTCTTCTTCAATGATAAACTTTTCTTCGGGATAATTATTGAGTTCTCTTCTTAATTGATCCTCCAGGGACTAAAATAATTTCTTGCGGGGCATTGTCGATGGGGGTATCTTTCGGCATACAAATTAACAGCAGCTACTGCATTCTTTTGGCATTCCCTGTAAATAAGTAGCATATCCACTTTCTCATTCTTTGTGTATGTTTGAGGCATTTTAAAAAATAATAACGCTTCAGTAAACTAAATTCGAGTAAAATCGACCGATGCAAACTCTACTATCCGGATAACTTTTATATTGGAAACGACAGTCGTTTGTTTTCATAGCCTTCTTATTTCGAAAAATAAAAATCCCCTCAAAAATTCTTATTCCTGAATTATCCATTGTGAGGTATGGTTGAATTTGGATATTTGCAATCCGCATATGCTAAAATATAGAGGGTGTTAGAAGATCTCCATTAGCCTAGTGGATTAACTTACACGAATTGAAATGAAATTAATGAAAATGTTTACATCGTCATAATTTGTTAGCATTAAAAAATAATTGTTTAAAGAATTTGTTTACCCATAGGATCAAGCTTCTAATGGTACCTCGGTGCCATTTGGAAAAATGAATTTTTAATTCGAAAATGAAATTTTGACGTCTGTTTTTGAAGTGTTTCTTTGATCGATTAAGGGGAATTGGCAATATTCATGGCACCCTAGATTGAAAAATAAAAACCGAACCAAAAATAATTTCGACGCCCAAAATATCAATTGTGAGGTATGGTTGAATTTGGAAAACTATTTGCAAGCCAAGTATGCAAAAATATACAGAGTGTTCCATTTAAAAATCTTCAATAAAGGCCATTTCCGGTGACACCGAAAGTGGAAAAAATTGTTTCAAAAGTCAAAAGGTGGCCTGTCATAAGTTTGTCGAATCACAAAATCTCAATAAATTACCTGCAGAAATATAGAAATAAGAGGGGTGTACCATGATTCTGTGTCACCCGGTTTATGGTATTCAATCAGCTCAGACATGTTGGTCAGCGTGTCTGTAATGTTTGATGATTATACTGACTATAGATTATAAGAAAAATATTGAAGCTACAGAATTACTTCATCGAACATCTTTGCCACATGATTTTTTGATCCTTTTATAAACTTTCCAACAAACCAATAGCAATTTCTCCTTTCATTTCAATGTTATATGAGAAATTATGATCTGCAAAAATTTTAGTGAACCAAGTTGATAATCAATTTGGTGTTTTCATAATCAAAACACACATAGAACAAGTTGATACAATCCTCTTCGTGAAAATATCGATTTGGTAATGTTAGTAACTGCGCGCGTTCCAAATGATAAGACTATTAATTTTTTTAAATCTGAAAAGCTCAAGTACAATCAAAATTATATTAATCCTAACGTTGATCTGCATATCCAAAATGCCCTTTGCATCTTATTTGTATATGCAATTACTGGCTGCAATACTGACATTGACATTGATAGTTAATGTAAACCACTTTTCTCGTAAAATATTTTGAGAATGTATTGATTGAACCCTACAAGATTCAATTTACACTTATCAACACAATATTTGTAACAGATACAAAATAAAAACTGAAATAAAATACGAAATTAATAGATTTACATAATCGGATTGAAAGGAGTAAAACTCCCAATGTAAATACAAAAACATTATCCAAATCACTTAGTCTCGCGTAATCAGAATAAGTTTTTATTGATAAAACTACGGTTTTATCAATAATGTTCCTTGATTCTAATAATATAAAAACTTTGAAGATTTGCATAATATCCCTCACTGAAGGAGCTGATTCTCCGATCTACCCATCCTTAACGAGGGCCACAATAGTAGTGATGCAATCTAGTCGAATGTAAATAGGAGCAACAGATTGTAGTTTTCTTATCGTTTGAACTCGTCAGTGTTGCATAATTATTCACAACATTAAGCCATACTACCACTTAATCGTATCAATTCGTTGGAAGATATCAAATATATCTATATGTATACATATTCGGATTGAGCTCATCAATAAACTGACACAGAAGATTACCTAGGCTACCGGGAAACGATGAAGACGAAAAGTTGATCAAGAGAAGAAAACTTTAAGGAGCCATACTAGTTTGATCATTCCCCGCCGCGCTTCATGCAGTGCCTGCTTGATGCAGTGGTCAAAATCAATTAACATTCCAGTGCTTGATTGGCTGTTGAACTATATGTACATCTTATCTCAATATCAGATAACATGGAAAATTAATCGCTATATGTGTAAACAGATGGAACACTTCTATTCAGGAAGCAATATTCAAACCTTTCGTATAATGTTGAATAGCATTCACTGAATGAGCTGGTTCTCCGATCAACTCGTAGTATAGTAGTGGTATATATATTCTTTTGAAAAAGAGAGGATATACAAAATTCGAATAATTGTATTTACAATAAATGCTTGTATCTATAATTTTGGTGTTTGTCAGAAAAAACAGAAGTGTGAGCTCAGGAAAATGAACAGGGGAACCATACTATCTTGCGTATGATTCAATAAACGAGTGAAAAAACCTGAGGAAAAAATTCGTTTCCCTGCCGCTATTGCACTAGTCATAGCTTGTCTGTTTATTTTGTGTTAGTGTCGTGTGTACATAAAGGGTACCAAAGATTTTTCTGCTTAGCAGCTTCAATTCTCATCTTGCACCCTATGATTTCCATACGAAGACATGAGTAAAAGGAAGGGGGTTTGGGACAGGAAACTGTAACAATGGAAAAAGTAAACCAGCAGAAAAATATTTCAGCAATCAGACCTGACTCATATATGTCTAAACACACTTGAATTTAAGAAAAGATTTTACATAGCAAGCAAGGCCATAAAAAGGACTTAGGAGGTAATCAAAAAGTGCATAACCTGCGATATTTGCTCTTTCGCGGAGATGTTCTTTCGTCGCAGTGTGAGTCTCCTGAAACATAATCACTTCCTTGTTCTTGCTTGTCAATTTTGAAGTATAATCTCGCAAAATCCCTTCTATATTCAAACTCAACAAAACAATTCCCTCTCTGTTTGACCGAGAGAGCCCCGATGACTAGGTTCGGTCTTCTAAGTGATGCCTATTATGATCTATAGATGTTCTAGAATCATTATGAACCCAATAATTTGGGTTGACATCTCCCATATATTATTTCTTCGTGGTTCTTGTTCAATTTAAAGAAAAATAGTAGTGGTACAATCTGGTCATGAAAAGGAGTTTCGTTCTCGCTTGAACTCATCAGTGTTACATATGCATTCACAATATCGAACCTGACTTCGTATCAATTCGTTCGAAGGTATCAAGTATATGTATACATAGTTCCAACAGGTCTAGCTTCTTAAAGTTCTCTTCGTTTGATCTACGGTGATCCACGAAGTCTTCTATGTCAATTCGTTGGAGAATGCTACACATATGTATAAATCTACATTTACTTGATACCTTTCAACAAATTGATACGAGTAGGTGGCAGTCTGCTACACTAACGAATTCAAACGAAAACGAAAATGCATTCTGTTGCTCCTATTCATGATATCTGACTAGATTGTACCACTACTATTGAGGCCCTGGGTCGCGATGATTATGATGAGAAGATCGGAGAATCAGCTCCTTCAGTGAGGGATATTTATTCTCTGGAAGATTGAATATCGCTCCCTGAATAAAATTCTTCAATGTGATTACACGTGTAGCGATAAATTTCGAGTATTATGGGATATTGGGATATGATACATATCTAGTTTAACAGCCAATTCAAGTACTGGAGCGTTAGCTGATTTTGACCACTGCATCGAGCAGGCACAGTGTGTAGCGTTGCAATGAATAGTCTGGCTTCTTTAAGTTCTCTTCGTTTGATCTTCCTTTCGTCTTCATGGTTTCCTGGTGGCCCTGGTAATCTTCTGTGTCAGTTCGTTGGAAGATGTAACTTGTATATGTATACATATGTATATAGTTGATACGTTGCAACGAATTAATACAAGTAAGTGGCAGTCTGGCTTAATGTTGTGAATGGTTATGCAACACAGACGAGTTCAAACGAGAACCTAAACTAGTCTAGAGTATTTAAAGTATATATATATATATATATATATATATATATATATATATATATATATATATATATATATATATATATATATAGTTTTAGCCTCTATTCAATTTTTGCCCTGTTATCCGAATATTTCCACTATTACTCCATCCCATGTTTGTCGTGGTCTACCTCTTTTCATCTTTCCGTTAGTCTTTTCTCTACAAATTTCAAAGTTGATTCAATTCCTAATTCCTTTGGTATGTCAATGTTCTTTAGCTTATCTCTCTTTGTGACTCCCCTTACCCTCCTAAGATATTTCGACAAATTGAACTTTACTTTTTTGGTTTTTATCTAGCACCCATGACTCACATCCAAATGTCAGTATTGGCCTACAGATAGATAGATGTGAATACTTTTATTTTTGTGGCTCTTGAAATTTCTTTCTAAGTACTTATATTTTTCCACTTGTTCTATTTTTGTCCCCTCTATCTGTATATGTATGTCTTCCTTTTCTGTTCCAATCACCATTACCTCAGTTTTTTCTTTTTTCATTTTCATACCACTCTTCTCTAATTCTCTGTTCCAGATATTCAAGTTTTTCTGAAGATCTTTTTCATTGCTGGCCATTATCATTATATCATCCGCGTATGCCCCTTCTGATACTTCTACTTGCTGTTAGTTTCTATATCCAATCTGGATTTGCCTCACTTCTGTCGAGAAATTTTTAATTATTTCATCCATAAAGATTATAAACAACAAAGGACTAAGCCACCCCCTATCTAAGTCCCTCCGTTGTCTTGAAATACTCTGATCTCCTGTTGCAGCTTATAATGCAATTTCTATTACTTTCATATATATTTATTATGTCTTATAATTTTTGCTTTGATTCCTCTTCTACGTTGCATTTCCCATAATCTTCGTCTAGGCACCCTATCAAAAGCTTTTTCCAAGTCCATGAACCATGGTATATTTTCTTCTTCATTCTGTTAGATTTTACCATCAATATCTTTATGCTGAATATATGATCTTGAAGACTTCTTCCTCTTCGAAATCCACTTCGTGTCTCTCCCAATGTTGTTTCAATAATTGGCCTCATCTTCATATCTATTATTTGTTCATATATTTTTATAGCTGTGCATAATAACGTGATTTCTCTATAGTTGCTACATTCATGTTTGTCATCTGATTTGTAAATTGTGATTATCATTGAAATCTGCCAGTCTTCCAGGATTTGTTCTTCTTGCCATACCCTATTATATATTTTCAAAAGCGCGTCTTCTCTATATTGTCTCATATTCTTGATCATTTCGGTCGTAATCTTGTCATAGCCTGGGCCTTTTCTATTTTTCGAGCGTTTTATAGCTTTTTGTAATTCCTGTTTTGTTATCGTTTGTTGGTCTCTATCTTCTTCTATGCAAACTTCACTATCCTCTGATCCGTTTTCTTCGCTCCCAAGTAGCTCTTGAAAATATTGCTTCCATCTTTCCATTACTTTCCTGTCATCTATGAGTATTTCTCCAGTAAAATAGATACTGGAAAGAAATCTGATGTATACAAACTTAGCTGCGGTAATTGTAAATAATATGTGACAAATTTTAATATTAGTATCATTGAACATCTTCTAAGCTCCAACGATAAAAAGCCAATTCTAATTATGTCAATCATATAGTTGAGGAAAATCATAATTTCGACCAATATTTTAAAATTTACATTTATCTAATAAACCACCTGATATTTTTGGGAACTCCTTGAAAACAATGAATATAAACTGAAGAGTTTGACAATAATTCCCTTAACTCAATTTGTTTAACGTTAAGTGGTTCAGATAATGTTTCATCATATTTGCCTGTGGTAGTTTCACTTACTTTTAATCAGATTATGTAGATTATATATAAATTGTTGCACCTTCTTTCAGTTTTCATTTTGTATGTATGATGAAGGCGCAGTGTCGTCGTACAGTTATCATACTGAGAATGTAATGAATTAATTAATTAGTCAGAAGTTTTCAAAAAATTGACCCTTTACCCGATAGGCAGCGCAGGTATCGTGAAAACCATCAAGTTCAGCAGTGACTAGATAATCAGTACGAAATAATTCAATTAATTAATTAGAGCAAATTCGAACTTTTCTTCTACCTTCTATAGGAAAAATTCTAAGTTTTTTTCTGCAGGGATTGTAGTGGAAATTGTGATTAGAAAAAAGTTGGATTATTTTGTTCACTACTTCTACCAATTGTCCAATCTTGCTCTCATACATCAATTACAATATTTCGAAATTTTTAGAATATGAATGAGAATCTAACTGATGTGTCTTCATTCTTAGAATAGTCTAAAGAAATAGAGGAAGTAGGAAGGGAAGAAGTTATTATTTTGGACGTAGCATATACAGATTATCAGTCAGACTAGCATTTTCCTAAAATCAACAATGATGTGTTCCACTTCGATGATTACTATTGTACTATTTTTTTCAATCGATAGGATGATCTCTAATAAAACTAAAGCACAATAGATCGTCGATTAAGTAGAAGAAACCACGTTGGAATTGTACACCAAGTACACTATGCATCATAGGTCTCCAACTTTTGGAATCGGAATATTTCGGAAATGCTGATTCTTATAGGGTATAACTATAATTTATGTATACATTTGCATGATCTTCAACTCTTGTCTGATATATTACTTCAATAAGGATTCCGTTTAGGGGAAAAGCAATATTTTGACATTTGATATATTTTTGCACAGGTAGGATCGGTGGTGGGTTTTGATATTTCATTCATAATATTAAATGTAAGAACTATACCACCATTCAGCTATATCTCATCATAATTACTATTTTCATTATAAATTGCTATTTGTAGAGATGTACTCTACAAATAGCAACTTATAATGAAAACCATTGATTCGAAAAGCATAGGAAAATTGATAGTTTTGAACGAAGTAATTAAAATATTTATGGACACTGTAGGTATATAGAATTTAATCGCTGTTGTGATGTTTACAGAATTAATAATTCGTAATTATATGTGCGAATGCAGCTTGTACCAATTTGATATTCCATTCGCGAAAAATTACTTTCTTCTAAATGAATCGGTTATTAAATCTACGCCTGTAAAATATATATGCGTGAACAATAGATAATTTCTTGATAGATTTTTTATATCAGAGACTAACGGTAAACGATTATGGAAGCCTAAAATTAGTATTCTTGCATCAAACTTTTAATCAAGATAAAAAAATTACGCTTTAAACAGGATACTTGGTAAGTAGTGAGCAATCTTCCAAGGGGCAATTAGATAGACCATTTTGATCAAATTGACACCAATTATCTGCTATCAAAAAGTGAACAATTTCTGGGAACACTGTACACCACTTCACTATAACTTTATTTCAATACCCGATGGGCGTTTCG
Source organism: Cryptolaemus montrouzieri (assembly GCA_013387265.2). Taxonomy (NCBI): domain Eukaryota; kingdom Metazoa; phylum Arthropoda; class Insecta; order Coleoptera; family Coccinellidae; genus Cryptolaemus; species Cryptolaemus montrouzieri. The sequence continues at coordinate 34,654,856 of JABFTP020000062.1, forward strand.
CAAAGTCATCTGGAGATGATAGTACACTAATTCTAATTCTGCATAAATATCATCTATACTCAATCCATTCCTGCTACTTGGTGGTTTCGACGAACCATCGTTCTAGTATTTCGACGAACCATCTTTCTGGTTGATATCTATTAGTTGGCGTGTCTAATTTAACACACTGTAACGTACACTGAACGGAATCGGACCTTTGTCCTTGTTTAATGGATTTTTTGCATTTGATCTTACGGATACTCCCAAAAACGTTCAGGCTATTTGCGTTTTCACATTTTTTATGAATTTCACATTATCATAAGAAAATGCTACAAGATTTAAGTTTTCTGATCTCTGGAATGATATATAATAATCCAACATAGTTAGTGTAACAAACAAGATCTTAGTCGATCGACAAGAGCAAGTAATAAGAAATCGATTCGATAAATAATTAGACTTGATTAATAAGATGGATTATTTTTTGAACTGAGCATTTTTATGATTAGATTTGAATAGCAACTGAATTAAATCTCTTCTTCGAAATGGGGACCTTCATTCTATTATATATTCTCATTCTTTTTCATAATTCACTTTTGATCACGCGATTGGTCATAATAGTCTATTGGTATTAGTTCCAGTCTTCAAGCTAGCCAGTGTAAAGGAGCTCCTCTACCTATCCACCTGTAACGTGTTGGAAAATCATATTTTGCCTGATGGCTAGAAGTACATCGTCCATTAGTTCAAAAAATATATTTCTTCAAATATTCTCTTCTTTGACGCTATTCAATGCTGGATGAAATCTAGCGTACCATATTTTCCATTGAATTATACCAAGTAGCCTAACCACTATTTCCGTCGATGACGTCTGATTTTGTAGGAAATAAGTAAATGATTCTTCTTCATTATGGACGATATACAGTGCCGTTGTCACCTCATGAAACATATATTTATTTATATGTTTTATGAAACAATACTTCAGAAAATGGAATATCCGAATAATCTCTATGTTGTCTCGGAAATCGGCCAGTCTCAAGAAGTTGACATTATGTTCGAGAACAAAGGCCAACAGTTGGAACACATCGATTTGGAAATTGAAATCGAAATTTATTTTGGCGGCGCTAGCATTGCCCCTGACACGACCGTAGTAAAAGTGAATATTAACTTTTTCCTCGTAAAAAAACGTCGGCCGCAAGTAATCCTTAATAATGAATTGGCACACACAGGTACAACAACAAGAGCAGTCTGTCAAGCGGACAAATGAATTAGGTTCACAAGCAAATTCCGAACTTTGATTTTTCTATTAGTCCTATTGTTCACTTGATATCTGAATCTGTTATGCTAGGATTGTTATACCTCATTAATGAGTTTACAAAACGGTATTTCAATGTCCTTCAGAAAAAATGTTGTGATGACTCTTGAATTTAGGGTAGCGTTTTTATGTGTTTGAAGCAATGCCTTTAAAATAAGTCGTAATTTTCTTAATTTATTTTTTTTAGTGTTTCAAGTTGACAAAAGAATTTTTCTGAGGATTACTTCGAAACAAGAAAAACTCAGAAATGATTCATGTTCCGATATCAGTAAATATGGCTCAATTCATTGCAAATGGTCTAGACTATCACTCTATACTATCATTACTTACCATTGACCCTGTATATGAAATATTCAAAACTGAGACTCAATCTGATATATGTTGGGAAATACATTTTGTGTTCAAAATTTTATTCGAGAAGTAGATATAGCTTTTTCGGAAAAATATCTGATATTCAAACTATACTCTGATGCATTAATATAAATGACATCTAAAACTTTATTCCCAATAATAGGCTATTTGACGATCTATAAATATATCTACAAATTGTAGTCACCATGCCTGATAATGACGTAGAAAACTTATCTCACTTTATTTAGAACTGAAAAATGCATATTTTTGCAATTGCCAAGACAAATTAATTTTTAAATTTTATCTAAGATGAGAACACTGTGTGAATGACTAGAACTTGGGTGACGTCACGCGCTAGTGAAATGGCTTTCGTTCTTGCTTTATTTTCTCTAGATGTTATATTCCATACTTGAGATATTTTTGATGCAGATTGTGGTTAATATTTTTTTTAATCTACAGGTATAACTATTTGTTTCGGATATCGAAATGGATCCAAATTTTCTGTAAAGCTGATAACTTGGATCTATCTAAGATTCATCCTTGCACGCTCATTACTGTTCTGTAGAACTTGAAAACGCGAAAATAGAATTTTGAGTATACGCAGAGATTATCATTTGCAAACCTTTATGAATATTTATTCAGAAATTTTATGAAATTTCATTTCAGAGTGTTGATAAATATTCAGAAATTCAATGACAGATATCCCTGTATACCATTAAAACCAATAAATTTGAGATAGAATTAGGAAATCTTTGCTCTGCACGGTTGTACACTTAACTTGCGTGTCACACGTGTCTTATACTCAGGTCTATTATAAAACCCCCGTTTTTAGCATTTTGCTTCAGAAATCTAATGTTCGAAAGTTAAAAAAACATATTGTAAGTATTTGAGGAAAGTAATCGAGATTTAATTCTAGATGGAGATATTCATACATATTGAAAAAATTAACAGAGGCGTACTCTGCTGTAGTATTGGTATAGTAGGTCTACTTATTTTTGAAGCATATATTGATTAATTGTCCCTATTTATTCCACAAGCTTGATATTGAATTGCTATTTAATCTACCAGGAAATATTCCGATAATGCATGATTTAAAAATAGAACCCAGTACAATCTTCAACTGAATAAATTATGACATAGTGGAAGGATATTGCGAAAATTCTATTGAAATAGTGGACAGTAAACAAGTACGATAATAATAAGTGAATATAACGGAATAACACTGATCAAGAAACGATAAATTCGAATAAAAACCAACCCTGTGAGACGGAGTGCACTAATTCCTCAATAAAATCAAGTGGTTGGTGACGTCAAAAAGGAAATAGATGGTCAATTGTGTTCTGTCTTTCGGCGGCAAAGTGATAATGGGTAGCATGTCCGGCGTCAAGAGGTGTCTCTCACAAATGTCAATGATGGCTTTCAAGGCTTCCAGTTCTGGAGAGGAGGCTTGGTTACATGCTTGGTCAAGGTGCTTATTTATTAATCCTTGCTAACATTCTTTAATAACTAATAATGAATCAATTTCGTTAAATTCCCTCTAGTTTACATAATAGCATAACTAGTTTTTCTAGAAAAAGTCCTATGCCTACAAGTATATTTTGAATGTCTCTTTGAAATATATGCTTCACAATTGGAATGTGTTAAATAAAAATTGTAAATGTTTGTAATATTATGAATGAATTGTTATACAGGGTATTTGCTGAATCGGCGGGCCTACTTCAGGTGATAATTTTCTTCAGCTAAAATTCGGAAGATTTGTCAACTAACTTTTTTCCTAGGGACCTCCTTTTCGAGATTCAGTATCTCAAAGTAGAGACATGAAATATGGTTTTAAATTTGGTTTCCGCAAAAAGAGAAAAAAAATTTATGTATGCAACAAAAATTGTAGAAATTAATTATTCATTTATTTTACGAACATTTTTTTCGATAGTTTCTATTTGAAAAAATGATTACTCTGGAGGATAGCGGTACTTCATTCAATTATAGAACAAATTGAAAATTATAGTGAATGTTGGAACTCCCCTCAGCATTAATGCATACTAAACATCTTCTTCTACGAGATTGGCGAAGGCTTTAAAAATCCAGAACTACTTCTAACAGTTTCGCAACAGTCAGTAATACGGAATTTCAAATTTTCAAACTCCATTCAAAAAATCTAATAGATAAGATCGGGTTGGCTATGATTAGGATCTCACTCGCCCTATCGCCCATTCTAGTGAATGCTCTTCCAAAAACTGTCTGTAAGTTGACGCATTAATATTCACTGAAAAAAAGTGGGTCCTATCAATAAATCGAATACCACTACCAAAGCATTCAGAGAAAGCTTGTACTGATATCTGCCCCCTCCGAAATGTCTATTATCTTCTATTGACAAAGGTTTATTGTGGAATTTCATAAAAAAGTGGATGAAAATTTTTCTGAATCTATGGAAAGAATCTTTCAGCTGAAAACGACCATTTGAAATAGGAACCATTGTGTGGAGAACATCCTTTGTAACTGTTATGGGTGTAACAATTTTGCTTTCAAAACCTTCAAGTTAGTGTAATGGTTCACGTTTAGTTCTTGTACTACTTTTTTAGTAGTTTCTTAACGTTCCTGAATAAATTTGTCTCTCAAATTCTTCAATTCTAACTGATCGTGGTCTTCCAATTTGAACTTGAAAATTCAAGTCTAGTATGAACGGTAGCAAAGTTCTTTTATTTTGTAAATTTCCTTGAAGAAATCATTCTACATACAAACGTCCTGCTAATGCTGTGGTACATCAGACAATCCATGTCAGTCAGTTCCTGATGAAGATATGGATACATCTGAAAAAATTCCAACCTATTGAGTTGAATGAAACACCAGATATCAAACACACAACAAATCTTAGGAATGATGATGGATGACAGCAGCCTACTTGAATTTTTTCAATCACAAATTTTAGTTGCAGGTGCTTACATAAGTTGAAAATATGTATTCTTCTAGAAAACACAAGAAACAAAAATGTTTTCTATTAAAATGGGAAATGATTACTTCAAGGTCTAATTATAATTTTCAAAAAGTTATTATATACAATCCGGAATAAATGGTAGATGGATCATAATAAATGGTAAAATACTGATTATTTCGATCTGAGGATTTCTACAGAATTTTAAGCTGATTGATTTCTTCGTTTGTGAATTACCAAATATAAACCACAATTTATGCCTCCTCTTTGAGCAACCATATCTCTCATAAAATGCCCTAAGGAAAACAAATTATTTAACAACTCTTCCTCATTTAAATTGAATAATCACCACCTGAAGTAAGTCCGTGTGTGAAGGGAATCCTACATATTATTTAGCAGCTAAACCGAAATCTCCACCACCTAATCTAAGACATAACAAAACTCAAACCGGAAAATTCTACGAGAATCTTCGAACAAATAAGTCACATTTCCTTTCAATCAAAAATCTGTTTCTAGGATTCGTGGTGGGGATTCTTTAGTGAAAACAGGATATTATTGCTCAGTTCACTAAATTTCTCTTTTACAATCAAGTAAAATTGAATTTAGTAGAAGAGACGTTTATGGGAACGTTCCCTAGCCATATATAATTGCTGGGAAGAATCTCTGAATCTCATTGTCTTCAAAGCATGTGATATTCCATTGCCTCTGGATACAACAAAGCTAAGTCAACTTTTTCTATGATAGAGTCTTATGCATCCCAGCACATTCTGATCCATGAATTTAAGTGGTGTAACATTGGGCTGCATGAATTCAACAAAAATGTAGCCTTCAGGAGTTTTCAGCTCATCTTCTGGGAATTGAATGGAGCATTTTCTAACAAAAAGAAAAATTGTACAGGAATATTTTAATTTTTTTTCAAAAGAGTTTTAACCTGCCAATATCTTAGCGTCCTGAATTAAAAAGTCATGAAATCCTTACCTCATACAATCATTTTTAGTGCAATCTGTGTATACAGAAGTAGTTTAGTAAAATTTTTAAAATATCTGGATGACTTCTCTTCTCCGATTATCCAATGTGTTAACTTGCGTTAGCTTGATTGATTGACAAATCCTAAGAAAGTTAATAGTTGTTTTGCTAATTTTAGCAGTTTTCAGGAAGCGAAACATAGGTTCCATCAGGTTTCAGTTTCATCTGAGTTGTGAATTTGATTATCGATTGAACTACAATTAGTACTGATATTGAATAGTTTCTTTATGAACGAATTTATGAATTCAACTTGCGAGAAAAATTTTTCACGTGCTACTTTCAAATATTGTATCCCATTGCGGTTTTTGCAAACCTTGCAGCCACCCATCTCTCGCATTGAATTTTTCGAATGGAAATTTCCACTTCATACTTTTTTGCTTTCGAAAACCGTTTCACTAGAATCGAAAAAGTTTAGTTCTTTTAAAATCAGTGTTCAGATGAACCAAATTATCCGTTAAATCATAGTAGAGATGATGAACATGAAGTGATACGCGTTTGAGTGGTTCCCAGAATTAGGTGACTATACTCCGGAATCATTATATAACAAGTGTACATCCAACACACTTACACGGAGTTCTAGAAAAAAGTACATTATCTGCCAAAGTTGATACTTACAGATAAGAACAAAAGGAAATCGTACTTTTTCAGCACCATTAATAATGCCTTTAGACCTGATATAGTGTATATAACATTCTGATAGCTGGACGTACCGCACTTTAGGAAGATCCACGTCGGAATGTTGTTTAGAGACATTTCCATCTCAAAGTACTACCATTTTATATGTCTTGAAGCTCTAAGTTCTCTTTTCACGCAAAACTGGAAGGACTGTTGTACAATTGTCTTTCTGCAAGGTCTTCTTGGTACGACTAAATGCTACATGTTCTATAATAACAGTAAAAATCAGGTTAATTTAGGGGCGACGATCGTGGATCCAAGAACATTGGAAATAGATCATGAATGAATCGGAATTTAATTTTCTACAAATGAGTCAAAATTTCGCAAGTATCATTCTGATGAGGATGTGAAGGTTTAGAGAGAACCAAGGCAGTATTATATGGAACAACTTCAGGGGGTAGAGACGAGCTTTAGTGGAAGCTGCATTTTTTTTTGGTAGAAAAATTCAAAGCCGTCACACAGACTTAGTTGTTCTGGAAAATTTAACGATGAGAGCTGTGCGATATCGCGAAATGGTTATTGAATCAATAGTATGGAAATTCTGTTGATGACAATTTCAATTTAGTCGATGATAATGCCTTAATGTATAACGCAACTCTTGTGAATTATTCACAAAAAATCTGAACTAGATTCAAGAAATACAATGGCCACTAGGGAATGCAATCTCGGTGTACCAAGATCTTGCAATACCGAAATCTTGCACCTGTTCTGCAAGATCAATCGCGCACCCAAAATCATGAGCGATCTCGCAAGATTTGCAAGATTGGTATTATGTAAATTTTGGTTAGCTTTAGTGCTTTCATATGTTGTTGTTAACTTATGTGAACAATGTAACTATTCCCGGCGGCAACACGTGGCGCAAGGGCCACAGGGCGATAGGGATGAGTAAGGCGAGACGTTTTCCGGTTGTCGTAAATTTGTCATTGTTTTGCGAGCCTGGACGTGTCAGAGTGCATGGCAATCTGCAGATTTATAAACTATTCCAATAACAGTTGAAAATAGTTCCTTGTATGTTTAAATTCTCTCGGTCTATTCGTTTTGTGTTAAAATGACAACAAAGGTAGTTTCTGAAGAGTTTCAAATGGATCAGAGGTAAGGGAATACTTTTTGAAGGCAGAGGATGGAGAAACTGCCCAGTGCAAATTGTGTGAGTCTGTTTTAAAAACAACGGCACGATCTCCCAAAGGCTTACATATACATTCACTGTCCAAACACAAAATTGATACTTCTCAAAAAAGTGACAGAAAACATGGCTCTGGTTCCATCAAATTCTTCAATGCTGATCAATGCTTCCGCGTCAGTAAGACTACCTCCTTCAACCGGTACGAAGAGGCAGAAAATATCTGATTACTTTTCGTCCCTACAACAAGTTTCTTTAGAGGAAAGAATTTCAAGGATGATTTCTAAAAATGGCATGACTTTTAGATCATTTTGCACGTCGAAATACTTGAGAGAATTATTTGCGACTAGTGACTACAAATTACCTGCATCGCCTAACTCCATAAAACAGATTGTTATGGATTATGGCATGAATTTGAAAATTAAAGTTTCGCAGGATCTTATGAATCTAAGGAAGAATAACCATAGATTCAGCCTTACTTTCGATGAATAGGCTTCATGCAAAAACAGGCGCTTCATGAATGTGAATGTTCATACATTGTCAGAGAATGAAAATACGTTCTAGAATTTGGATCTTGTGCGCATAGTAGGAAGAATGCCTGCATAGAGTTGCATAACTATTTTGAAGAAGAAATCATCAGAATATGGCTTGTCATTAGATGATGATATAGTAGGTGTTACTATGGATGGGGCCAGTGTAATGGTGAAGGTTAGGCGACTCATGAATCCTCTTCACCAGCTATGCTACGCTCACGGCAGTCAATCGGGATTTATAGATGTGATTTATAAATCTAAACGTGGAACCCAAACGCAAAAAGAAAGTACAAAAGACACAGTCGTAGCTCAGTCAGATGTGAAGGAGTCTGACGATGAAGGATTTGATGACATTATTGATAATGAAAGGTTTGACTGTATATGAAGTTGACTTAGTGCCAGAATTTAATTACCTTATCGAAAAAGTAAGACAAGTAGTCAAACTTTTTAAAAAATCACCAACGAAGAATGACATTTTTCAGAAATATATATGAGACGAATTCAGCAAAAATGTGCAACTCGTGCTGGACTGCAAAACACGCTGGTCTAGTCTTTCAGATATGAATTCCACATTCAATAAGATGAAGCAATGTGTAAGAAAGCCTTGAGTGATTGCAATCTAATAAAACTGGCAGTGGAAGTACTATGTCGTCGAAATTCAGATTTGTTAACTGCCGAATCTACTCTGCAATTTATGGTGAAAAAGTTAGAAGAACACGGAACACCAGTAGCTCAAAAACTTTCTGAATCCATGAGGGCTCGGATTAATGAACGCCGAACATTTATGACCGCAGCATTGTATTATTTGGCAGACCCCTGTTCAATACGACGTATATTTCAATCAATCTGCTAGTGATCAAACTTTAAAACTGCCTCCAAAATCTTCAATCAAAAGAGAAATAATAGAGTTACTCGGAAGATTACACAAGGACAGTACCAAAGATGACAATATTGCAGTCAATATACAAAACAAACCCTCTACATCTTGCAGATGAAGCCATGAATGAAAGTGATAATGACGATTCAATTCCATTAGCTGCAGTGAAAAAAAATTTAGAGCCTGAAATGGCGAACGCTTCTCTTAGTCTTGATGAGGAATTGGAAATAGCATTGAAAGAGCGTTCGCAAAAACATGTGGCACCTTTGTCATCGTCACTTGATATGATTTTGATGAAAAAAATCAATTTGTACGAGTCAGGAGGGTCAAAAAGACAAAATCTACAGTTCGCTCACCAATGTCTTTTATCTGTAGTACCAAGAAGTGTCGAGGCAGAACGGGCGTTTTCCTCAGCTGGTTATCTGGCATGCAGCATTCGGAGTCAGCAGGCAAATGAAACCCTAAATACTTTATGCTTTTTGAGGAGTTATTTTCAAGTTCCAGAATAATATGTTACTTTTTGAATGAATTACTGGTTAGCTTGAGATTTTATTTCTCTATTTTGCTCCTGAAGAACAATTAGAGCCAATAGAAATATAAATGATAGGAATATTTGTACATTTTCGATGATCATTTGTTTACAATGCGAGATCTGGCACAATACCGAGATTTCGCAAGATTAGAATTCCTGAGTCTCGCGAATACCGAGCTTGATATTTTGATGCGAGATTGCATTCCCTAATGGCCACCATCTTCACCAAATATGAAGTGTATTGAACATTTTTGTGTCGAAATGTCGAGGCAATTCACATGCTTCAAAACACTTCTGAAATCCTCGAACACAGTTTGAAGCTGCCGCCTTTCTACTTATATGGGCAAATATTCCCCAAAATTTCAAAGACAATTTAACTCTGGAAATGCCTAGGCAAATTACAAGTATTTTACACTAGATATAACTAATTCAAATAAATAAGGCCCTCGAAGAATACTTCTCTCTCATTTTCCCTCATTATGCCATTTACGTTTTGTTCCCTTCTGTCCTTCAAATAATCTCAAAATTATTGAAACTATTTCATTAATCCGTTAGCATACGATATTATATGCACAACGCCTATCAAGCATTCTAATAATAATGGTAAAAGAATGTCTACAATTATTTTTCTGTACAGAATGTCCCATTTTCGATGTTTAAGTACGGCATCTATGTGAATTACTGCAAGTAGAGAAAATTGACTCCCATGTCCCTCCTCGATAACCGAGGAAAACTCATTGGTTCTTAAAACCTTTAGTCGTTTTATCTAGTATGCTGGCGCGAATCTGCCGATAACAATATTTTCAAGTCTATGCTTATACTAATAAAGCCCACTTATAATAAGAACTAACGAAAGTTATTCATTACTCACGAGTAAGGAAATAACGAAAATAATTAGTAACGAAAACCAACAAATGAAAACTACCTTGAATACTCGAAATTATTTCCATTATTCATAATGCAAGAATCGAGAAAGCTTTGCATGCATTTTGAAATCGACTATTGGTCACTGAAGCAAAACAATTTCTTAGCTTTGTTCCGACTCTTATATGTCATAATGAATTTGTCTATATAATAAATCCTTGATATATCTGCACAAAAAAATCTAACGGTGTTGAATCTGGAGATCGAGGTGGCCATTTGACCGTTCCCATCACCAAAAGGCTGCTTTGAAAGTTCTGAGACATTTCTTGTCCGGTGATTGGGGCGCACCGTCATGCTGGAAACATACCTTCCTTGACCCCATTCCCGGTCTATAAAAGACGATGCAAAATACATCGCATTTACATAAATTGCAATACCTGAATTATCATATACTCTTCTCTACGTTAATTACACCTTAGACCGAATGAGATCGGTCAAATGAAAAGCCATGTGATCAGCTCGTACCTTAACATGCCTTGAAGTTCTTTGTATAAAATAGGACCCTTTTCTTTGTTGTGTTGTATATTTGTAGTAACCTATTCAAATTCTTTTATGTAAATTTTGATATGATACGACCAATTCTTCATCGCTTAAACTATAGGTAAGGAAATTTGATAATCAAAAACAGATTCGGTAACAATGTCTATTTGATCTTTGCAACATTAGTATTAAATTCCTATCCTTGCATCCTTTGGCGCCTTTGAATAAATTTAAGTGAATATCAGATCATTTAGATACAGGCCCAATTTGCCCTTGCCCAGATTTGGAGTGGTAACTGACCCTATCTAAGAGTTTTGGTAATACGATATCATGTTTTATGAATAGGTCGTTGCCCTGATACCCCGAACTGTGAAAGATTTGATTTTAAATTCTAAGGAAAACGTTCACAGCTGACAACTTGCAAGCGTTAATTCACTCGCGCATTTTTAATCGAATTCAGTAATTCGTATAGTATTACAACGTTATATATGGAACTAGATGTAAGCCCGTAAAGCCGTACGTGATTCTCTTTGCCCAACTTAGCGCCAACGAGCCATATTAATCATATGATGTCACTGACTGCGAAACATAGGGTACTCTATTCTCATCGCGGATTGGCCAACCAGGAAATCATGTCTCTGATCATACCCCTGTATGTACCACAAACATCACATACATGCCACCAACTCAGACATTCTTCAAAACTTTCATAACGACTGAACATACAAGCCTCAATGTCTTTGGGCTCATACATGCGTATCGTCCTTAAAACCATTTCTTTATACTAATGAGACAAGTTATAATTCGAAGGTGATTATTACACATAAGGGCAGGGAAAGTTCCCTTATCGAGCTCAAAAGTTTCGGACATCAAATCAATATTTTGAGAGTAAGAATCTTCCCCATAGTTGAACAGTTTACAACTCGATTACAATGAATGATATAAATATCTTCGTTACAGTTCAAGTAAACGTTCGGCTAAGTTATAAAATGAGATTGAATATAAATACTGAATAAATGGATTATGATATGATCAAATAGGTAATTGGCCCATTTATAGAAGCAAAGATAAGAATCAATATTAAATGTTCTCACATTCAAATGTATCATTCGTCAAATTATAAAACAAAAGATTTGGATTGGCAAAATGGTTTGGTAACACTTCAATAAGATCAATTTTCTGAGTTATAAAAGTAATGTTTTAAATCGATATTAAACTTCATAACATTTCAAATTCAAATAGTTACCAAGTTATTGGAATCAGTATACAATAGTATCATTGCGTTCAATAATGTTGGAAGTTAGGTGAACAAATGTTGAAATCAATATTGAAGAATTTGAGCACACTTCAAATAATTTGTCAAGTTAGGAAAACTACTGTGAAAGTGAATATAAATAATTTCCGTACATTTCAAAATTTTGCCAAGTTATGAAAACAAATGTTATGAGTCAGTCTTATAAAATAACTCCTCAAAATAAATATCAGATAACTTCAGTGCAGTTCAAATGGATTATTTGCAAAGTAAAAAAAAATGTGGGAAAATAATTCGGAGTTTAAGAAATCATTATTTCAACTCGCCCTCTAGGCATTCAGAAATTACGAAGCATATTTTTCAAGAAAATTCGTGAAAATTAAATAGTGAGCAATTATATTGAAGAAAAATTCCGAAAGTATTCACCTATGGGACACAACGGGAACTATAATTCTTCTTCGGGTGATACATTGAGAATTTAAAATGAAATTATTGAATCATTCTGGCATCTGACCGTCTTTTCACTGTAATTTTGAATTCAGATGAACAATATAAAATGTTATGCAGGTAGATCTACACAATACTCTTATCACAATTGACAATAAAATTCAATTGGATTGAAAGTAAGAAATGTATGGATTGTTATAGCAAATAAACAAAAAAATAGACCCCGGTTCTGGGTCGTCTCAATCTTCTTAGTATAAATGCCTAGATTTTAGAAATTTAACGATGGTTGACATGAGTCAAGTTCAATCTCGCGGACGATCGATGAGCGTTTGGCATTGATACACTGGCCTTGAATTATGCAAAGAATTAAGTCATTTTCTACGAGTATATGAAATGAGAAATCACATCAGATATCTGACAAAATCATAGATTTTTCTTCTGATTTTATGTTCGGAACGTGAACTATACAACCTTAACGTTCTTATTCACTAAATTCGAAATTTGAACGAAATTCATTTATTTCACCCAACAATAACAAAATCATTGAAATAAATAAATCGTCAAAGTTCGGCCATGAAACTTTTTATTTTAATAGATACAAAGTTCAAAGTCACGGTTCGTTTAAAATAATTATCCGTTAGAAGAGAACACAAATGTTATTATTCGCTACTAAAACAATCACTGACAGCCGAACAATTAAATCGCCAGATACAATTTGCATTAATTTCATTAAAATATCGAATACCATATATGAATTGTTGAGTCACTTTTGTGATTCATCGATACCTGTTAATATGTCTGCGAGTTTTTTTTTAACCAGTTATATAGACATTATGAATGAAAGTTTTTAACTGTGATCGTTATTGTATAAGGAAGACCTAGCGATGAAATCATCTCATAATGTTCAATGATGATTTTCATATTAGGTAGTTATAAGGTTAGGTTACCGGACTTCGAGAAAGATACGAACAATAACAAACAGATGTGGAAACGTTGAAAATTCCAAACATTTGGGAGACATCTTTCCCCGTTCCGTGAACCACATCAACGGTAGAAAACGAGCGAAATAATCCCGCTCCTAATAAGGGCGAAACTGCAGTCTGCCGCTTCGTTTCTCGGCATCCTGCTTAGTTGCACTATTGTGGCTCTTGGGGGCTGCGTGCATGGCAGGCAGATTTGGGAACCAGCTCTTGTCAGGAAGGATTATTCATTGATCTACGGATTTTTGAATAATTCTTCTTATCTCAAGTTTATATATATATATATATATATATATATATATATATATATATATATATATATATATATATATATATATATATAATAAATAACTTCTGCAAGAAATCGACATTCTTTCATTTTAAATCGATTTAAAATAAAATAACTTTTCATTGGCAACCCGCAATCACCATATTCATATTTTCAAGCTTCAGCTGCAAAATTTTCACGGTTTCTCATAGACATCATTCAACAGTACGCTAACTTTGAACCTAAATTCTCAATAAAAATCTCTTCAGTCCTAATAAATAAAATTCAGCACACGATAGTACCACCGAACGCTAAACTAACGTCATGGGATGTAGTAAACCTCTTCCCTAGTGTTCCACCTAGTGATTCAGTAAAACTCATCAACAACGCTCTTCAAATTGATAAAGTCAATCCGTTAATTCAACCAGAAATCTTACAACTTTTAGAAATTAGCTTAGAATTATCATAAATCAGATTCCCATTATTCTAATCACTTACTCGAAGAAAACCATAACTTTAATGGTAATTTCAAAATTTTACACAATGAACATAATACACAAAAACTCAATCTATGGGAAATTTTAGAGATTAACAAGGAAAAGAATTCAGGTAGGTTACTTAATAGTCAATTAGATCTAAATCCTTCTCCATTACTCATTCTTTTCAATTCATAAAGTAAGCAACTCCGATGGGTTTTCCACCATACCCTTTGTACTTGTACCTAATGTAATAATAAGTAGGAAATAAGAATATTATATAAAGAATAACTCTGTCCAATAGTTTGTATCTATCTGATGAAGCCACATTGTGGTGAAACCGGTCATAGTTTTGTTAATACAGTGAGAATCTAAATACCATAGTTTTATTTCATTGAAAATAATTGTATTATATTTTTCACCTTTTCTCTATAATTAACATTGTCTGGGCAGTTTCCTCAAGAGATTACACCATCCCGACGCTCGAGAAAATAGATATAAAAATAAATTTGACTCTGCCATTATTAATAATTGACACGCTATAAAAGAAAGTCATAAAAATAATTTCGACTCTGCCATTAATAATAATTGAAATTTCCTAATACCAAATAGTTAACTTATAATTAAGGAATTATATTAAGGGGTCCGTCATGGACATCGACACCTGGCCTATGGATTTTTGTGTCCTCTTTCCTTGTAACAACATCGCCTACTTAATCCTTACAAAGAAATCTCTAATAGAGCGAAAGAGTATCTCCAGCAGAATTCTCACTTTCATAATTTCTGCGCCCAGTCGGTTACACCTACGGAGAATCCATGCCTGGCATGTGGTGTCTCGGCCCCAATTTCACACCGCCAGCACTTAGGACTATTCTCCAGTCCTATTTTGCACAATTGATATCTGAACTGGCCCATCACTGTCTCTACCAAAAGCCCATTAGCTCGTCTGCCCTCTAGTGCCAACCTCGTCCATATTTTACTATGTGATATACCCAGCCTGGCGACAACATCGAGCATTCAACCAAGTATCCCTATATTGTTCCGCTTGTCTTAACAACACAGGCTGAGATTCCGATCGGTCCATTCTTATCTCGGACGCAGTTGTTTACCGCCAGAGCCTGAACGCACACTCTGACCATGTTAGAAGTAATCTTGTGTGTGTCCAGGGCCCCCAGAACAGCCCAACTATCAGTTGAGTCTGGGTAGCAGAACGGTTTCAAAGAACCACATCAACACGTGTGGCTTCGAGACTTCAAAATCCACGTGGTGCTGCAGGTCCTCCTACATCTCATGAATGCAGCAGAAAACCTGCCAGTCTGTAACTTAAGATGCTAAGCCTATCTAAGTTTCCTATCCAGTACTACTCCCAAGTATTCAACCGATTTTTTCATGTCGAGCTTGATCCAGAGAAAATGGGCCTCATACATGATGGTATTGTATGCTTCCTCCTGAAAATAACCAGTTCCGTCTTTGCTCAGTTAACGCCCAGGCCCATAGACGTACACCAGCGGTCCACTCTCCTCAAAGTAATCTACAGTCTATTTATACATGCCGGTGGATCCCTTTTCTGAGATTGACGAAGTCCTTCACCTAAGCTTAGGCATCCTCACCGTAATAGACCATACGCCACCATGTACCCTGCAGACAGCCTTGTCTCACCATTCCTGTGACGGTGTGACTTCTGATCGTCGAGCTGATTCTCCTACCTACCAAAAGCTCCATGAGTCATTCCCTAAGAGGACATTAAGGCCCTACTCCTCCTGCAGTGGAGTGTAGTTAAAAGCCCCCTCGACATCCAGAAACGTCGTCACAGAAAACGCCCTTATCCATCTGCTGCACAGTAATTGGAGCAAAACTATATCTCTAGATAGTCCAGCCGTATTCGCGTGTGTCTCTGCCATTAGAATGATAAATTATGCTATATATAATGTCTACATATAAATGTCCAAAATTAAAAGAAGAATACTATAAAAATGGCGAAAATATGTGTCGTTGAGTAGAATGCTCTTATAAAAGCCTTGCTGACAGTGTACATGAATTCTTCGTTCAGCATTGTTTGAAGAAACTGCAAAATGAAAAATACTGGATATTCAGAAAAGTAATAGCTAGTACGTGACGTAGGGAAAAGTTAAAGAATGATTTTTAGAGAAGTGACAGTTGTTAGAAAAAAATCTCGAATTTCGATCAAAATTTTGAATTTAGAGAATATCTAACTTTTGTACCTTACTTTGTTTGTAATCATTTTACCAAAGAGAATATATAATATAGAGTCGAAATTCATAATATTGAATTCACCCGAGTTATTGTTCAATCTTTCCAAAGAAATTATATTATTGCTATAAAGAGATATGCACGTAACCTGCGTAAGATATGTGAATTTCGGATAGGCTCCCTGCCGCACTTCTAATTGCTATAACTTCCGTCATAATTTAAATAGTATAAGGCTTTCACGCTTGAAACATAAGTATAAATAATTTATGTATCCAAATAAGAATTTTTTTGTTTTGAAAATTTCAGCATGGTGTAACCCCTTAATTACCCATAGTGAAGTATTTTTGCTCGTGCGTAATGCTAACTGGGTATTTTGCAAAATAAACTCGTCGTAATGCCTAATAACACCAAGATACCTTCGCTCTACAGTACTTCTAACATTCCTTGCTAATTTCATAGAAATTGTGTTGTTAAATATACGAAATTCTCGTCTCAATTTCCAGACCAAGACCCCAACATTTTCTTAACGCTTCTCACTGTTAACAAAGCCAGCCCTCTACTGCTCGGTACATTTAGGCATCATTTAGCTTACTCCCATTTGACCGTTATATGATACATGTAAGGATTCACGGCTTGATTTGATTTTCAAATCAAGCTTTTGTCTTCAGAATTCAAATCAAGTCAAGCTTTTTTTCACAAAAGCATGATAATTCAAGCTTCTTGAATCGCAAAACTTGAAAGCTTGAATTAGAACACAATTGCAATGAAACATTAAACTTCCTCTTATATTCAATAAGAGCTAGAATAAAATTCAAATAATTAGATCAGGAAATATTTAGATGAAATTTAGCTAAAAATCGGAAAAGAATTCATAAAGTTGTTGAAGGAAACACAGATACAGAACAAGTATAAGAGTGAAAGTCAAATAAAACACTACCATAGCATCAAGAAAACAACATAAATAAATTTTCTACAAAACAACTGAAAAAATCTTCTGTGAAAATAAAAGCAACTCAATTAAACTTCTGTGAGAATAAAAAATACCTACATTGAAACTATATTCCACTTCATGAGATAGTTGATAATTCGCTGTTTTTGAACCAAGTGTTGAGATACATCAACGTCCTAACGGATTTATGTCCCAATCTGTTTCGATTCTTGGTAATAGTTTACGCAGCTCTTGAGAAATGCCTCTCTATAGGAGCCGAACTTGCAGGAGTGGCCAAATAATCACTTGCCATAGTCGCCAATTTGGAAATATGATTTCGTGCCTTTTCCACCACTTTGAATGTCTTCCGATCTTTCTTCAAGGGAGTCACTCAGGTATTTATCTACCTCATATCGCCACATATCATCTTCAGTTCGGGCACGAAAGACTTTTTGTACACATAATACATCTATCAAGAATTGATTCCACTCCAAGTCACTGCATTCGCCCTTCTTAATTGCAGATGCTCTTAGTGGAAGATATGGGCTTGGGTTGATCCTAAAATATTTTATTTTATTCGAAATTAGAAATTGCTTCAACTTGCAATTGCTTTCCCCAACTGGAATTTCGAAATGTTTTCACCTTATTGAGAGGGTCCGAGATCAACACTACACAGTACATCCAGTTACTCTTTTTATAATGTTTAACGATTTTATCCTTCACCTCCTGTATTAATATTTCATCGAGTTCATCGCTTTCTAGTTGATTGTCAAGCTCGATAGCCCAGTTTTCTAATTGGGTTTCTAATGGGTTTCGCCTTCTTATATTGTAGAAATAGTTTTACAGATTTCGAGGTGTCTACACACTTTCTCTGTCAATGGCCAATCTGTGTCTACTTGAATAAAAATTAAAACTTGAACTTGAATAAATTAAAATTACTTATTTCAGAATTATCGCAAAGTATATTTAATGGCCTTTTGAACTTCGAAGCCCACTACAACATTTCGAAGGTTGAATTCCAGCGGGTAATGATGTCAAGTTTTGGTACATCCTTTTCGAACTGATCCTATTTTCAAAATCGCTTTTCAGAATTATACAATTTTTTAGCTAAAGTATGAATTATCCTAACTGGCAAATTTATCCTAAACTCTGCCTCATCTTCATCGTTTCAGATGAATTTTTTTTCAATAATGTTCATGACGGAATCGAGTATTTTTCTAATGCAATCCCATGCTCCTAAGTTAAGAATATGTACATAGCACACAAAGTGGTTATATTGGGGATCAATATCAAGAATTAAGCGTTTTAATTAACTGATGAAAGTGAAATTACTGTTTTCATTATCGTTTGTTTTTCCCTGTACTGAATTTTCTAGATTTTAAACTTGGAAAAATAATTCCACTATTCAGCTACCGGTCCAAGAGAATGAAACGAACTTTCCATCTGCTATCTATGAAGTTATCCCATAAGTCCCTCGCATAATAGAAGACGATCCATCATTTGTGAAAGATAATTTTGTGTTACATTTTCTAAGAAAATTTCGCGGCATTTTTGGTTGTTTTTCGAATCTCTTTGTTACTAGAGAAGTCATCTGGTTCCTACTAGTTAAATTTGCCCTAGGGTTCAAATATTCGAAAATATTTTCACTAACCTCGTCATCAAAATAAGTTGATCGGGAGATACTTAGTCGCCATATATTTCACGAGTAATTTGTGGAATTTTTCTTAGTCATAACTGGATAAACCATCCTGAAAATAAGATGGGTCTATCAGCAGAAAATTTTCGACATTTTATAAAATATGAAAGCACTTAACTCCATGAACAAAATATACTACCTACTTCTTTTGCTTCTGTACGGGTACGGCAGCAAACGATTAGCAAGTGAACTTATACTCTTATGAGTAAGTATTAAGCTTTTCGAAGCAACTTGAACAAAAATGATGTCAAGTCGAGCTTTTGGGTTGCAAAATCAAGTCTAGTCAAACCTTCGATATTTCAAAAGCTTGAATTTCAAATCAAGTCAAACTTTTCAAAAAAATTTCCAAGCTGCTTGACTTGATGAAACCCAAGATATACGTGAAAGATATTCAATTTGTGCGATTTACTCCGGCATCCACTCTACAAAATTATGAATATTTTTTAATATTTATAATTAATTTTTATGACATTTTATTGCATCCAAAACTGGACTACCAAAGTTAAAATGATTTCATTGTGGAATTTTCTTTACTAAAGCCAACTTCGAATTTAATTATGAATAATAGAATATTTTCGACACATAACTTTGTGCGAAAGTTTTTCGAACATACGTTATATATAAAAACTAAATTTCTTTTAATTCACTCGACAATCCTATTTCACATTTCAATGCCTACTTTCAAAGACTATTTTAAATTGAAATTGAAGTCTGTAACAAATACAAAATGCTCCAGAAATCATGATCTATCTCCTTTTCAGATATCGCCAATCAAGATTCAATGCTAGGAGGATCAGAAAACGTATCATTTTCAAGCATGGTGATTGCAACGTTGTTCAGGGAAATGTAGCCAAGAGGAGACGAAAGTATCTCCAAGACATTTTCACTACCTTAGTCGATGCGCAGTGGAGATGGACTCTGTTAGTTTTTGCATTGAATTTTATACTTTCGTGGTTGATCTTCGCGTTAGTTTGGTGGTTGATCGTTTTCACGCATGGCGATCTCAACGAAGAACATTTGGTGAGTATCAATTGAAACTTAATTAATATTGTTGGTTGAATGGACTGAAACTTTTGTATGAAAATAATTTCTTTGCCTTCACAGTGCATCAACTAGTTATACAGGGTGTTTAAAAAAGACACAGCAATTTTTGAGGAGGTTATTTCTGAAGTCATTTCATGAAAAAAATTCATATGGACATAGGTCCGCAAATACTTCGTTTAGTCGAAAGATGCAGTTAAATTTGAATTTTTCGTTAACCGCCTGAGATATTGAGGTAAAATTTTGGGGGTGCCGAAAACTCTCAAAGTCGCATAATTTTCAATACGAAACAATAGTTGGACTCACCAGTGAAGCGCGTATGGGAACAACGAAGGTTATTCTCAAAGAAAAAAATAGGACGCTACTGATTTTTCCAGAAAAAAATTATTTTTTTTGTATTTTCCAATTATTTCTAGACAAAAGCTCTCTTGATATTTTTTTGTTCGACGCCCAATTTTTGAGTAAAAAAATGTTGAATCGTATTTTAGGAATCCTTACGATCCTATTGATAATACCTGTTCTATGCTCAGTCACATAGATGTGTTCAAAAATCTTCAGTGTCATTGGAGGAGTGTTTCTGTTTCTCATTAATTTTGAATCTATTGAATTTGAATTTCAAATCGGCTATCATGAATGACCGACATGCACTTCATGTATGGACGTGCTGACAGAAATGCATTAGAACCTCGGCGGTTGTACATTTAAAGATTTCCAAACTGCATTGCTCTCGATAGAAAAACTTTTGAAAGCATTCATTGACGCCTATATGAAAAAGGCACATTAGAACGATATGAAGGAGCAGGAAGGCCAAGGGAAGTAAGAACAGTAGAGTAGGAAAATGAGGTCCTTGGAATAATTCAAGACGATCCTGGTATCTCCACTCGAAAAATTGCTGACGCTTCTGGTGTCAGCAATGGAACTGTTCAGCAAATTCTTCATGAAAATTTGTTGTATCCGTTCCACCTACAGCTCATTCAAGTACTACTTCTTACCGCTTTTCCTGTCCATATTGCGTATTGTCAATGGCTTTTGCAAATTCCTCAATTTCTTATGCTAATCCTGTTCACTGATGAAGCAAGTTTTTCAAGAAATTCCATAAGGATTTTTCTCAATAATCAATCAATGTAGTGTGAAGAAATCCAGATCAAACATATGAAGATCGTTTTCAACATCAGTTCTCGTTATACGTTTGAATCGGCATTGTGGATAACTGCCTAATTGGACATATTTACTACTAGGTAGACTTACGGGGGAGGTACACCACCCTTTTTGGCTGGAACACACGCTTCCAGAATTTTTGAAGATTGTACCTTTCTTTGGCAATAAGGCAAACGATGTGGTTCATGCTCGATGGCGCACCCGCCCATTGCTTGTGACTTGTAGGGAATGCAATATCGGTATACCAAGATCTTGCAATACCGAGATCTTGCACCTATTCTGCAAGATCAATCTCGCACCCAAAATCATGCGCGATCTCGCAAGATTTGCAAGATTGGTATTATGTAAATTTTGGTTAGCTTTCAATGCTTTCACATGCTATTGTTGACTTATGTAAACAATGTACCTATTCCCGGCGCTAGGGCTACAGGGTGATAGGGATGAGTAAGGCGAGACGTTTTCCGGTTGTCGTAAATTTGTCATTGTTTTGCGAGCCTGGACGTGTCAGAGTGCATGGCAATCTGCAGATTTATAAACTATTCCAATTACAGTTGAAAATAGTTCCTTGTGTGTTTAAATTCTCTCGGTCTATTCGTTTCAAAGTGGGTCAGAGGTATGGAAATACTTTTTGAAGGCAGAGGATAGACAAACTGCCCAGTGCAGATTGTGTAAGTCTATTTTGAAAACAACGGCCCAAAGGCTTACATGTACATTTACTGTCCAAGCACGAAATTGATACTTCTTATAAAAAAGTAACGGAAAACATGAGTCTGGTTACATCAAATTCTTCAATGCTGATCAATGCTTCCGCGTCAGTAAGGCTACCTCCTTAAACCTGTACGAAGATGCAGAAAATATCTGATTACTTTTCGTCCCTACAAAAAGTTTCTTTGGAGGAAAGAATTTCAAGGATGAATTCTAAAGATGGCACAACTTTTAGATCTTTTTACACGTCGAAAGACTTGAGAGAATTATTTGCGACTATTGGCTACAAATTATCTGCATTGCCTAACTCTATAAAACCGATTGTTATGGATTATGGCATGAGTTTGAAAATGAAAGTTTCGCAGGATCTTATGAATCTAAGAAAGAATAACCATAGATTTAGCCTTAATTTCGATTAATAGACTTCATGCAAAAACAGGCGCTTCATACATGTGAATGTTCATACATTGTCAGAGCATTAAAATATGTTCTAGAATTTGGGTCTTGTTCGCATAGTAAGAAGCATGCCTGCTGAGAGTTGCATAACTATTTTGAAGAAGAAATTATCAGAATATGATTTGTCATTAGATGAAGATATAGTAGGTGTTATTACAGAGGGGGCCAGTGTAATGGTGAAAGTTGGGCGACTGAAACCTCTTCACCAGCTATGCTACGCTCACGACAATCAATTGGGAGTTAAAGATGTGATTTACAAATCAAAACGTGGACCTGAAACACAAAAAGAAAGTACAAAAGACACAGTCGTAGCTCAGTCAGATGTTGAGGAGTCTGACGATGAAGAATTTAATGACATTATTGATAATGAAGGATTTGACTGCAGATTACCCACTGTAGATGAATTTGACTTAGTGCCAGAATTTGATCACCTTATCAATAAAGTAAGACAAGTAGTCAATTTTTCAAAAATATCACCAACGAATAATGACATTTTTCAGAAATATATGGCGTGTCATACAATGAAAAGTATGGACTTTCTTTCCTTTCAACATTTTTCCACCCAAAAAAATAGCGTCGTACAAAAAATGTTAAGTAAACTTTTTTCTCGGAAAATATTTGGAAAATTCAAAAATTTTTTTTATTTTTGAAAAGATCAGTATTGTCCTAGTTTTATCTTTGAGAATAATCTGCGTTGTGCCCATACACGCACCACTGGTGAGTCCAAAATATTGTTTCTCATTGAAAATTATGCGTCTTCGAAAGTTTTCGACACCCCCAAAATTTTACCTCAATATCTCAAGCGGTTTACGAAAAATTCAAATTTAATTGCATCTTTCGATCTTTAATACCCTGTAAATCGGTAACGAAGTATTTGCAGATGTTTATATGACCTTTTTTCATAAAATGACTTCAGCAATCACCTCTTTAAATATTCCGTGTCTTTTTTGAACACTCTGTATATTATAACTTCCAAGGTCGCGGCACACAAATTTTTCGTAACGGGGTCCTACAGATTACCATATTCAGTTGAAATTACATTTTTACGAAGATCCCATGGTGCACTGATACGAAATTGCAATTAGTTTTTGTGAATATGTTCTCATCACTTGAAAAGTCATTTCTTCAAAATTTCATAAATATGATGAACTGATAAGCTGTATTGATACAAGATATATTTGGGTTAAGAAGACACCTTTTCAGATTATTTATTTTATGATCATATCTGAATTAGCTCTATTTGCTTGAGCTCGATATCAAATTTTATCTATTATATTTCGAAATTCCCTTCCAAAAATAACCATTGAAGTTAATGGGACAAGTCTTGACCTGGGCAACGGAAAAGTTATATTTATTAAACAATTTTTCCGCTTTTTGCCTTCGAAATTTTACGCCTCTGGCACGCTTACTGTTGACAGCCCCCATCCGACAACTGTGTTGAGTATTTGGACTTTTTCAACTGAACGTACTTAGAACACTTTGACGTACGAGTGAATTTTGTTCTGTTCATAGTCATTTGGCAAACTCAACTCGGACCAAAAATGGAATTAACACTGGAACATTTTCGTGCGATTATTTTTACTGTTTTCGAAGTGGATCAACTCGACAACTGTAATGCGATCAACGTACTTCGACTTTTGGTGATGAAGCTCCACACTTGGCCACTGTGAAACGTTGGTATAACGAATTCTATCGAGGCTGTGCTTCACTCAGTGACGAACTTCGTAAAGGTCGTCCAAAATCAGTTGTTTTTCCGCAAAACCATCGATGCAGTGCGCGAAATGATACACGATGATCGCCATGTGACTTTATCACACAACTTAACAATTGCTCAAAAGAAGACTCGTGTCGTATGGTACAAACAAATGTTGAAAAAATTCAACCGCGGTGCTTCAAAAGACGTTTACAATATCTTTATAGGCGATGAATCTTGAATATATGCGTACGAGCCCGAAACTAAACAACAATCCACAGTATCGGTCTTTCAAGACGAGCCAATAGTCCAGATAAAATAGACATTCCAGTTTGCATTAATTCCCAACAAGCTGAATTTTTGTGCAGGCCTTGAATACGTCATTACAAATGATATGTCAGAAGTCCCCATCGATCCCGCTAGTGCGTTCTTTTTTATCCGAAGTCAAAGGTCTCAAATTTGCGTTTTTTGCGTATATCTCTGAAACAACGAGAGCTATCGAAAAATGGTTCAGACAAAGTTTGTAGATTGTTAAATTGTCTACAAAAAAGAGCTGAGCACTTTTCTTCTACAAATCATCGCTTTCCAGATATCGTGAGTTTAGACCGCAGTAAAGTCGTATTTTGGACTATATGCACGCATTTCCGCACCACCTCTGAGGTAGTGTCCACGGCGTTTTTTTTTTAACTTGATTTCCCCAGTAGGAATACTCCAGAATATATTTTGATCGAGATAATGTAAGGGGACACTATCTTATTGATGAATTTTTTTTTATTCCAATTCGTCATGCTGATTGTCCATGAAACAAATGAATGTTGAACTTCCCAATTTCTCAGTT
Source organism: Cryptolaemus montrouzieri (assembly GCA_013387265.2). Classification (NCBI taxonomy): domain Eukaryota; kingdom Metazoa; phylum Arthropoda; class Insecta; order Coleoptera; family Coccinellidae; genus Cryptolaemus; species Cryptolaemus montrouzieri. The sequence goes on from JABFTP020000062.1 coordinate 34,679,740, forward strand.
ATAATGATTCTATTACCATACTTTAACTTGAGTTTTGACTTAAATGTTCTATTATCGATCGATGGTTCTTTGCAAATATCTTTCAATTCTTGTATTGAAAATTGACAATCATCATGATACTCAATAAATAAATAATATTTCTTCTATCGCTGAAGTAATAGAATCACTTTCAGGACGACCGATTTTACCTCCACTAATGGGTTTCCGAAACGAAGTGTAACAATCAATGTGGTACTTAGCCTCAGCAGCAACTAAGTCATATTCATACTGAATGCGGGCAATGACACTTCTTGCTAGTTCATCAGAACGAGTCTGAGCTTCCTTCAAGATGGTTTTCTTGAAGTCAAGGGTTGAAACTTGAGACACTCTTCGTCGAAGATGCTGCGCTTTTTTTCATTTCAACCGTTTTATCTGCTTCATTGCCACAGAACAAACAGTATTTCTTGAAACAAAAAGACGATTCATTACCTCGTGCTCTAGTACAAAGGACTAATCCCAGATGTGGTGCAGTTATGCTGCTGTTCCGGGTGTAAGCTTTACGACACTGATGTATCGTTACAGATGTTTTGTCCTTCAAATATTCATCAAACCCATCACCCCTTTCAGTACTTGAATCCATTAAAGTCATTAGCCCACGATCAACAACCACAATTTCTTTTTCAGTCAAAGATTCATTGCAAATAAAGCAAACTTCTGACATTTTTACAAAATTTTGTAACGGCACTGTTTTAAAATAGAATATAATTCACAAACACGTCTATTCACTACGAAAAACCGTTCAAAACTGACTGCATTTACTAGAGCTATTTCCTTCGGGAAAAGCACGTATACGCTGGTTTCAACCCGAAAAATGGAGTGTCGAGGACAGATGTTTCTCAAGGCCAACTGCCCAATAGAATTAGGGACGGACGATGACTCACTCAGAATTGTATATTTTTCACGTACTAGTGTGCATGGGGCAAATAAAACTATGTTCTTATATTTTTTGTTCAAATGGTTAACCTGATGATGCATACTGGCCACGTATGAGTGCATATTCGTATTTTCTGTGTTTAAAATAGCCATAATTCGAGAACAGTGCACCGTAGAAGAAAAAGTGTTGAGATCTTTTTTGTATACAATTTTACGATCTACAAATTTTGTTCGGACCATTTTTCGGTAGCTCTCATTGTTTCAGAGATATACGCAAAAAACGCAAATTTGTGACCTTTGACCTCGAATAAAAACAACGCACAAGCGGGAGCGATGGGGACTTTTGACATGTCATTTGTAATGACGCATCCAAGGCTCACACAAAAATCCGGCTTGTTGGGAATCAATGCAAACTGGAATCATAATTTAATCTATTTTGACTGGATTACAAATCCAACAAAAGTTGTTCGTGCACGAAGCACTTCGAAGCAAATAGACGCCTGCTTTTCAGGAAAATCGGACATGTCACCTCCATAGCATTAGAGCAATGTAGAACGGTCAATTCAGAATGTTATACAACCATTTGTTGGCCGCAAGTGTTCGATGAGTTGAAGAAATCAAATCGAAGAACTAAAATTATTCTGCATCATGACAATGCAAGCTCACACTGATCAGCGCATACGATGGAGTATTTGAACAACCAAAACATTTAATTCACGGACCATCCGCCTTATAGTCCAGATTTGGCACCTAATGACTTATTTTTGTTTGCGCACAACAAGAAAGAATAGTTTTTAGTTTTTCATAAAAATTTAAAAGGGTATGCCCAATACATGCTTCATGAGGGAGGCACTCAAAAAACGATTTTATATTCGTGATTTCCGAAACTGTTCATACTGTACAAGTTGTCCCATTTCGATGTTTTAGTATGGCAGCTATATGAAATACTGAAAATAGACTCTTTTGACATTTGCATTATTGCCAACTTGCGTTTTCAAGTTGATTCAGATTTCTCGATTTTCGGGGATTTCGGCATACGCCAATATTTCGGTTGCTATCGAAGTTAGATGAAAAATATTTTGACGTTCTACGAGCACTTTTTCGAGTAGAGCGTGAGGACGTATTCAAAAAAAAAATTTCTGAATGGTGCCTGACAAATTTCCTCAAGAATGGGAATTTTTGCACAAATGAAAATTCTTCGAACAGTTTATCGTTTCATCTACTATGCTGGTGTGAATTTACACAAAATATCCTAAATGGTTTCAATTCTATGCTCACAACAATGAAGCGAACTTATAATAAGAACAAACCGAAGGTATTCATTACTCATGAGTAAGAAGAGTCAACAATTATTAGTAACAAAAAACAAAAACTATTTAATATACTCAAAAATATTTCCATTATTCAAAATGCAAGAATTGCAACAATCAGGAACACTTGCATCTTAAATTTATTATTGGTCATTGACGCTAAGGGATTTCTACAGTTTTGTTTCTACTATTTATATCATTATATAAATAATAGATGTCTATATCAGGAACCCTTGACATAGCCCCATAAAAAAATCTAACGGACTTGAATCTGGTGAACGAGGTGGTCATTTCACTGATCCTTTCGTTCCAATCCAGCTATCACCGAAAGACTGGTTTAAAAGTTCTGAGACATTTCATGTATGGTTTGGGGGCGCACCGCCATTTAGTAACTTTATTTGAGTCAAGAAAATTTCATCTCAACGCCCCTCGACTATGTTCTCATTCATTATATCATAATTATAATGTTCCCCACGAAGATTTTCGTCAAAAACGACGTACCCCAAAACACGGTGTTCATTAACGCGCACCAAACATTAGAACCGAATCGTCTTTGTGCGTTGATAATTCACTTGCCTAAGGGGATTGTCATTGGACCAGAAATTTCATTATTGTGATTGAATAAACCATCACTGGTGACCCTGTTTCCTGGTAAATAGATAATGGGTTGTCTCGTGACTTTTCCTGATATCATCGGCAAAATTCTAGCCGCCGCTCATAACCCCGTGCTGTAGAAACTGAGGTGTCCTCATCTTAGTAGGTTGAAACTTATTTTTTTCTGAGGATTCGCAAAGTTGATATCGCACTCTCTGCTTCAAGTTACCTACATGAAATTGAGGTAAGGGTAGATCATTCATCCAAATTCATCTATGGATTTTATTATTATTTATATTATAATTAGAAAACCATTCTACAAAAAATTCTTATATTTCCCTTCGTTCTACCCAAAAAATTGCCTGTAGAATGTCATCTTTACATTTTAAAGCAGCCGACATGTTGACATATACCGAAATCCCGGTAAATCGAAAAATACTCAATAACTCGAAAACAAATAAGATAGCTGCAATCTGTTTTCATCAATGAATTTTCCTCGAAAAGTGGGAGATGGGGGTAATTTTTCTTCCATTGGCAATATTTCACATTGATGCCGTACTGAAACATCGAAAATGGGAGTACTCATGAAATTCGGTATAGACTATGTGCCGAGAGGTGCAATTATACCTATCTGAGCCCTCATGTCGGAAGCAGTGAACTACCGTTTGTCTGAATATTTTTGTTGTGTTCCTGGCTGTTATGCTGATGATGATTTGTGTAAAAAATAAGAAATCGGTTGTCTGTAAAGTCGGTTTACTGACGACAGTTGAACGCGACAACGTCGTAAGAAAATACTGATGGAATGGTTGCATTTTTCAAAAGAAAATTTTAATTTTATTTGTTTGATAGATATTTTGTATGAATATAGAGAAGAAGGTAAATAGAAAACACAATTGAATTGATTAAGTTACATTTATTAGTACGCATAAATACAAGTATGTCAATTTTTAATTATTTTTTCTTACACTAGCGAACCGATGCTATTTATTTTAATGATGAAACCACGAATATTCGACAATAAATCACTGAACATATATTTAATATCGAAAGAATCATTACCTTTATCGCCGCAATTACCGTCCCTATAAACAATTGACACCACATTCACGTTTCACTGTACTTCATACTTGACGAAAACATGTAAATGTATTCTTGTATAGCAGCTGTCCACGCGGAGGCATCGCTCACTCAAGTAGGAGAGAGACAGATGTCGAACGCAGCCGAACGCGGAGACCGATTGTGCCTCTTCATCGCTCGTTCCTCGCTCTCGCTTGCACTTCAAGCCTCAGAGCGAGATAACGCCACATGAGTCATGTTTTTTCGTGCGTACAACCGACTCCATCGAATTATAAGACGTTGTCACGTCAAAGAAAGTCTTATAGATTTTCTGTACTGAATTATAATTTCGAGAAACGGTTAAAGTTCTTCACACCCTTGAAAAGAATCAATGATTTTACTGTAGTAATTGATCAAAATTGTTTTCAGTGATGGTGGAAATAGAAATATAGGATCCATGTGCGAGATCACAAATATGTAACCAACACTTTGTAGGAGATGAGAAATCGAAGCATCCTAATAGTCCTTCATATCTTCTCCATATTCATAGGAAAGTATTACTGCAAACAGAAGAATAATAAAACGTTATAATTAAAACTTCATTTTTCAAGTACATTGAATGATAAACAGAGGAATGATGCGTAAAATACTATATTGCAAGGCATACTTGTACTTGTTTTTGAAACAATTCTATCATAAAGGTAGAACCATAGGGTTAATCAGAGCAGCTACATTTAATTTCTTTAGCAGTGCAAGTACATTGCATCCGAATCATCTATCTTGCATTATTAATTTAAGAAAATAGTCATTAATTCAATTTCAAATAATCATTTTCGTTTTGCAATTTACCTCTATCTCTAATTAATGTTAACTATTTTTCATTGTTGCTTCCGTAAAAGGGATGGAATGTTCATTATCCAGAAACGTTATTTTTTACCCTAGCTGTGACGAAAAAGAAGGTTATTTGTTTGAACTATATGTTTAAATATATATGTGATTATATGTTCCTACGTAACTAGAAAATGGCTGAACCATTAATAAATTAATGGTCGTTAGAACCGTTTTGACAATGCGAGCGTTACTGAGTATATAAAAATACATTTGACGCTATAATGTCGAACAAATAAAATATTTTCTTTTAAGCACATCGAGTGAGACCTCAAAATAAACCATTTCGAAAAGCAATTACAAAACTATAGACAACTTATTGGTTGAAAGGAATTTGGGGTAGCAAATCACTTAAAAATGAAAAAGAAAATAACTAATTCGTTGTCATAGATTCCTGTTCTTTCGGAAGGACTTAGTTCAAACTCAAATTCTAATAATCCTTTAATAATTCATGTGTCTACAGACAGTAATTAGTAACATATGCTGGTGAAGGCCGTGAACATTGTAACTGACCAATACATATATCAATGTCCCTGATGATTTAATGTTGGTGAAGTTACTAAAATCTTTCCTATCACGACAAAAATGCAAGCATGCGTTCATGTATCATACCATCCTGATGGCTCAGTGAATATCCAATTGTGGCATATCTAGTAGCCAATTTGAGACCGGCGACATTGTCGTTGTTGGGAATGTGTATAAGCCACAATAGTGAAAGACGTAGTGGAAGAGTGGGTAAATCGCTCACTCATGACAGAAAACGAATATTTTCGATTGTTCAAGATTTTTTCGTTAATTAAAATCAGCAGGTGAAAAGAATTTAAATGTTTCCCAAATATCAATTTATATCGCTCAGAATTATGCTTTAGAAATAAAATCACCTTCAAGATTATTTTTGTGTATATCTCTTGAGCTCATTACCCAAATGTTCCCAGGATAAACATTTTCAATTTTCTTAACTTTAGAACTCATAACATGACATAAATATACATTTGATCTCGAGTCAAAATTTCTTAGTTAATGTTGTATAATTATACTAGATGTATCACGAGAAAAGCTTATTATTCTATTCTATTTCGAAAATTTTAATAAATTAAATCTAACTGACTGACTGACTGAAATTTCCCACAGCAGTTTTCATAAGGCAGCTTTTATTAGTATCATAGACGGACTATGTTTGTATTGTTTGTACAAAAGAAATTCAATATTGTAGATAACTCAAAAGTAAATTTGCGATCTTTTATCTTTACAGAATGGCACCGAACCATGGACGCCATGCATTCAAAACATTCAAGGCTTCACCTCGTGTTTCTTGTTCAGCGTAGAGACCCAACATACGATTGGTTACGGAGGAAGAACAACAACAGAAGAATGTCCGGAAGCTATTTTCGTAATGTGCCTGCAGAGTATTACTGGTGTGATGATCCAAGCCTTTATGGTTGGCATTGTATTCGCCAAGCTATCTAGACCCAAGAAGAGGACACAAACGTTACTGTTTTCTAGGTAAGAGCTGTTTCTGCTACTAAAACGATAACTTACATACTTTTAACAATTTCGCTGTAATCCCATCATATCTACTTACATACTAGCTGGGTTGCATCTACCTCTGATCAGAAATATTTCTCAAAAATGTTAGGTTAGATAGTACACCAACAAAATGGTCAGAAGATTTCTGAACTGGTTTAAAGATATATATCTTGAATGCTTACTTATTTTCCACAACGGTGACCTCCTCGATTGACGAGAATCATTGTCTGATGTGTCATTTTTTTCAAGTTTGGAAATGAAAAAATGCCAGTGGGACTATAGTGCTAGCTCTAACGAATACCGATGGTGCGGTTAAAATTCGATTTTCAATTTCATGATTTGAGCCATTAACACTACACAGGTGTGCACGTATGCTTTGTCTTACAGAAATAAGGTCTTTCTTTCTCAAATGGGTTTTCAATTATTGTTTCTTCTTCTTCAATTAATTAATGTCGATTATTTTGCATGCATTCCCAGGAAAAGTGGCCATAACGCTACCTGCCACTGTTTTGAACATTCCTTCGTCTATGAAATTTATTACAAAAACGCCATGGAAAGCCACAAAATAGATTCTTTGTTAACCACTCCATTACGTTTATTATCTACTGAGAGCCAACGCGGCACCCATCTGTCTGAAAGCTTCTTCACTTATAATATTTCCTGCAAGATTGAAAATATTGTACCTTGTGATGTGTATGTTCATCTTCTGTTGATATACATATAAACTCGTGAATCTAATTAAAATAATTGCTAACACAAACGAAAAAAATGAACCATGAACTTCATCTTATTCTGCTTTGATTTATCTCGGTGTTAAGCATTTTAAACTTGATGATTATTGATAAAACGCAATGCTTCGAAGAGAATATCTTGAATTTCCTAAAGATTTGTTGTACAAACCTAGTTTATTGTCTTTGATATATCCTTCTTAATAGTATCATTGAAGCTACTGTCCTATGGCATGATATCCGCTATAATTTCAGTGATAACTATATCCTCCACTAGTGGTGATAATAGAAATTTGATTCTCGTGTATTTTATAGAAAATTTATCTATGTATAGGTTCGATGAATCTCAGTAAACTTTTGATTTAACACTACTCTAGAATTCTTAAGGTTCATTCGACTAAGTGGCTTCTATAAAAAATTCTAGGTAGAAGCCTATAATGCTTATTCTCATTATTATTTAACCATGAAACCTATATAATAGATCTCAAGAATATAGGATTAGTGGCAGCCTGACCAAACAGTATCGACAGTTTCAAATTACACCTATTCAGATCTTTTAGTTGGTTACATACCAATCCATACCAAAATTAATACTTTTGTCATAAAATCGCCATCATCAAGAAACAATGTAAAAATTAAGCAAAAATTTATTTCAAAATAATAATTCAATGGCACGTAAACCTATCAAATATTTTTCATTCTGTTAAGAAAAGTACGTTATGTGGAAAAATGCTTCATATTGAAGTTTATGATGGAATGAAACAACCTCTATCGATAATTAATGAGTATGAATATAAGAATTATAATAATTTAATTAATTTTTCGACAATTTTTTTTACTTTTGGTGAATTGCAATTGCACTTTTAAAGCAAATCTAAGAATATTTTCAATTCAAATATTTTTCACCTGAAATGTTGATTTTTGCGAAAACTATCAAATGTTGTATAATTCTTTTGAAGTACGCATAGCTTCTTTCCAGCATGTTTTATGCAAACAAGTATTCTTTTAGGTACTAGAAAAATGGAAATTCTTAACTTTTTTTTTCTGTTCTCACCAAACAACTATTTTATCGATATTATAAAGCTGCACAACTGTAATAATTTTCTTTATTCAATGCACCTTTTTTTTACTCGAACTTGACCAACCCATCTTGCCAGCTTTCGAATTAAACTATCAAAAGTAATTCAACTAATTCTACGTAATTTCTGCCTTATATAACCGAAACTAAGAATGTAATTTGCTATTAATGTCATATAAAAGTAGTCCTAAGCTCGTTTGTTTATATCGAAATCTAATCTTTCATGCTAGCATATGCAAAAAAAAATATCAAATGTACAATAAAAGGTTAATCCAATATTATCGCCATATTCGATTATCCATTAAATGTATTTAACTCGTATAATCCTCTATTTTCAGAGTGGCTGTGGTCAGTCATAGAGATGGAGTACCTTGTTTGATGTTCCGTGTCGGAGATATGAGAAAAAGCCACATAATAGAAGCACATGTCAGGGCACAATTGATCAAACATAAAATAACGAAGGAAGGAGAAAGCATACCATTTTACCAGACTGAATTGAAGGTAAAAGAAAGTTTGTAATTTATATACTCATATTTTCAAATAACAACTATAGGTTCATATGAATTTAAAAATAATTATTGATAATTTCCTCAGGTTGGCTGTGATGGAGAACAGGACAAAATTCTATTTATTTGGCCAACTACAATAGTACACAAAATCGTTAAAGGATCACCATTGTACAATATGTCCGCAACTGACCTACTTAGGGAACGTTTTGAAATCATCGTCGTTTTAGGTAAAAATTTAAATTAAATAATACCATTTGCACCTGGCGTAATTCTTGTTCTGACAAAACAATGTATTTTTTGCAGAAGGTGTTATAGAATCTACAGGCATGACCACGCAGGCGCGGTCAAGCTACTTACCGTCTGAAATTCTTTGGGGGCATCGTTTCCAGTCACTAGTGACTTTCAAGAAGGAAACGGGGGAATATGAAGTGGATTATGCTATTTTTCACAAAACAATGGAAGTGGACACGCCACTTTGCAGCTCAAGTCAGCTGGATGAACACAGGGCAATGTTCAACAATGAAGTTCTTGGTCTTGGTAAGTTTTTATATATCTAATGTGGACATATATACCATTTTTCTGAGAACCATTTGGAAGAAAAAATTTGGAATCAATTATTAATTTTTATTTATTTACCAATTAGGAATACACACAGGTGAACTAACACCCAAAACTGTATTCACAATTTCTTAATTTAGTATTGAATTTACAATAAAAATTGATATAATGAGTACTGAATTTCAAGTAAATTACAATGGAAAATTACAATTAAAAAATTAAATCAAAAGGTTAAAAAAGAAAGAGGACGACACTGACTGCAAATACATTAAAGGTTATTATCTAATATAAGCTTATTTAGTTTTTAAAAATTTTTTTACAACCAAATAAATCGATTTCTTTATTAAAATGATTGACAAATGTTGAATTCTCCTCAAGAGAGAGTTTTGAGCATTATAAGTATTTCTAAAACACAAGTAAAATAGGTCCTGCGCCTGAAACGCCCAAATGGAACGCAAAAAGAAACACACTGTTGAATCCAAGAAACCATTCAAAAGTTTGAAAACTAACAAAATGTCGTTAATTTTTCTGCGTTTTTCCAAACTCAACAACCCGAAGTGTTTGAAACGTTTGAGATCATTCTCCGGGTTCCCGAGAGTCAACCTTAAATTACACCTGAAACTTAAAAACCTCGCAAATCTCTTTTGTACGCTCTCTATACGTTGTATATGGATATTATATTGATTATTCCAAATTGATGAGGAGAATTTAATTTCGAATAGATGTAAGCATTATAAAGGGATATAAGAGCTTTTCGATAGTTAAAGTATTTACATTGTCTGTAATGAATCCAAGCATTTCACTACTACTTCGATTTACTATATATTCGATGTGGCCATTGAAAGGTAACTTTGCCCTAAATAACTGAGTATCTTCGATGCAGTATGGGTAATTTATTGTAGTTTTATTGCGGGTGAAAGATATAATGTGGCACTTAGACAGATTGAGGAATTAACTATTTTCTTTATAAAATTTATTCAGATGTTCTAGCTCCTGCTGTATAATCAAGCAGCCCTGCGTATCCTCAACTCGATAGAAAATTTTGAGGTCATCTGCAAATAGGAGAAACTTACAGTTTATGAAACAGTTGGTTATTTTGTTTATATAAATCAAAAAGAGTAAGAGGCCTAGGTGGGATCCCTGGGGAACTCCTGAAATCGTTAGAATATATATAGATTTGAAACCCTAAACAGCAACGTACTGCGATCTATTCAACTTATATGAACTGAACCATTGAAGTAAGGGATCAACAACGCCTTCTTCAGCAAGAGCCAAAACCTGATGATTTATACTCAAGTTATCGAATGCCCTATAGTCAGTATAGATTCTGCCAACTTGAATGTGATTATCGAAAGACTCATGTAAAAATTCCACATAGTTCATTAAATTTGTTTCAACCCCCGGGTTAGTAAGGTGACAGAATTCCCCGGTGTGTCATTGACCGAAAGGCGGAAATAGAGCACGTTAAAGGAATAACAAACAAATAAAAACTGATCTGCCTTAAAAAAACCATGTTGTTAAGGTATAATTTGCGTTTTACGAGATTGAACAAATGAGGAAAAACGAGCGACTCGAAAACCCTCTTAATGATACAGAGTTTGCAGATGGGCCTGTAGTTATTGACCATGTTTTTATTTCCGTTTTTATGACAAATGACATGACGTTTGACCTCCAAAAATATCACTGGTCCTCCTCCCTGCCTAATCATTTTTGTATTAGTGTATGAGTATGCTGGGATCGGTTACGTTTTCAGCTTTCCTCTATATGCAAATTTCTCTCCAATTGGGATAGAAACCGAATCTGATGAAGGTAACTTTAGCATACCTTTCTTGATCCCATTTTACATATTCTTGATACCAAGTTTGGCTAATTTTGTATATTGAGTACTCGACTCAGCTTTTGAACCATCTAAGATACTGTGGTGTTACAATCTCTTCTGGTTTGTAAAATCAAAAACCGGTATTGGGCGGGAATGGTATGGCGTTTTAGTGTAACGCGACCCCAACCGAATGATGAGCAGGGCTATTTTCTAGAGCTCTTGGTACTTTTCACTTTGATCTTGGAGCATACCAATGGCTTTTAACATCTCTGTATTTCCATGATCATTTTACAAATTTAAAATATTTTCCTTGTGTCTGCAACCAGAATTAAAATAATAAACTGGGTCGGTTTGTCGATTACTCCAAACTAAAGTTCCCTCTCCAAGATGGCGATATAATACCTATAAAATTTGTGAGTACAATGACGGCAATGTCATTGGAGATGGCTTTATATTTTTATTCTATAAAAATCGAACTTTTCATGTTTTTTATTCTTTCCATGGCAGTAAGTTACATATGGGAAAAATTCAAATAACTTCTCAAGAAATATCCGAATCTCGACAATTCTGTCGATTGCAGGATAGTCGATTCATCACAATAGATAGTATATTTTCTGTGTACATTGGGTCTTCAGAAAGAAAATTCTACTTAAAGGGATCTGCTTCGGTCTAATAATTATTAATATTATGTGTACTACTTGGCAACTTGGCTGTAATATCAAATGTAAGGCATAAGATACACGCTTTTCTATTGTTATTATTTCTTTAATAATCATTTCGAAGTTCGATGTGGGATGTGGAGATTTTCAGCAAAAGCAAAGCTTTAGTTTCGCCGAATAACCATGATGTAAATTAAGATCTAAAGTTTTTTATGAATACTTATCAGAAATAATAGATGAACATGTTCCTAAAATTAGAATGAGAAACAAATTTCCTATTTATTACTCGTATGAACAATTAGGCTGATGAAACGTAAAAATAAACTGCTTACGAGATGGAAAATCTATGGCGGCTTGAGTGATTTTCTCGAATTCTGGCAACTTTAAACAAGATCAAATGAACTCATAAAATTAGGATCTGATCGCAGTTTTGTACAAGCATGTGTCTCATCACTGAAGACTCCTCTTACTATCATTTAAAATAAATCCCTTCACTTGGGTATATTTCAAGACAAATGAAAGGTCGCTATCATTATACCCATTCATAAAAACGGAAATAAAAACATGGTCAATAACTACAGGCCCATCTCCAAACTCTGTACCATTGAGAGGGTCTTCGAGTCCCTCGTTTTTCCTCATTTGTATGATGAGAAATCGACCTCATTTTCATACATAACAGCTAGACATGAAATTCTCACAAAGATGAGATAATTCACAAACAAAACTTGAAAGATTGGAATTCTAAAATGTCATCAATAGCTGAAGGTGGTAAGATACTGATTCTGGATACTAAAGATATCCAACTATTTCGATGTATTGCTGAAATATTTTTCCACAAATTTTTTTTGTACTTGATTGTGAATGAATTTTGCTCTTGACTGGTCATTTAAAGGCATTTAATGAAAATTGTTATCCTTCAAACTGAAACATTTCAATTAGAATATATTGATATTTTTAGTTGTTTCATATTACCAAGTAATATACCTTATATGCCTCATGTATCTTAGAAAGCGGAGTTACCTATCTGTTATGATATTTTTACGTCTTTATTCAATTTAATCAATCTGAAATAACACATCATTGCATAGACTTCTTTCAGATATTACTATGTATTATATCACCAAAGACAAGTTCCGTAGATTCCCTGTAGGTATCTCAGAAACTGAAGTTACCTATCTGCTATGATATTTCTATATCCATTTATTTTTTTATCTTAAACTCTTTGATTTTATCTGTAAGATTAACTTCTCAATATATAAGTTCGAGTTAAATCTCATGGATTTCCTCCTTTTCAGATCATATGAAAGTCGGACAATTCCCGTCGTTGAGAACGCATTCCAGCGATACTCTTTGTAGTATGGATTCCATTTCCATCGACCATGATGAGCATATAATAATGAAAATACCGACGTGTCCGATTCCAGTAACTGTGACAGGACCAGAGGAATCGATACCGTTGAAATCGGATCCTGATAAAAATCATCTGCAAACTTGAAGTAACTTGGCGACAAATTGGAGTTGAGATTATAAGGAAAGTTCTTCAACGAGATGTGCTTAATAATGATGTACTTAGAAGGTGTTGATCATTTGATTGATGTGTCTATCCAGTAAAATAAAATGTGATTTTACCTTTTTTGATAATCCTATCTGTTTTATTTATCATTAAGCATTCAGATCAAAAATTTTTCAAATTATAGTTTATACGAAATATAAATAACTCTTCCTGAAGAACAAAATGTACGAAAGCTTATGGTATAATTTTATAAAAGAAACTTACTCACAATTTCGTACGCCAGAGATTCATTATTTGAGTATTTCACGATATGAGGTACCCTGATGAAACTAAGGGGAGGCATCATTTAAGTCTTGATAAAATGTACAGAGCAGCTGGGATACTTGAAGGAGGGGGCAACACAGGTTTGAGTTGCACAAACGATGAATACTAGTCAGAGCATTATTTCGCAATTGATGACATGATATAGATAAATAGGGAGTGTAACGGAACGACATGAACATAGTAACATCGTGTTACAAAAGTTGCACATGACCGTTTTGTTCAACAAATTGGCCGACGTAATCCCACTATAACGTGCAATCAATCGAGAAATCAGCTGAATCAAACGCACCACCTGAATAATTCAAGAAGAACTATTGGCAATAATTTGCTTAAAGTCAGCCCTTAACAGAAAATCGCGCGACTCTTATAGAATGGACTTAAAATCATGTGGAATGAGGACCAGACGACTGATCAAATGTTTTATTCTGAGATGAATCTCGGCTTGGACAGCACTCACATTTTTGGCACTCTCACGAAACGAAATCAAATCTGTTTTGCCTCCCAGCATAACGCCACCCCAAAACATCACACTGCCCTGTTGGTATTTCGGAATTTATCTTGCTGCTCGGAGTCTAGCTTGTCTTCCACGACCCCTTAAAACCCGAATCCGGCGGTCCTCTGATCGAACACCAATTCTGGTCTCATCCGAAAAAACTTTTCGCCAATTCTCAATATTCCAATTTTGGTGCTCGATGCACCAATCGAGTCTGTTAATTTTTTGTTGTCTGGTTAGCTCTGGAAGTCTTAAGGGCCTTCTGCTGTATAAACCCCTTGAACGAAGCCTTTGACGTATCGTTTCGACTGATACACTGCTGCCTGTTGCTTCCAGAAATTTCCTTTGGAGAATGAGGTGCGACGCACTAGAGCCTCTTACATTTTGGCACAAAAAGCGGTCTTGTTCTTCAGGAGTGATCTTCCTACTACTTCTTCTAGGCCTATTTTGCAGAGATTGTAGCTCGAAGCATCGGGCGTAAGTTTTTGAAATCACACCCTGTGATTGGGCCGCTTTATCCCTCTGTGTCACTCCTTCTTCAACGAGAAGGGGGTTCCATTTGAAAAAATCAAGATATGATATTTTTAAAATTACCATATTCTATAATTTTTTTGAGTCACTCCTGTATAATATGAGAATAATCTATTTCAATTCATCAATAAAGCTATCCTTGGGCAATAAGAAAACGAAAGGAAAAAAGTATTCATCTTCTCTGGCCGAAGGAGCATGCGATGATGTGAAAGCCTATTTTCATGAATTTTCATGGAAAAAAAATGTTGTGACGAAACTACTCACCACAAAAACTTATTACTTGAAGGCATTATAGCAGAGTTTAGGACACTCTTGAATCTTCAACAAAAAAGTGGTCTTCCAATCTGAAAAATCTCCCAAGATTTTTTTTATAGAAAATCGGGACACCCTATTTACTTCAAAATAAATTGCTGAAGTAGATTTTTACTTTCTAAATACAATACCGTTCGAACAAAGATGAAATCTGGGTATCCCAAGTTGAGTGGCATATTAAACGTTTATGGAGAACTAATAATGTTATCGTTCGGAAATTTTGGAAGTTGTTTCAGTTCATTCAGCTGGTCCGAAACTCTATTTCTGAAATATTTTCACCTCATTGGCACGGTTATACCGAAAGTGCATAGCAACTTTATTATTTAATATAGAACACCCTGTATATTGATGACTGGTTCGATAACACTAGTTATTCCAATTACAGAAAAACCAAACACATAAGTCTAGCTTGTTTCGTTCATGAAATATCCTAGTTTTACTTGAAGATTATCGATTTTTCTTTTTGAAAAAATTGATATATATCGAGTACGACGTGAGCTACCAAAATAATGAAAAATGTTTCGCAAACAAGAAACTCATATCTGACTGAATCTCAGTCAGTATATAGTGCTCTTTTTTCCGCCTCACATTTCGAAAGGAAGAAACATCGAAAACTACGTTTTTTCAAATTGTAACCCATATTTTTTCCAAAGACCCACTTTCCCTATAATGAATGTTGGCTTGGTGCTGCTGAGGGTAGAGAACATGATTTTCGTTATCAAAATATTGTTTTCCATGTTATTCTGCTTCCAGGCGAAGGAATTTTCCAATTCATATTGTTATGAACTGAAAAAGGAATTTTCTTAATCATCGAACGATGAATATACGAATTCATATTTTTCCTGCTATAATTTTTGCTTTCAAAATATTGTTTCTAATGCAATTGAAAGAATTTTCGAAGTCACCCATTTTGGAAAGGAACTACGAAATTTCTTAATTTTTACTCCCATGTACCACGAACCTATGATGTTGGTTTGCATGATACTTGGAATAAAAAGAACCGTGAGCTAGGTTATATGTCAGAGGAAAATTCAACAGCAGACATTAGACGCATGTACGTAAATGTAATGAGTAAAAAATTATATTTTAATCGAAAACTAGACGTTCTATCAACATTTTTCATGAAACAAAGATGTTTTAAACAAAACAAGAAGTCAGCTCAGCGAAATAAAAACGGTAAACGTAGTGCAAAAAAGTTCTGGAGAAAAAAGGAACATGACACCGATAAGAATATCACTCTATAATGACTAATTCGGAATACAAAATTTAATCTAATTATTGAATTTGAGGGCAATATCTGGAATAGAGAAAATGTTTTCAGATAATTCGCAAGCCTGTATCTCGAAATAGGACCATCTCTGGTACTAGGGGAGCCCGGGATGCTAAATCTGCAGTTACTCAAGCGTCATGGGTGGATTGACAAAATTAGGTCCTAAAAAGAAGAAGAGTTTATGTGAAGTTTATCATTTTACTGGGGTGGAGAGGGCGTACAAGTTTTCAAAAATGTGTCATGGAAATACTCGAGCGTGTCAGACATTCAGTGTATACACGCAACGTCTTTCTGATAAAGAAAAACTATTAATCTGACGATTGATTAAGGGTAGTGGCCGTAAAAAGCAGTCAAAAACATTAAAAAAAAGTTATTCGAGCGTGTCAGATATTTATAAGGAATGTTAAATAAACTCAAACAAGCGACCTATTCAAATTACTGACAATTTGGACGCGGCCAAAAGTCATGACTGATTTTTGGAAATGAAAAAAAAATCGTGACCTTAAATATTCGAGCGCGTCAGATTTGTATTCAGATACAGATAATGCCCTAATCATCCACAATGATAATCTGACAATTATATGGGGGGGTTTTTTTTCGTCACTGGATTCTTCTTTTTTCATTTTTTGAGATTATAGTATAAAAGAGAAAATGTACCTATATCTACAGTATTTCCAAGAATATCAGGTATTATTACGATGTTTTCATATGCTTACTCATTATTGTAATGTATATGAAACTTAATGCATTAAACTCACTAAATTATTTTAAAACACAACAAACAAACCAAATCCCTATGACATGTGCTATGACAAACACGTTGTGATCAGTTGAGATGGTGTCGTAGCATCATGGCAGCAGACCTTAGTGTGGGGACGGTGCGAGAGAGAGAGAGAAAGAGAGAGAGAGGCTCGTAGTGGGAAATATACCGTTCGCAGCAGCAATTCGCTCTACATTTTTTTGATGGTTTCAGCTATATCAACCCATTAAAAACGTCAGATTATATTTTTTCTGTGATCCTTGAAGAATTTCCATCAAAATAAAAAAAATAAAAGAATAATCAATCGAGCTCGAGTATTTCAAAGTAACGTTTTTTTTTACAACTTTGCGACTCGGCCATTTCCTTATGCCACGCTCAAATCGTCAGATTATTGAAAAATACACTTTTCTCCATTTACTTACTTACCTTTTCTTAATCAGACGCGCTCGAGTATTTCTGAGGATCGATTTTTTTTACTAATTGTATGGGATGCCCTCAGCCCACGACCCTATATTAAGGGTTCATATATGGTAGAGGTACATTACAGTGTAAGGTTTCTCCCTATATGATATTCTGACGCGCTCGAGTAACGCACAAAATCCCCGCTTGGACACCCCTACTATGGATATGTAAATGAATATCCATCAATTCTAGAACTATTTCCAGTTTCAGGAATGGACTAGCTGGAACACCTTATATAACAACTAACAAGGCAAATAAGTTTTCCGCATGGTATTCCAGAGATCTGATGAAATCCATTAAACAGAAGAATAGATTACATCATAGATTAATCCTCAAAATACGGTTAAATCCAATTGAACTCCACTCATATAGGAACCTAAGAAAAACTATAAAATTTAGAATAGACCAAGAATTCAACCAACACAGAATTGAAGTAGAGGAAATTTTAAATACAAACCCAGCGTCCTTTTGGAAGTTCATTAAGAACAAATCGGATTGCGAAGGAATACTAGCAAAAATGTCTTTTAAAGATCATTCTTATACCAATCCTAACGATATAGCGAATGCATTTGCTGAGTATTTTGAATCAATCTATGAAATTTCTGAAGAACCAACTAAATATAGTCCATTGTCGGATGAACAATTTTTCAACTTTCCCGAAGTTGGGAGAATGATGTCATATCAGCGATTAAAAAACTTAAATCGAAGAAAACAACCTGTAATGAAAATATATCATCTTTTATCTAAAGAGTCTTGCTGAATTATTAGTTCAACCCCTTACAGTTATCTTTAATAAGTCCCTTAGGAATAAAGAGTTTCCCACGGACCTTAAGGTGGCGCTGATTAGTCTATTCATAAGAGTGGAAGTAAATGTGAGATCGCAAATTTTAGGCCTATAAGTCTAATTAATGTTTTGGCCAAAATATTTGAGATTGTTTTGCACGAAGCTCTATACAGATTCTTTGAACCAAAAGTGAGTCGCATGCAGCATGGTTTCATGAAAGACAGATCCACCATTACAAACTTGTATCTTCTCGTAGAGTGGAGCGGAAGGCATTAACGCCAAACTACAATTTGATGCGGTCTACACGGATGGCGAAAAAGCTCTTGACAAAGTGGATCACTCCAAACAACTAAATAAGCTAGCGTGTTCTGGATTCCCCGAGGAGGCATATATGTTTGTCAAATCCTATCTTGTCGGCAGAAAGCAAATTGTGATGATTGGTCAGTGTTTCTCTAATGAGATACCTACTTGTTACATCTGGAGTACCTCAAGGTAGCATCCTGGGTCCCCTGTTATTTATTATTATTACCTTATTTATTAATTCCCTACCTGAGCGCATGAAGAATTTCAAGTGCCTCTTATTTGCTGATGATTTTAAGCTCTTTAAAACTATCTGAAAACCTGAAGATGCACGGGAGCTACAGTCGGACATTAATGATGTTGTTCAATGGTTTCAGGAAAATAAAATGAGTTTAAACATGAATGGAATGGGTACAGAAACGCTTTCTAAGATATCTCTATTTAAAACAGAAGGGTGTGTATCCATATATGATCTCTTATAGGTGTATGTTGATAGTTTCAAATTTGAAACACTATTAAGTAGAAGAAATAGGCAAGCTGTGATATTTATTTTTTACATAACTTATTGGTAAACTTATCAGAATGGACTTTCCGAGGTGGATAGTGACTTGGTTGTCGAGCTACCTATGTAACTGCATTCAGTTTATTAAGATAAAGCACCACATTTATCAACTAGTTTGTATAACTTCAGGAGTTCCACAGGGATCACATCTGGGCCCTTTATTCAGTTTGTTCATAAATGATATAGGTGATAACTTTAGGTACTGTAAATACCTCTCTTTTGCAAATGATCTGAAGATTTATGTTCCGGTTTCAAGTATTTCTGACTGTATAAAATTACAGCATGATATAGGGGTCCTACACAATTGGTCAATTGTAAACGGTATGGAGTTAAACATCGAAAAGTGCTATTGTCTAACTTCTACCAAACCCAAGAACATAATTAATTATGATTATCATATTCTTGAGGACTCAGTAAATCGAGTAGACAAAGTGAAGGAGTAGTGTATTTACTTTGACAGTGGTATGACATTTATTCCGCATATAAATCAGGTTGCAGCAAAAGCTAGTAAGACTGTCTATGTACCTCTGATTGTCTCTGTTGTTCAATTTGGTTCAGTGATTTGGTCACCACACTATAAAGTCCATATTACTAATATTGAGAAAATTCAGCAGAGATTCCTTAGAAAGATGGCCTACAAACTGCATCTGACTGTAGGAGCATACTCATATTCAGATATCTTTAAGATTTTGAATATTCCATCTTTGGAAAATCGCAGAAAGATTTCTGACCTAACTTTAATTTTTAGATTGCTATCTGGCCATCTTTCATGTCCTGAGCTGTTAGAAGATCTTGGTATAAGGGTGCCTACTAGAGTGACTCGAAGCACAGATCTATTCTTCTTGCCGTTTCATTCCACAAATTATGGTAACTTTAGCACTATGACTCGTATGAGATTGGCTAATGAATACTCTGCTTTGGGTCTCGAATTCACCTGGATAACAAAAGCTAGATTCGAGGTCGTACTGAAAAATCTCTTCTGTGAAAATATTTAGAGTTCCTTATTTTCCTTTTTTGATTTTTTTTTTCTGTATAATTTGAGATGAGGTTGTTATCTATATGATGATACGGTACTGTGTAGAATGCGCCGAGTTGTTTATTTTTGTAGATGGTTCTTTTTGCAACACTGTGAAATTTCTTGCTTACAAAAATATTCTTGTATTGTAAACACTAAATGCGAGTATCCCATATACTTATTAAATGAAAAAATATAAGAAAATATAGTCAATAATGTTAAATATAAAAACCGTGATCTCATAAACTATTTAAATTTTCTTGTTCCAAAAGTCAACTTAAAAAATTCTGATTTCGATATTTACAATATAAAGTTAAGTCTACTTAAGAAATTATAGAGTGCCATAAATTGCGGCTGTTTTATGGTGGTATCTACTAGTTTGTTTTTGTTTGTTTATGGACATGACCGTTTTTATTGTTATTTGATATTGTGTAGTTTGGATTTTCATATATTTGGAGCCTTTTATACCTATGCATGTAAGTACCTTTATGGTGTTTGTGAAGAGTAATAATAAATAAATATATGCAGCATTGAAAAAGTGATTTTTTTTAATATAGGTTAACTTTCCAAATCTAAGCTTGGAAAAATGATAAGACTTTTATCATTTTCATATTTGACGTTTAGGTTGTTTTTGGCATATGAACAACAGGTTTTCTAATAATGTAATATGGGTGTTGGGTGTTAAAATATATATTTATATATGAAAAAACAAACCTAATTTTCACATTAGCATTGATTTCAAGAATATAAGAAAATGAAAAACATTGGTTATTAGAAACACTGAACTTTATTTTTTTCTGTAATATTACACAAAATGAAATTTGATTTGAAATCTAATACATAGTGTATAAAACAAATTTATTCAACTCTTCTAAATGAAAAGATTTTTCAGCATTAACAGCTATAAGTATATACAATTTCATCTATGGCTAAATGTTCGAGTTTAATAGAGGTACATGAATCAATACTTTTCTGCTAAAAGCCATTTGACATTTTTTATATAAATTCAATCATGCGAGAACCTACCCAACTATCAGATCAATAAAGTTTGAAAATTCTAATAATTCTTTCCTTCAGTTCCTATCTTAGGTCCAAATTAACTACAAGTTCTGTAAAGTAAGATAAAAAATGTTATGCTTAGGACATCTTTCTAGATGGCTGAAGATTGAGTAGGTCTGAAGAAAGACATTTAGATTTAATATGAATGAAAGTTGAATTATAAATAATAATAATATTGTGATTACTAAGATTGCTGCAAAACGACATTATTGGCAATTACACCTACTTGCTCATTCCAGTCTAGACCTCTAAAAATTGGTGTCAGAAAGAGCTGATAAGCTATATCAACAGAAAAATATAATGCACTACAGATACTTGATATATTATGTCACCATAACATTTTTCAACTAGTATCTTGTAGCTAGGTCCAAAAAACAGGTAACAAAGACAAGCGAAATAAAATAAACCAATTTTGATTACTGAAAATATTGTCTGGCTTGATCACTGTTGATTTGAAAAATCCTCAACGCATGAATTAGAAGTATAGAAATGAGTTAATACAATTTGGAAATATTGTGTTTCAATACCAGAATCCACACAGCTAACTTCATTTATACAAAACCTAATTGACACAATAATTTTCTTCATTACAAACTTCATTATTGTAACCTCAAACAAACCAAGATGAGATTGAAGTCGGTTGTTGGACTCCTCAATAACTCGATATATTGAATGTACAAAAACCTAACAAATAAAATATTTTGAACTTTAAAATTTGACATATACCAAAATAAAAAAACAATCTGTAATAGATTACATAGTGACAACTTTGATGAGTTTTGGTATCCTTACTGACTTAAGTCCTAGGAAGCAGTGCAGTCTCCCTCTTACAAAAAAAATGTTTGAGCTCCCCCTTTGTATTTAAGCTGGCAGTTGCAACTTTTTCCTTTCAGAACTGAAAAAGAAAAACAATTTGATAAATCATTGGTGATATATATATATATATATATATATATATATATATATATATATATATATATATATATATATATATATATATATATATATATATATATATATATATATATATATATATATATATATATATATATATATATATATATATATATATATATATATATATATATATATATATATATTTATATGAATTTTATGATTTCTTGGTGATTAATAGTCTTAAATTCTCACCAAGATTATTCTAATAAGATGTTCTAGTCACCATATGAAGCCTTGGAAGGGACACTTCTGATTTTGGATAAGTCTCTGGAAGGGGAAGGATGGGAAAATGTGGATTTACTAGAAAGTATGGTAGAGAATATTCAGAGACCAGATCATTCCATTTCAAAAAATTGCCTCGATAGGTTATAGAGAAATAAAAATATAGAAAGTTCATGAACTGAAGAAAATACGATAATCAAAAATTTGTCTCTCCTGAACTACATGATTAACTTTAAAACACATTGAAATGTACTTCGAAACGAATGAGTTAATGTTTTCTAGTAAGAATGAGGTAATGATGTTTATGACCAAATACACTTGCAATATTACTTTACGGACGATGAATACCTTTGTAAAGTGACACTACAACTATAATGTGGTTAATCTTGTAGTTTTCTGGTTGAAATAATGATAAGTTCATAGTTTCAGTTCATGATGAACTGAAAAAACTGTTGTGTCTTTTGTTTTACCAAGTATTATGGTTTAACACTTTTGGTTTACCTAAACACTTGGTGAAAATTGGTGAGATATATAGGATATCATAGTGGTGTTGGGCTACCAAACAAGAAACACATCCTTCAGGGAAGTATACCAAACATATGTTTTACTTTGTATTTCAGTAATTAACTTTTCAGTAACAAAATTATCCATTTTCTACGACAATATAGCGCTAAGTTACTCATGCATATTAGGGGTTACGTGTCCAGAGGGTTGTTTGGTTGCACCACGAAGTGATGTGTAACTAAGTGAACACCAGGTGAAATAATTAACTACTGCAGCTGAAGCGATTGAAGATATAAATTCATTCGATTTAATGGTTCATATTGAAGTAATTCCACCAGATGCCGATTAATACTTTGCTTGATGAAACAATTTTCAGTTTGTGAAATGGAATGATAAAGTACAATAGCCACTAAAGAGAAAACCTTAGAACTAATGGCATAAGTGAAAAGATCAATTAGTAAACATCTATAGAATTGCCATTGGTGTTGGGTTCTTTTCACCCATATGATGAACTAAGTTATAGTCAATGCTTGAAAAACGAGACTTCATCAAATATCAAATCCTCATAAGAAAATAGACTTGCTCCCATTAATTAATGAGGCATTACTTGAGGTTATATGTAATAGTAATTCAACAAGGTCCAAATTTCAACAGACCATACGATTTCCTACCAAAGATATTGTTTGAAGATCCATTTGGCCAGAAAATATAGATAACCAGTTTAAATGTCGCTTATGCCATAGTAAAATAAAGTAGACTTGTAAAAGAAGCAAAGTAAACATAAAGCCTGTTTATTTTAAAATATGTAATATCAAAATTAAAATGGGTGTATTAATACCCCTCATTATCCCAGTTCACACATATGTTTTCAATCACTTAATAAATTAGTGAAAATGAATTTGCAAAACTACAAACTTCAAGCCGAGTATTATATAATTTATGAAATTTTTGATCTGAAATTCTGGTGAGCTTAAATGGCTTAAAGAAATGATATTGAAAAATTACCCTAAAGATGAATGTTGTTAGATGTTTTGATTTCAAATCACATGTTTTGAAAGCAACTGGCAATTATATTTTTCTCAACAAATATATTGTGTAAGGTTTGGTAGATGTAGAATTCCAGATTGTTCCAGTATTAGGTAGGAAGGTAAAATTACAAAATTGGCATGTTTATATCTTTTTGTCTGGTACTTAATAGTAAATATTGTTGATTTAAATGAAGTAATAAGTAGCAGTTATCAGTATTAATAGATTCCTGTGAACTATTTCATTAGTCATGGGTAAAATAACAGAACCGGAGAGGAAACATTCCTAGAAATGATAGGATTTATAAACAAGCATAAGTAGTACCAGAAGTGAGCTTGTATCATAATATAAGCAAAAGAAGGATAAGGATTTTGTCTAAAAATGAGGTTCATCTATGCAAAGTCTAGTACAAGAAATAACTGAAGATGACGCTGACATCAGATGAAATGGTGAATAACAATAATTGGAATCATATTATTGTTAACATTTTTCTGATGCAGCAGCATTCTGCCCAAATGGATTCAATCAACAGATATAAACTTTCCAACATATTGATGAAAGGGTAGATTTTAACAATAATTCCCTTTTCCTTTGTCTAAAATAGTTTTACTCAGTTTTGATCCAGTGTTGTGGATCAAATATGAATTGTTTCACCTTACTTTAGTTGATAGCGATTCCGTATGCGACAGAACACTAATTTGAATATTTTTAATTTTTTTCAGTGTAAAAAGACCCCTTAAACTCGAAAATGATTATCGTTTTTTCGGCGAATCAGCTTTTCAATAAAAAAAAATCTTAAATAGGTAATTCTGTCTTGTATGGTGACCAGTTCTGTGCACCCGAAACGAGCCATCAGCTGTTTGCCGAATGCATTAGAATTTTATACAGAGTTCTTAGATTTGATACATATTCTTCTTTTATTGGAATTATTCTCGTATTGTCATTGGAATCATAAGCGTCATTTCGTTATCTCTATTTCTAACAAATTAAAATTGAGGAATAGAGCATGATAATCCATTTCCAAAATGTATATGAGAACAATTTAACAGAATAATAAATTTTCAGTTTGAATTTATAATAGCTGTCCACTTTCCTAAGAATGTTCTAGATTCAATATTTGATCAATTAACTTTTTCAACAGATATTTAAAAAGAAATAGAAAACTCCGAAGCTGGTCTTACCATAAACAGTAATAATTTGGCAGTGTAACGGTACTCAGAATTTAATGCAAAATCATTACTGAGAGACAAAACGAAGAAATGTTCAGCAAACGGCAAAGTACCAAATCATCTAGTATACCAACAACCCAGAATACTTTAATGTTTTTACAGGTTGCCAATGTTTATGTTCTGAATAATCTGAAAACAATAATGAAAATCACCAATTTTGTGAAGAAAAAACTCCATTCTGCACTTTCATTAAAAAAATTGAAAAAGTCCCACGGTATATTTGCGTATATTCGATAAACCATTAATGAGATTTATAAAAATACTTTGGAAGTGTCTCCTTTTCTCTATAATTAGTTAATAATTTATCACGTAAACTTTGTTTTTTATGGTAGTTTTTTATAGAAATTTATTCTCTAAAATATTGTCGATTTTATAAATATTTGAAAACAATTGCCATTATCATTTAGAGTGATTGTCAAGTACTGAACTTGAATACTTTATTTTTGAGTTTTAGATATTTATAAATATAAAAGTAAATGATCAAGCACAACTCACCTTTAGTAATATACAAATAAAAGAAGTTAATAATTTATCACGTAAACTTTATTTTTTATGGTATGAACAATATGACATAAGAGAAGTAGTTTATTATTTATTGACTAAAAACTAGAAAAGATAAAAGGTCTACTAGAGACAAGAGCGTTCAATTATTGTGTTCAAATATTGACCAACAAGTGCGTCGAAATATTATTTTGTTTGTAATCTGTTCAAAATTCAAATGCATTCGGCAAAAAGCTGATCGACTCTGGGGGTTCTGGGTGCTACAAAGTCGTCATCATACAAGACAGGATTACCCTTAAATATTCTCGTAAATATGTGTAATGAAGGTACTTTTAGCCAAACATTTATTGATAAAAAAAGGTTTACTTACGTTTATTAGAGTTAATTACAAAGAATATCAATTTCAAGTAATTTAAGAATGAAAAATATAAGAACAATATATTTCAATTCACAAAATATTGAAAATATGTTATTTATTCCATTCATAAAATTATGTAAACAAATAGTCATCCATCTTTAAGATGTCATAGAACTCTGTGAATTTTATTATGAAATGATAGGTAGATCGATAATTTTTTCAGATTGTAAAATTTGTCCAAAATAACAGAAGAAAATATTGTTAGAAGAAGCAGATTTATAAGTAAATTCTCTAACCTGTGACTTTGGGTAATAGTTTGGTTAAGATACTCAGAATTCAATGAAAAAAATCTTTACTCACTAATGTTGAGGTTAAATCTCTCAAGCTAACCTGACATAACCGTGTCCTATCTGTCACAACTAACCAAATCTACCTCCACTCAAACAGTCCAACCTAACCTTTTTTGTCGCCCAAGAAGGAGAAATCTCTACCAGACCACCCCCGCGGCGGGCAGTGAAATGCCGCGAGGAGTGTGGGGCTCACACCCAATAAACCTAACTACTCTCTCTTCGGCCTGCATGCATTCTCTTTCTGATGTTCTCGGTCCCCTATCTCCTTCATTTCCATCACGTTGGTTATCACACTGAAACTCTCCCTGCATTTCCGTTCCTCCAGGAGCATTTCGGAGACCATTTCCTGACACTCCCTAACACTGGGACACAATTGGTTTTGTCTATTCTTGTGTGGAATACCTCCAATGACCTGTGCTCGAACAGGAACTGCGTGAACTAGTAGTCTGAACACCTGTGCCCACATTTCACCCATATCCGCACATTCGGAATAAGACTCTTTGTCCACGCCGCTCCCACATGCGCCTGCCATCTCTGCTGCCACCTGGTAAGTATCTTCTCCCTTAACTGTCTTTTGAACCCTGGCTGGTGCCCCACGGGACTCTCGGAAGTTTTTTCCTCTCCTAAGCCATCAGCTCTATAGGCAGCGTGCCTGCCCGAGACAACCAGGGCTGCCTCCGCCGACAGTGTCCAGTACGCGCTACACTGCCTCAGAAGGATTGCTCTCTTTGTCCAAACGGTCATGAACCCTTTTATCGGTCCACGGCCCTGTTAATCTTGCTTTGGATTCCCCTTACCTAACCTACCTAACCTAACCTAATATACCTAATCTAACCTAACCTACTATGGGTCCATTCTTACTAAAAGAAAATTTAAACATTGGTGTTTGATTACAACTCTTACTGGATAAGATTGTTTCTGCAATAATTCCACATAACATTGGTATCACCAAGATGAAGCTCTGCCATTAGAGTTGACATGTGTCAAACACTAAAGTAAATATTTTCAGGATGGCCATTCTAGAAATTTCACAGAATAGCATTCAAAACTCAATTACAATGGTTCTTCATTGATCAATTAGAATATTACCAGGCTGTGGTCAAAAATCGTAAATTTACTACAAACAGTTGCTATTCTGTAGAAAAGATTCTAATATTTTGTCTCATAAAATTTGGTTTTATTTCATTGGTAATAGTTTGATACAGTGTCAATAGTCGAAATTCATTGAAAAAATGTTTAATTACTAATTTTGGGTCCCAGAATCCAAATCTGAAATCATTTTGCCCCGCTCGGCTATCGTTTAGGAAAAAACAAAAATCGAAATTTCCTTGAAAGTCCTCTTGTCTATATCATTCAAACTCTATAATTTCTTCATTAAAATGCCTTGTTACTATTACAATGGATAAAATATACACATATGTACCATTAATCAGAAATTCTAAGCTCAAATACACATTAATTTCTTATTAAAATGCTTTTCAATTTGAATGTTTATTTTCTAGACAGTTAACCCGCCATATTTACAATGATTTCATGTTCCGTGTTATAGGACGTACAGCTCGAAACGATGCAAGAAAGAGATAGAATCTATCTATCTCGTTCATAACTAAGAGCAAAATTCAAATGGGAATATTTCCAAACCTAACCTAACTAACCTAATTTTACCTAAAACCTAATCTTCTAACCTATTCAATTAAAAATTATACATTTAAATTAGGTTTGTGTTTCGGTTAGGTTAATTAGGTTTGATTTGAAGAGATTTCCATTTGAATATCCCTCTCTATTTTGACAGAAGATGGCTAGTACGTCACTATTGACGGGTTCATGTCACGTAGGTCTCAGACTAAAAATGTGTGAAATTGTTGCCTAATATTAAGAATTCAGGGGCAATAATATCGTGACAGTAAATATGGCGGGTTAACTGTCTAGAAAATAAACATTCGAATTGAAAAGCATTTTAATAAGAAATTAATGTATATTTGAGCTTAGAATTTCTGATTAATGGTACATGTGTATATATTTTATCCATTGTAATAGTAACAAGGCATTTTAATGAAGAAATTATAGAGTTTGAATGATATAGACAAGAGGACTTTCAAGGAAATTTCGATTTTTGTTTTTTCCTAAACGATAGCCGAGCGGGGCAAAATGATTTCAGATTTGGATTCTGGCACCCAGAATTAGTAAGTAAACATTTTTTCATTGAATTTTGACTATTGACACTGTATTAAACTATTACCATTTCATTCAATAATGAAACAATCTGGAATCGTATATCGTTCAAACCATATAACATTATAACTTCTAAAAATATCTCTTTGGAAATATATAAATGATCTCTTTAAAAAATCTGCCAGTAATGTCATATTTCAAAACATGTGATTATTCAAAATCAAAATAGACTAGAATAAAATACTACACAAATTTTATTTCCATTCATTATTAATATAACTTGTACTTTAACCATAATTGAGAAGTTCAAACACATTTTCCCAAACCTATAATTAATTCACTTATATATTGAAAGTTTTTTATAGAAATTTATTCTCTAAAATATTGTCGATTCTATAAATATTTGAAAACAATTGCCATTATCATTAAAAGTAATTGTCGAGTACTGAGAACTTGAATACTTCATTTTTGAGTTTCAGATATTTATATATATAGAAGTAAATAATCAAGCACAACTCACCTTTAGTAATATACAAATAGAAGAAGTCACAATACAAAACTGTCTGCACAAAACCTGCCACAATAGCAATAAGATCGTGGTAATTCTCCATCACATACCGATAGATCCAATTTAAGATGTATAGTCCCCTGTATGATCCAAGGGCAAACAAATAATGGGAGGTAATACTTTCTGCCTCACCTGTCTTGGACACCATAAAAAGTTGTGGGAGAATGGCGACTGATTCCAAATAAATACTGAAAGTCCATAATACCTAAAAAATATTTGACATCAAGCTTCAAGTCAAGGATGTGAAAAATAATTACCTCAAAGGGAGTGTATTCATTGTTGATTATTAGGGCTAGAACAAAAGCTGGCCCTATAAGAAATTCAATTCTGAAAGTATCATGATTGTGATCGTACGTTGCCTTGAACTTGATATAAATAAGGTAGATTGTAGCAAATGAGGCAAACAAAAAGACAACTTTCATTATTGAATTATAAAGAGATACATAAGTAGTCATAAGGTCCAAGTATCTTGTTACATATACTATTGCAAAGAGAATTTGGCTCTTCCCTGAAATACCTGCAAAAAAAACGTTTATTTGGAAGAGTTACCAAGTGCATGTTAAATCAGAATTTCAGGTTGTCGATAAATGGAAATTATATTGAATAAATGAGTGGGTGGAAATGTGATAAGTTAACATTCCATCAATATATTCCTAATCTCCATTACTTAAATAAATTTTTTCGAACCTGAAGACCTAACTACAGATAACAACAGTAAATAAACCGGGATTTTACATTCTTTTATGAGGATACTCAACTCACCCGCGCACGATCTTGTTTTCCATATTTTCAGAAGAAGAATAATTATCGCTAAAAGATGGGATAAATCCCCGGAAAGCCTAAATATATTCATTTTTTTAAAGTTTTTTCAGCGAAATTACCACGTCTGACACCCTATAATGATGTGACGTGGCTAATTCCAAACATCACCACAGATGGCACTATTATATTGGTCACAGAATCACCGTTACATACGTGGATTATTCTTTATCATCTCATGTGTTAAATTATTATATTGAAACACCAGAACCCAAATTCTGATTTCTTGAACATCTGAAGATATAAATATAAATATTGAAAATTGAGAATATTGTTTGAATAAAATTTGCAATCATTTCATTTTTTAATATTCTATATTTATTTTGCGTGGTTACCTAAGATTAATAAGTTATAGAGTCTGAATAAGCTATTTGACATATTAAAAGAAGAAGTAACCTATTTTTCCTTTATCAAAAAATTTATTTTGTATAATAACAAGAGTCACATCGATATCATACAGTTTATGGTAAATTAAGATGTCTAATCTCGAAAATAAATCTATTAAGCCATCAAAACAACTTCGATCAAAAGCGCTAGAGTTCTTGTCTAATCGAAAAAAGAACGCAATTCTTACCGAAATTATCCACCACTTGGATACGGGAAGTGATGTACCGTCTTGTTTATTATCAATTGAAATGATATTTACAACATTATTGAAAGACAGATGTATGTACATCGAAATAATTCCTCTAAAACCTATAGAGAGAACAGCAGAAAATGAATACAAAATATGGCTGCTGAACACCTATGAAGAATGCTTCAGTAAGGTATTGGACTGTCTGGATAGTAACTCGAACAAAATTCAAACCCAAGGTATATAAAACTTTTTTAGTTCCTTAGTCTACATTTTTGAATCTTTGTACTTTTTCAGGATTGACTACGGCTATTGCTCTATTAACCAGCGAGGGAAAATATCCTTTGGAAACTCGAAGTTCAAGTGACCAGTGCTATATTCCTCTCAATAAATTGAAATCAGTTCTTCTAAAATTGTTGTCCAGTGAAAATAATAATATGCAATTGATCAACAAATATACGGAATATATTCTGTATAATGATATACTTTTCAATACTTGGAAGCTACTGCCTTCTTTAACTCAAAAAATGTCTAACCCAAGTGATGTATACATAGAGAACTATTTGAACCTCTTGGAAAAAATGCAGGTTTACCAAAATGCTGAAGAGAAACTTCTTTGTGGAAATGAAGGTAAAAGATATATTTACTTGAATATTTAATTTTTAATTGCATTGTTTCGACAGGTACAACTTTCCATTTTGATGAAAATGTAGCTAAGAAGGTACTGAATAAAATATGGAATTGTGTTATGCAATGGAAACACTCTAAAAAATCTCATAAACAGGTTCTTATAGTGTTACTTGAACGAGTACTTCCACATTTAGAAAAACCATTATTTCTTACTGATTTTCTTATGGATTCCCTTGATGCTGGTGGTCCAGTCAGTTTATTAGCTTTACAAGGAATTTTTACTATGATTCAAGTTCATAATTTGAATTACCCAGATGTTTTCACCAAGATTTATTCTATGTTTGAGCCAGAAATATTTCACACGAAATATAAAGCTCGTTTATTTTACTTGTCTGACTTATTTTTGAGTTCTACGCATCTGCCTGAAAATTTGGTTGCTGCTTTTGTGAAGAGGTTGGCTAGGTTGGCCCTTATTGCACCGCCTGAGGATATTTTAGTGATTTGTATGTTCATCGGGAATCTTATATTGAGGTAAGATTTACAAGTAATTATTCACCAATTTCAATATTTCAATGTTTGCTGCTCCATATAAAATTTCAGACTTTCAATTTTTGAGATCATTGGAGACATTCAAGTATTAACTAAGCTGCATTGTAGTTATTTTTAATAACCGTCTCTTATTGGTAGGAGTAAGCAAAACTCTTCCCCTTCTCATAAGCTTAAGTAAATATTGCTATATATTTCTGCAATTATGTTCAGGAATTTAAAGCACATAAACATTTTCTCAAGCAAGTTATTAACACTATATTGCAGGGCCTTGGTGGTGTTCCAATTTTGAAACGAGGAGAGTATGTGGGTCCATGGGATGGTCAGAATAGGTTCTGGTCCCATTGGCCTAACAGCTCTTGCCTTTCTGCCAAGGCTGTCTGCTATTTTATTTCCTTCGATACCTTGATGGTCTGGGCACCAAAGCAGAGTAACTCTGTAGCACTCATTATTATTATTATTATTGAAGGGTTCGTCCAAATGGTAGGTGGCTCTCATTTGATATCATCTCGTGAACCTTCTGGCAATAATTGGCGCACTGGATGTTTATGTACAAGCATATGCTGATGATATAGTCATTCTGGCTGTCGGAGATGATAGCGATGTTTCCGACAGACTACAGGAGGCTATGTCTGCAATTCAGGGGGGGTGTGAAGGAGAGAAACTTAGCATAAACCCCTACAAAACCCTAAGGGTAACGTTTACCAGGAAGAGGAGGATATTTGTTTCCCCCCGACCCTGGGAAGGGTGTTTATTCCGGTTGTGGAAGAAGTGAAATATCTAGGGATGACCCTGGATAGTAAACTCACGTGGAATTCGCACCTGGAAAACACAATACACAAGGCTAGACATTCCCTATGGGCATGTCGAAGGACCTGTGGAAAAAAGTGGGATCTTGCCCCAAAGCAACTCCAGTGGCTATATGTGATGGTGGTTAGACCACGTATTACGTGCGGCTGCATTGCTTGGTGGGAGTGCAATCTTAAGAAGCAACTTAAGCTCTCTAAATTACAGAGAACAGCCTGCATGATGATTACAGGAGCCTTTCGCTCTACACCCACTGCGGCCATGGAACTGATATTGGGCCTTGCCCCTCTTCATCTTGTGATGAGAGGAATGGCTAGAATGGCTTTCTACAAATTCCATCATCTTTCCCGTAATGAAGCGGGTAACTTCGGCTTTGTGCCTGGCGTCCTACAGTCTGAAATTGAGGACAATGATGTGCTGAGTATGAAGTCAGACATAGCAACACCTAAAACCAACATGGAGAGGCCATTCCAGATCATCATACCCGATAGACAGGAATGGATCAGCTCCAAGGACCGTCTACTTGAGGGTCTCTGTTGGTATACGGATGGCTCAAAGACTGCGAAAGGTGTTGGAGCTGGTGTCTACGGTCGACGTGCCGCCAAGGAACAGTTGATCTGTCTTGGTGGGCATGTGACTGTCTTTCAAGCAGAAATATTCGCCATTGACCACTGTGCTAACCTCTTGCTTGCGGGAGGATTAACAAATATGTCAATTAAAATCCTGACTGATAGCCAAGCTGCACTGAAAGCATTGGCATCCGATACCTGTACTTCACTTATGGTGCAGGAAGGTCGCTCTACCCTTGCCAAACTAGGAGAGCGGAGCAGGCTCCGTGTAATATGGGTTCCTGGCCACTCGGGAATTGAGGGAAATGAGAAGGCGGACTCATTGGCCGCTCGAGGAACTAACCTGGAGTTCTTAGGACCGGAGCTTAAATTTGGAATTCCCCTGGAAACTGCAAGGATGGAAAACAACCGATGGCTGGACTTGAGGGTACGTGAGTATTGGATGAGCCTCCCAGGACTCAGACACGCTCGACGTGCCATCAGTGGACCTTCCACTACAAAAGCCAAGGCCTGGCTTAAACTCTCCAGGTTGGAACTGAGAGTTTTAACTGCCATATTAACGGGGCACTGTCGCCTCAGGAAACACCTAAATAAATTAGGATTGGTTGAGGATCCTTCATGTAGGCTATGTGAAGAAGATACAGAATCAATGGAACATGTTATGTGCGAGTGCCCAGCGAGGGACAGGGTCAGGATGGAAGAACTTGGATCTTGCAAACTGAAGCTGACTGAGCTTATTAAGCTCTCACCCACGAAACTCGTATCCTTTATGAGAAGGATGGAGCTCGTGGATGAAATTTAGGACAGAGTGTGCCACAATAGACCACTGGATCGCAGTGGCGGGCTGCTAGGCAGCCCTCACTCAAAGATAATATCTATCTAAATAGAATGTCCAGAAGTTGGATTTCTGTTCCTCCACATACCTCCTTCCCACAGTCTCAAAGAGGCCCTCATGGCCGCCTCCTCCACCACTATGTGTACTGAAGGGACGCCCAGAAGACACTCCATAGAGGCTGTGGGTGTGGATCTCAAGGCTCCCGTGACTGTTAGACAAGTCTTTGGATCTTGTTTATTTTGTTCCGTTTTATCTCCTTGTCCAGTGCAGGCCACCATACAATGGCCGCTTAGGTCAGGAGCGGTGTTATCACTGTCGTATATAACCAATATATAGTATTATGTTTGGTTAGAGTCCCCATCTGGAGCCGAATAATCTCCGGCAGGCCCAGAGTGTGTGTTTGCGCTTGTCTTTCGATGTGATTGTCGCTATTTAGTTCGCGACAAGCATCACACCTAGATATTTCTAGTTTTACTAGTTTTAGTTCCTCGTAAAAAAGAAAGGAAGCCTTGAAAGGCGTCCTGCTCAACTTCGCATATGGTGCTGAGGTTTTTTCCACGAACAAGGAGAACGAGATCGTCAGATAACCCACCGCAAAGTGCCCAGCATCGTCAAGGCCCGCCAGGAGCCTATTCCTCACGAGGTTCCAGAGGAGAGGAGATAGTACTCCTCCCTGAGGACATGCCCTACTGGCAGTTCCCCGGACGATCGACTCGCCGAAGTGAGCCTCGATACGCCTGGTCGACAGCAGACGTACCACCCACCTTGCTATGGTGTTGTTTACTCTATTTACGATAGCTGTGAGTTCTGCTGTCCACCATAGGGTTTTCTTCCTACCTCCATTGTATTGTATAGGGCAACTGTTATTATACGCCAAGGTGATGCTGGTTTGCAGTTTCTCAACGGCAGCTTTCTGAGATGTTTCTCGATGTCTTAGCTAACGGTTCCACCATTTCAGATAGTTGTTCCAAGTATCGGTTCTAATCGGTTTTTTGAAGTTCTGTAAGGCACTGGTCGTTGTTTCGGTACATTTGTGATGTCGATACAGATATGTCGATGGTCGGAGAGGAATACCACTCTCCAGTTTCGAATTTTGGGGGTGAATTGTTCATTGCATAAAGCCAGGTCCAAGACTTCTTTTCTATTCGATGTGACGAAAGTTGGATAAGAAGTGTGAGGTTTGTGATGTAGAGATATTCAACTAGCTTCTCTCCCCTGTTGTTGTTGCCATGGCTGCCCCATAGAATATGGTGAGCGTTGGCATCACACCCAACGAGTGGCCAGTCTTGTGTTTTACAGTAGTTCACCAATTCCTGCAGTTCTTTTGTCGGAGGTGGTGTTTGATAGTCGTATTGGAAGTATGCTGAACGAACCACAAAGGTACTATTTGTGTAGCCTTTTCCATTGATTCTGACCACTACCAGGTCTCTGAAACATAAATTAGGTACTATGTGAGTTCTAATGCTTTTAGAGACACGAACGCATGTCCTAGGGGTCAGGCCGTCCCTACAGCAGAAAAGATTATCATCGCAGGCCGCCGAGCCCCAAACCACGCCGCTCCTTACCCAACGTTCTTGTATTAGTGATATGAATGTATGCACTTTTGGAAGCCGCGAACTTTATATGTCGGTTGTGGCTATGCAATAGTGGAAGAGTATTTACGTACACCTAATTGTGTCCCCTGTCAGTTTAAGGATGGCGTCGGTGTACTTGGTCTCCTAGGACTCGCATGCGGTCCCCGGCTAGGAGCCCCATCTGCCTCCTAAGGGCCTTCCGTGGGAGGTGGGCCCGAGCGCAGCATTCAGCTCGGACCCCCTCCTCGATAGATTTTGTTCTGTCGGGAAGGTTAGGTTAGGTTAGTTTACAGCCTCCCCGACTGTTCCTTCCACGTCCATAGGTTCCGGCCATACAGTTTTTTTCCGGTGCCCTATTCTCTGCACCAATATTTGGTGCACAGCTCCCCCCCTTTCCGGCCATCGTTTTCGAACTAGTCTTAGGATTTTTCAGCACCTTAAAAGATGCTGTCCTAAGGCCAGCATGAAGTCGATTCTCTTTCGACTTTATGATGTCCAGAAATCATGGTTATGATCAGCCCCGTCGGCTCTGGTAGTCCCCCCAGAAACATGCTCACTTTCGTAAGCTTGGCGAGTTGGTCTCCTTCAGTCGGAGCCCTTTCGCCAGCTTCAGCGTTTTGACCATGGCTCTCAGCCAGCTCCTGCTGTAGTTGTCTTCGCAGACAACTGACAGGGCACCTGATGCCACATATGTGGTGTCTTTAAATAATGGATCTCTCCTTACTAGGAGTGGCATCTATTATTTTTCCAAGAGAATTTTCAATCTCTCGGGATTCCTCTTCTGTGAGGGCCCTGTCAGGTTAGATCATCTATATATAACGATAGTAAAATGGAGCGCAAAATTGATGTTCATCATTTGGAACTTGCTTAAGTTAGGAGCGAGTAAACAATATCAATTATTTCGGAAAATCCCATAACATTTTTTTGCTTTCGAGAAAAGACAACTAGGTTGCCATGTGTTCAGATTGGAATCTAGTATATTTTGCAAAACAAGTAAATAAATATTGCTATTGTAATCAACATCATGTCATTAACAATAAGCGAAGACCCCCTCACCCCCTTTGGGAGCTTATGTAATACTTGAATGACCCCATCTGAGAATAATTCTCAACTATTATAGCATAAATTATTCCCTGAAACTTATACATATAAAAAAAGGTTTTCTTGTTTGAATTTGCAGGCATCCTGGTCTGAAATGTTTACTGAATCGAGTATCAAGTACAAACCCTAACATTGATCCATACATTATGGAGGAAAGCGATCCAATCAAATCTAATGCAATTAACAGTTCTCTATGGGAAATACAGACATTACAGCAGCACACCTTGCCAAGTGTTGCAAGAGCAGCAAGTTTTATCAATAACCCACTTCCACCTACTGAATGGGATATTACCAAACACTTGGACAATACTGGGGAGAGTTTATTTGACAAGGAAATCAAGAAGTTCAGCAAACTGGTCGTTTTGGCTTTTGAGAAACCAAATGGCGCTGCTCTGAATAGAGGCGAGAAAATACTGCACTATTGGAATATTTGAATCTATTCTTTAATAATCCAGTATGTATTTTTGTGATACTAACTTTAACTTTCCATCTACAAGGCATTTCATTTGAAGACTGAGTTCTTCACTGAAAGCTTTATATGCGATGGAATCTAGCTGTGGTACTTTGCATCTAGTTTTATTGAAGGGCACTTGAATCAGAATATATTAATTATTTTGTTAATTTATTGCTCTCCTGTTATACTTTCTTGTAAGAATAATTTTGAACCAAACTGAAGAGGAAATGATGGGTCAGTGTTGGATACAGTTGTTGAATGATCAGGTGTTTCAGTTTGGTTTGAAATATTAAATTTTTTTTTTAATTTTGGAGATATTGAACTGTTTGTGTATGTTTCTATGTCATATTCACAATACACTTTGAAAAATAATTCCTTTCATTTATTTCTCAAGAACAAATAAAATTACATAATTCATATAGCGTTTTCAAAAATATCAGAATGTATACATTAATTGAAAAAAGGTAAAGCCAATTTCAAATTTGATAAACTTTTATTATTCCATGGCTACAAATTTGACGGTCCATTTTGATTTTTCTCTGTTTTTGAAATTGCATTTATTATTCCATGGCTACAAATTTGACGGTCCATTTTGATTTTTCTCTGTTTTTGAAATTGCATTTGGCATATTTTCTCTTCATATAGTAATATATCAGAGACATTGGCTTGAATGAACACTGGTTTATGGAAAAATCAACGTTCTAATCAATACATAAGAAAATTTTTGACTCTGTGGATGCAGGACAACATTGCTATATTTTTGTCAAACTGTTTTCGGTTCGTATAATATAAGCCTTATGATTTCAAGTTTTTCTATATATTTAATAAAATAAATATACAAAAATATGATCCCAATAAGCCTTTTACCTAAATTAATGTGATAGGCGAAGTGAAGGTGAAAATATTCCATATTCTAGAGGAACTGGTAGATAGTATATTGTCTGTGATTTCAATAGCACCTGGCTGAAGATTCAAAAGCTACAGATAGTATGAGTGAACACCCTTTTTATACAGCTTATTACAGAGATGCAGATAAAGTCAATTAATAGTCAGCAAGAGGAAATACTTATCCTAACTAGATACAACAGGTCCAGACACTGAAATTCGCTTCATGTCCAATACTCCTATATAAATCTGTGATGAAATAATTTCTGATGGAGTATAAGCAAATCTATCTTTGGGTAATATCGAGGTGGTATGTCCGTCCACTTCGCGGTCTGATAGGTTGATGACGATTTTCTCTGTTTCTCTAGTGTTTTCGGTTTGATGTTTCGTATCTGTTGATGTACCTGTTCATCAAACTTTCTCCGGAATTTCTCGTTTTTGGCTTTTCTGTGAGATGTCTCGTCTAAAAATGTTGGGTGGACTGTTTTGCTGAGTTGGAGATGGACGTCTTGCAGATTTTCTTCGATATTGTTGAGGTCTTTGCGGGTGTCATTAATTGAGCTTCTCAATAGTGCCAATCTGGTTCTTCTCAAAATTGCATCTGTTGATTTGTTCTTAGTGTGGAAACCAATGTGGATAAAGTTCGGTAGTATCTCGGCATCTTTTCGAGAAACATAGATCACAGAGTCGTTGTTCGCAGGTTTTAAAATACTTCGTAGTTCGGTATAATTTCTCCCCGTAGAGGATATTAATATTGATAAGTAGATTTTCGTGCACGAACTTTTATCTGGTTTCTTCTCTCTTCCGGCATCTCGTCCGTTAATCCTGGTAATGATCATTCCTTGATTTGGTCATCAGACAAACACGCAACGCCCACGGGTCAAGCCACCGAATAATAGTAACGCAGCACCGTCACTATGCTACAACCTGAGATAGCGCAAGAATATACATTCAGCAATCAGCTGCAAATAGAGCTGTAAAATTATACTCAGACTTGAGAATGGCTGGTGCGATCCAGCCTAAACGTCGTCAGAAATAATTAACTAATGGCGATTACCAGGATGCACGGACGAAAACCGTCCGCGTATATATATATATATATATATATATATATATATATATATATATATATATATATATATATATATATATATATATATATATATATATATATATATATATATATATATATATATTTTGATACTTTGTCATTCTTAGTCATCACCTTAATTTCGGCTGCTGCTAAATATATTGGAAATGTTAAAGCGCTTACGTATATATACTATCACATAACATATAATGGCGTACTCAGTTTTTTTCAGTAGAGACAATTTTTGAGGTATTGGCATAACTAGCTTCTTTTTGAATGGAAAAACTGTTTGATTCTTCTCAAATTTTTTGCTCACTGTGAGATTTTCAAAAATGAAATATAGTCTTCCAATCTTGGTGGTTTCATGGTACACTCATTCTAGTAAGAGATGGCACTGAGTTTAATGCAATAAAAATTGTCAGAGAATTCGCTGTTGAGTTTCAGTTGGAAATATCAGCAACAGAGCTTCCAGAATTCGGCATAGCAATTGTGTCGATTATAGGTCACAGACGTTCATCCATAAATTGGGCCACCTAGTTGAAACGCTGACTAATAACAGAAAATATGAAGAAGTATCAGTGGACAGAGATTTCAACATGATCTTTTAAAAAAAAAACAGGGAGAAGAAGCTGATCTATCTTTTCGAGACATATAATATGAGACACGTTCTTGAGAAACAATCTCAAAAAGTCTACACAGCTCCACCTGTATGGACATTTTCAGCTACAAGGACCACAAATATTCCACAGAAACAGTAAATTTCCATCTAGGAGATTATTATGGACAGTTTTTGAAAGTATGAGCTAGAAAAAAGTGAAACCGGCGTACAGAATTATCAAAATAAAAAACTATCAAATGAGGCAATTTTATATATTCGACAGGAATTAAATAACTACCAATGAAAAACAATACTGGCAAATCAGTCGGCTGAAGAGTCATTCATTAGTTTCTTGATATACTAAATAGCTTATTTCAACATCACTGTCCTGAAAAAGAACTAAAATCAAAATTGGGATACTACAGAAAGAAAGTCCATGTTAGACAAGAAACGGAGCACACCCTTTTCAAGATGAGAAAAGATGATTTATTTCTCAGAGCATACAAGAAATTAAAAGAACTCAATTACCTATCATTGGAAAATGACAAAACCATACAACGCTCGATTCATAGAAGGATCAGTTGCCAAGAACAGAGCAATATGGAAGCTGATAAAAAGGGGGAAAGGAAATAAACCACAATGTACCACCATTAATATTTCAATGGTTGCAATGAGGATGCCGTGAAAAAATTAAAAGAAATAAGAATGACCTGTCGCTCATCGTATTATGCTACCTACTACTGAAGGGGAGGTTTCCAAAGTAATTCAGTCTTTGAAAGATAGATACTCAGGACATCTTTGGGATAACAAAAACATTTTTGAAACTCATACAGCCTGAGATAATGTATCCAATGACTGAAGTAATAAACAAGTGTTTGTTGAAAGGTACATTTCCGGAAAAACTAAAGTGGGCTAAAATATTCCCAATCTACTAAAAAAAAGCTGTTCTACCTGTCTTATCCGAAATTCTCGAAACCATCATCAAATCCTGGCTTATATGGTTATCAAAATAACAGATCCACAATTACTGAATTACTGGAAATGGTTGGTGACATAATTAGAGTCGAGAAAACAATCACAAAATGAAAATCATTACTAGGCTTATCTAAAGTTTTTGATTTCATCAGCAAGCACATCCTTTCGGACAAACTCGAAGTATATGGAGTGAGAGGTTCACCATTATTTATAGAACAAACCTTAATAGAAAACAATGTAACAGGTTTTCTGCATAGTCGGTACAGCGAAAACTATCTTTATGCCGATGACGTTACATACATATTAAGGAAGAAGGTGAATGAGAGTCGGACGATTGGTTTGAAAAGAACAAGCTACAAGCCAATAAAGAAAAGATCCAATGTCTAAAGCTAACAAATTCTTAGCATGAAGGTATTGGGACTGAATATAGATAATAAAATCAAT
Organism: Cryptolaemus montrouzieri; assembly: GCA_013387265.2. NCBI lineage: Eukaryota > Metazoa > Arthropoda > Insecta > Coleoptera > Coccinellidae > Cryptolaemus > Cryptolaemus montrouzieri. Next base: position 34,720,551 of record JABFTP020000062.1, read on the forward strand.
TGGCAAATTCATACTAGAGACGTGGTATCTAAACTAACAAGCGCAATATTAACAGCCTACTTCAAGCACTGCCACAGCCTACTATTTTATGCAGTCCTGATCTAGGGCACATCTTCAGCGACCAAAGCAGTTTTTATCAAACAAAAATGGGCTATAAAGTGTTGTGTGGTACGAGACGCAGTGAGAGTTGCAGTACAGCTTTCTTGAGGTCGAGAATTCTAATTTTACCAACGGTCTATGTGCTTGAATGTGCCAAATTTGTTCGAAAAAACCAGGAAAAATTCGCAACCTGTGGATTCCACTTCACAGAAAGAAAAACATCTAAAATATTCAACAAAATTCCCATCTATTTAGGAAATCTGGAAGAAAATAAATTCATTAGATGCGTCAGAGGTGCTTTTAGAGCACCCAATCCACACAATCATCGAAATCTTAAAACGCAAATATTAATTTTAATGTTACGTTTTGTTTCTAAATTAATTTATTTTAGCGGGAATCACTTTCACATGCAATTATTGGTGGAGCTTTTCTCTATGAATGTGACGATGATTCAGTTTAATGAAAACGAAAGCGAATTGATTATATATAGTCCTTATTTTCTAAGTTCTGGATCTGTAAATTGTAGATGTAGAATTCGAAATCTCTTAAATATTTGGGATAATATCCATAGCTTTAAGGAAATTTCCTCAGGAAGTAGAATGAATTCATTTAATGACAGTTGGGAAATAACGATATGCAAGTATTTGGTCATTTTCGAGCCCTTTGATAGCAATGTCTTAGAACTATGCATTGTACATTCAAAATTAAAATATTTCGAAATTTTGAAAAGCAGTCAATGACAGTGCCATTATGTAGCGCCGTGACAGGTCCTCTATTTTAATAGTTTCGGGGTGGCACTCATTACACATACTCTGAATAATTTTTGAATTGAATTTGCTGGATGGTCCATAACATTTTATATTGATATTCAGTTGAATCTTGTTAGTGTTGTGATTGCTCTTGTCAGAAACAGTTTCGGTTACCAATCCTGAAAACTTTATTTGAATGTTCATAGTTCTCCTGTTAAAATTTGTATTTAAAATAATCAATATGAGATAACAACAATATTATTACAAAATGCCTTTTCAATATGTAACAAAATATTTTTATAAAAGCAATAACATCACAATCAAATTTTCTCAACAGTTTTTACAATTTGCGAGAACGTCTTCGCACATTCTTTCTCTGAGTAGATTCCAGGCTCTTTGGACCTGTTGTCTGGTATATTCTTTATGCCATAAAGTACAAAAGACGACATTTGCAGCAGCTGCGTAAGACGAGTTTGTGGGCTGAGCTTGAATTCTGAGTAATGCTTGTTCTTCCGATAATTGATTTCTTTCCACCAACCGTTTCACAGCTTCTTCTTTTGGAACCAAGGTAGTCCAAACCTAAAAAAATATCAAACTCAATGCAAAAGAATTTTTAAAAGTTTTATATCTTCACCTCGTGGCAATAATGTTGCCATTCTGCTTGTAACAAAATAGCAGCATCTACTACGACAACATCTTCTGTTGCATTTCTGACGATTTTTAAAATTTCTGTCAACATTTCCGGCCAGACTGTGTTATTCAGTTTCTCCAATTCATTCTAAAAATAAAGTTTTATTATTCACACTGCTAAAATTTTTCTATAAGTTATTGAAAATGTGTCGTAACTACGACATGAAGTTGTACCCTAGAACATAATATTAAAGACCTTTAACTAAGCCCAAAATTCAGGAAGTGCAACCAAAATAGGAGGGAGTTTCGTTGAATGGCACTTTGCCCCGGAGCATCTATTAATCCTTGAACCAATGAAGATGTATACATCTACACAAGTATTAATTAATTGCCTTTCTTTTCCGTTGTTTAAACTTTAATGTTTCCAATACTTTTTATATAAACACGAATATATAACATTCTTAAATCTCGACTGTTTTTGTATATCAACACATTAACTACTACAAAAAATGTAAATTTCATTCAAACTGAAAGCACGTCTGAAGCAATTGACGTTCTTTTGAAGAACATTCGGAACATTAACTGTACATCTAATTTTGATCATATATATTTATTCAATAATTTTAGGCAAGCAAAAATTAATGCACTCAAAACTGCATTTAGCTGTTGGAGATTTGGAGTTCAAAAAAAAATAAAACTTATCAACAGGACAGGATAATACACTGATTGCAAAGACGGAGATGGAGCTCAATTATGTATCTTTCTGTTTGCATTTCACTATTCAAATCCGTCCAAGTATAAGTTCAGTATAACGAGATGAAACTAATTTATATGTTCTAGAGGTATGCCATCTGTCAAAGGTTCATTATAACAATTTCAGTTGAAACTGAAGAAAAACACACCTTTTTTCAAACGATAACATCTGTTTCGTCCAACGGAATTCGATGAAATTTTGAAGATTTCAATAAAAAATGAAATAGCCCTAACACTCCTTTTCCTCTAAGTTTGAAAAAGGTGAAATTTTCCAAAGCTGATGATGTAGTTTCTTTGTTTTTATTGAATTTACAAGATAGTTAAAAGAATGAAATACAATAAAGAATTTATTTGGAGCGATTTCCTAACAGAAGAATACCTCGGCATACTGTCGTACATGAAGATCATCGATAAGAGAAAATAGTATTATTTCTACAGAATAATGTTATTTTATTCTTTATAACATCTTAGGTACATTCAAGAGAAATGCACGAAACTGAGATCATTCTGGGATCACGCATAGTGTTATTCTAGAAGAAAACGTTGCAATTTGTCCAACGTATCAGTTGATCTGTATTATATTCGATATTAATAGTTCAAATTGGTAATTGTATAGTTCTTGTACTGACAAATGTGATAAAGACCGTTTATAGCAATATGATTGCCCTTGCCCTACCATATTTTACTGTCATACGAGCAGAGCCCTGCATTTAGGCTAATCATAAAAATTAAGAAAAAATATTATAGGCTATTTTCTTTTGAACAAACACTGGCTATGTTTCATCATGATATGCACGTAAAGAAAAAAAAACTAATCGGTGATGTTTTGGAGTGATTCAAAATTCCTCGAATTTAGGGAAAATCGTCATTCACGGATATCTCGGCTATTATCAAAATTACATAAAAATTTGAGAAAGGCTCTACATGAAGTAAAATTCAATGGTGTGAAAAAGTAGTCAGCTGAGCGACTTATAATGCAAAAAAAAAATTTCTGAATACAATCCAGGCGATTTTACTTTTCTTGGATGCAGAATTATTTTACCTTTTCAAAAACATGCAACACATGTGAATTTTCGCATTCACTACCTTTTTTCAGGAAAAATCTGAATTCGTCTCAATTTCATTCGTTCGGTGTAAGTCCAAGAAAGATTAATGTAGTGTTATGACTGAAACCACAAATTTGTTGTTTTTATGGTTTGACCTTAATTATATGTGGCCTAAAGGTGCCTTTTCATTAGAGCGTTTTGACGCTCGTTGTGAGCGTCAAAGTGGTCATGTGACCTATTTTTCTATGAAATCTTGACGCTTTCATGAAAAGGGGTTTTCAGCGTCAAAATATGTCATTTGTAGTTTTTTTGAGGTTCAACTAGTTGATGGATAAATATAAAACCTATTCTTCGTTGGTATCATTTCTGGAAGTCTTTTATATTGCGAATATTTTTTCAAAACCAAAAAAGTAAATATGTTGTTCCAGTATCGAAAGCTTATATGGCGTAATAACTTGACGGCAACAAATAGAGTTATTTCATATCAGAGAAAACTAGCTGCCTTGGATTTTTTTATTGGCTACTCTTGAAAACCGAAAATATAAACGAAAGGGGTATTGGATTGCAGATTTATTTAAAGAACGAGTCAGGCATGGATTTTATTTTAATGTTCTTCCTACATCACAATTAGGTGACCTGCGATTCAGGAATTATAGAAGAATGAGCACTTCACAATTCGAAGAACTTTTGTGTTCGGTTGCTCCACACATTACAAAACATTATGTCGTACGAGATGTTATAAAACCCGAAGAACGATTAATTTTGACGCTGAGGTTTGTTAATTAATCTCTAGAGTCCATTCTGATATTAGATTAATTTTTTACGCTGCAGATTCATAACAAAAATATAGATTTATTAATTTAATTTATTATTATTTACTAACAATAAAGAATATTTAGAACAGAAATGTCACTTGTCAATTTGAGCGTCTGACGCTATAAAGTTGGGAGATTCCCAACTTTCTAGCGTCAACACTGAAAATCACGTGACAATCCGAATTTGCGTCAAAACGCTGCAATTAAAATGCACCTTTAGAGTTTAACAATCATAAGTGACTTTAATTTTGAAGTATATTAATTTTTTCCAAATAACAAAATCGAACACCTTGTTTGTTGTATGTTCAAAGTTATTCCATTCACATATTTGTACAACTGTGTGGTTCTTTTGAGGTGCGGAATAAAAATCATCACTGAAAATTATGAGAAATTTGACAGAATGTTATATTCAAAGTGGGTATGATTCAGCTGCAAAAGCAGAAAAATGTCTGAATCGATCTTCCAAAAGGTACCAGCTTGATAAGTCTATTTTCCAAAGGTCGCAAGAAATTTGATCAATAGTGACTCGTTCGAAGCACCAAGAAAAAAGTAAAGTAAGAGATGAAGAAGGAGCAACAATTGAAGTACTAGGAGCTGTAATGACCAAACTTTCTATTTCAAGCAAAGAAATAGAGAAAAAACGGAAATTTCCAGAAGCCGTGCGCTAGGTACTCTGAAAGAAAGAACGGCCTACAAAATGCGAGTATCCCCTAAAATCTTGAAGTTGGTATTTAGAATATTCATGAACGCTATATTCTAAGAGAAGTCATGTGAACCGAAGAAGTTCGCATCACTAGTGTTGGGGTCAATTCCCAGCACCGTATTAATGTGCAGTACCAAGGAAGAGGTTTTAATATGTAGTGTGACCTAAAAACGTTTTAATTTCGAATTTTTTTATGAAAACCTGAATGGTGATAGTTATGAAGAAGATTTCTCCATGTACTGCTTTAGTACAAAGATAGAACAACATGAATCGTTAATCGACATGCACCGAAAGAATGAAATTGACACCATTTTCAGGGTAGTAAACGTAAAAATTGACTAGATGTATTATATAAGGTCCGCCAGAGAAAACCGGACAATTTTTTTCCGTTATAACTTTCGCAATTTTAGAGCTAGATCATTCGTTCGTTCTTGCTTCTTTGGAAAGCCAAAGGACTAGGTTTTCAGAAATTGTATCGAAATTTCACTTCCGGTGAAATCCAATATGGCTGACTCATTCGAAAATGAGCAATATTTCAAGATCGCTGGAACGTTTTTTTTTCAATGAATAGTTCGAATGGGGCATTCAGTCGATAATTCAACCTTTTCTGAACAATTTGACATATTGATCTTAAAATATTCCAAGAATTGGTAGTAGTAGTAGTAGCGTGTCGGTATTTCGGGGAACTTTAAATCAATTTTTATAGAACAAATCATAAGATTAGATTCGGAAAATTATTGTCACATAATTCTCGATCAAATGTTACCAACTATTGAGGCGTCAACTCCTCAGTTCACTTTCATGCAGGTGAATGATTGCTGTTTTTTGTATGACATGAATAAATGCAGTTGCCATCAGCTGAAAATGAACGGTTGAGAAATTGAGTAGCTTTTCGGATGATTTTTATTGGTTCAAATCTTCTTTGGAATTCTACAATTTTTTCCATATTCTTTTGACAACGTTTGTCAAAGAAATGAACAAGCAGTACTATATCACAAAAAAACGCTACTTACTTTCAACTGGCCTTCAGTGTACAGGGTGTCCCAAATTAGATGTATCTACATGAAATCTATTTCAATTGATTTTAGGATGGAACCAGATGTCATACCAGTCACTATACTATGGATTATCTAAGACAACGCGTAGACGATATCATCGAACCAGAACAATGGCCCCAAATAGTCCAGATCTTAATCCGTGCGACTTTTTTCTGTGGGGTCATTTGGAAGAAATGGTAGATATTTGGGTTAGATAGATAAAAAAAACAGTCATCCTGATCTTCTTCCTAATGACCCTGTTGTCCGAAATTTTTCCTCAATATCATAGATTGTACTTCTTAAGGGCTGGAAATTGGCGTAATATTTGCCTAGCAGTATAGCCACGCACAAATAAACATTCTATGAAACGCTTATCCTCATTTGTTAAAACCATTGTTACCAATTTCATACGTCAAAAACAAGCAACACCAAGATAAAATTCGAGTTCAAACCAGATGTCGTCTAAAACTCGATGACATTTCATTATTTTTTGTTTATCATAAAGTTAATGCATGCAGTCTATGTTCAGAGGTTTCACAACGAAAGGTGCATATGATGGTGGAAAAGAGAAACATTATTGACGGCCATTGGCACAATTCTGAATCAATATAAGAGTTCGACACCTCAAAATGATGGGAAAAGTTCAATCTAGTGATTGAATTACGCAGTTGATTCATTACCACCGCGAAAACTTTTTTAATGCGCTGGAAAAATTGTTAATATTTGAGAAAGTCGGCCATTTTGAATTCGAACGGAAATTAAATTTTAGATTGGTTTTAGTAAAAAATGGTTCTTCCTAGAACATCCATGAAAAACACAACAACTTCAGGAGTGCCAACGCCATGAGGAGAAAAAATATTTCGATTTCAGCTGAAAATCAGAATGAAAAAAATTCATCATACTACTTTTTTACCAATTCTAGGAATATTTTCAAGATCAATATGTCAAATTGTTCAGAAAAGGTTGAATTATCGACTGAATGCCCCATTCGAATTTTTTAGTGAAAAAAAAAACGTTCCAGCGATCTTGAAATATTGCTCATTTTCGAATGATTTCACCCGAAGTGGAATTTCGATACAATTTCTGAAAAACCTAGTCTTTTGACTTTCCAATAAAGCAAGAACGAAAGATCTAGTTCTAAAATACATATAAAACCATATCAGATAAAATTCCGAAAACCGGGTATAACGATACCATCAAAATAAATGATAGCTCAATGTATCTTTTTCCCTTCAGTGAAGAAGAACTTTTTGCATTGTTCAACAATAAGCTAAAATTGAATTCCAGTGGATTTGATGACGTTCCAGGTTTCCTAATAAAGATGTGTCAGAGGGAGGTTACAAAACCTTCAACATATATGCTGGATATCTCTTTTTCTACTGGAACCTTTTCATTAAGACACTGAAGATCAATAAGATTATACCAATGCATAAAATGGGAAATAGAGAATTAATGAATAGCTATCGCCCCATACAACTTGTACCTGTCCTGTCAAAGATATTTCAATACTGTTTGTTGGATCGACTTATGAATTTTTTGGAAACACATAGTACTATGCATGAGAATCAGTTTGGTTTTCGTCTCGGCCCAGACACAAGTGATGCGATGTATGCTCTTGTGGAGAGTGTGGTACGCCATATAGAGTCAAGGAGACGCCTGATTGGAATATTCTGGGATTTCAGCAAGGCATTTGACTGTACGGAGCATTGCAAATTGTTCACTAAGGCTGAAAAGTGTGGCATCCGTGGAAAGCCGCTAGAATAGTTGACGAATTATCTGAAGGACAAATCTCAGTATGTTTCAGTTCATCATATGGAAGGCAATCTAAAAACATCAGTTAACTCATCTGTTTTGAATGCAAATGTCGGGGTGCCTCAGGGCTCCATTCTGGCAACCATTCTTTTGATTTTATTTCTGAATGACATTGGCGTGGACATGTACTGTGAGGTTTTTCTGTATGCAGATGATGCTACTGCTTTGACTTCAGCTGGAGATGAACACGCATTGGAGGTTAAGACACAGAACGTTTCAGATAAGCTACACCAATGAAAATGAAATATATTATGACATTAATTATTTACATGTCAAGTCAAAATTGATAGAAGATTTAATGCCTCGTTTACGTCGCTGATTCAGAGAGAAATTCCTCCAACTAGTATATGCGTCATATGTAGAAGTAGGTGTTTGACCTCTCTCCTGAATGCAAGTTGATATTTTTCTTTGATTTCAATGGGCAGATGGTTGTATAACTTAGGACCCCAGTAATCACTACCCTGTTGTAGTTTAGTTTTGCTATGAAAGGGCGTCCTCAGGTCTCTTTTTCTCCTCGTGTTGAATTGATGGAATTGACCATTTGTTTCAAATTCAGGTAAGTACCTATGTACATATCTCACACATTCCTTAATATATATATTGATGGTAAGGTCAAGACCTTCAGTTGTTTAAAAGCCTCTCTGCAACTGTCTGTTTGTTTCAGGCCTAGAATAATTCGAATAGCTTTTTTCTGCAATAGAAAGGGGTCTTTGGCTCGTGGAGAAGTGTCCCAAAGAAGAACGCCATACGAAATTATAGCATGACAATACCCAAAACAGGCTGTAAGTACAACTTCTGATGAACTTATTTTTTTTAGTGTTCGTGAGGAAAAAAGTGCTGCTATTAGCCTGCTCGCCATTATATCTATATGAGTTTCCCAGTTTAACTTATAGTCGATATACACTCCAAGAAATTTTAATTTTGATATTTAGTGGGAACTCCAAACTTTATATTGTGTTTTGTCATCATTAATATATAGCATATTACTCTTAAACCAGTTGTCAGACATGTATATCACCTCATCCTCTATAAATTTCAATTGCTCTTTTTTTTGTGGCCCTGAAGCTGTAGGTTGGTTCTCTAAGAACTCATTTTATATTAATGTAGGAAAAACTAGCTACACAATCTTCCACAATTATAATAAAAACAATTTGAAACTAATGATGGTGAAGACATAAGTCCTCAGGTTCCTGGGATTGGATGTAGACGAAAATTTAAATTGGAAGTGTCATTGTGAGAGTGTGTGCTCTAGGCAAACTCTATGTTACCTGTTCTGAAATTTGACAGCTGTCCTATCAAGAGAACAAATTTTGTCTGTGTATCATGTACAAGTTGCATCTAGACTGAGGTATGGGGTGGTTTCTTGGGGTTCATCCTCAGCAGTCTGTGACGTATTGTGATGTCAAAAAAGAATTGTGTGTATATAGTGGGAATTCCAAGAATGATATCATGCCGACCCTACTTCAAACATGACTGAACATGTTAATTTTATCTAGCATGCATACTTTACGAGTTGGCATTGAGAGTTTACAAGATTCAAGAGGAAATCCTCAAAATCAAAGATGTTCATTCTTATAATATTCATAATTGTGATGGCCTGGTGGTTCCAACTCAGATACAGGATGGGTTTATGTTTGCCAATGTCTCTAGGAATAACGATTTTTAACAAATTGAATATTCATTTCTCTTGGACAAAACTTTTCATTCTGTGATTGAATTTTCAAATGGTATATGACTGTATTTTGTATGTACTGTTTTAAATTGTTAGCTGGTGTTTTTCGAATGTTTTTCATGTTTCTTTACTTTTGTATGTTATTTTAGGTTTAGGAACTGCTCTCGACTTTTTCCTGTCATGAATTTTTCGGAAATAAAGTTTATTTTATTATATTATTATTAAAACGAAAATCTGCAAGTTATAAATCGTTTTAAAGCACATCTGAACACCTAGCCTGCTTTGATATTTTGACTCCTCATATAACGATAATAATTATAATAAACATTATAGAAAACGGTGACTGAACTATAAAATTGGACTGAAATTACTGGATGTGTCAATTTTTTCTTTTATAGGCTAGACACTAACTAAATCCAAAATATGTAATTTGTGTTTGCTAGAAGAACTTTGAATTCTGATGACCGGCCAGCATATCAGTGGCAAAATAAAAAACAAGAAACAGTTCGAAAACTATGAAGTATAGTATCAGGTAATTTGGAAAAATATCTAGTATTAGTATTTACTACTTTTATATTTATCTACAATGAAGTAACTTCAGAAAAAGGCAGTCTCTTCTGCTCTGCTTGACTTATCGATTATTTACACACTTTCACCCCCTAACTTACACCTCCATTTCAGAATTCAATTCAATACAATGTTTAATTTTTGTTTTTTACCTTAGTTATGGAAGTAATAGTTTCTTTGAAAATCAATTAGTACAAGCAGAAAATTAATTCCTATCTTTAATTCATAAACAATAAAATAAAAGTCAATTACCCTATCCTTGAATACAATTGCACCCAATTTTTTCCTGTCAATTTCACCATCTTTCCCAACAATGTCCTCACCAAATTTCTGTATCAATAAATCATAACAAGGTTTTCCACATTTATAAATGCCATGTGCAATTTTATCAGCATCAATTATAAGACCTCCTAATTCTTGCAACCAATGAGATACTCCTGATTTACCACTAGCAATGCCCCCTAAAATTATCAAAAGAGGAATAATATCAACAATTCAAAAGCATTCACCTGTTAGTCCGATAACATAGGGTTTACTAGGAATATTTTTATTAATTTCAACAGGCTTTAACAATGTTCCCAATAATCTCATTCTCATTGTACTAGAGCTAATTTTTACTTCTTCAGCTGGATCACGTTCTGGTTCATCAATAAGCTCTACTGAATGTATGTATAACTTTGGAAGATTTTTTGAATCACGAACTAGAATGCAGTTGGAAGATTATTTGAAATTTCTGTGCAAAAATCATCTATATCACCTTCATTGACTTTATGACCCCCTCTCAATGTTTCTCTACTAACTATAAGCATGTCCATGGTTGGATCAACAATTGAAGGCCCAAATGGATCAGAAATAGGAACAATATCATACTGTAAATCTGGGCATATATCGCTTATGAAATTCCGAACATTCTCAATTCTTGTGCTTAAATCTTGAATGAGTTCATGAAGAACTTTACCTGAAAAAAATGATGCATCGTGAAAAAAATTACTAAGATTATGGTAATCCTGCTGTTTACGCTGACCACCTTCGCGCATCCAGTACCGAATAGATCTGATGTTTCCCGAAAGTATTCGAATTGTAGCTAGTGCTGCCACAATTTATCTCACGTCTGAGATTTGATTACCAATTGTTAAAACGGTAATGCGAGATTGCATGGACTGAGTTGTTTACCACAATCCAATAGAAGTTAAAACATTTATTGAATTATTTTGATCATTGCTATTATATGTTTCTTAATGTTCTATGGTTCTGAAGGCTACTTCTCCTATTTAACCGACTTCATCAAAGATTCAAAAAAAGGGGAGGTTATCAATTCGCGGGGAAGTTTTTTTTTTGCATAACAAGATGGGGTAAAAATTGAGCATCAACACCTCTTTCAGTATTGAAATAAAAAGAGTAGAATTCTCTATCAAATTCTCTGCATCCGCTTGGAAGATGCCTACCGCAGCTAGAGGTTAAATGTCAAGTGAAAACCCTTCGAGATCACCATGAACAAGCCCGCAACCAGAAATTGAATGACAAAAATTGAAATTACACATGCATGTCTATGTCAATCCAAATAGAAAAAGAAATCGGCTCTGCCACTGTAATATATTAAAAAAAGTGACTGAACAATGTGAAAATACTTTTTATGTATCTTCAATAATAACCGAGATATTGAACAACTCAAAAATGACCAACTCTAATGTCAATAAAAACAGAGATGCCGTAAGTGGTTCCCGAAATTGGATATACATCAGGGTCGATCGCGAGTGCTTTTTAAGATCTCCAAAAAAAATGTTAATAAGTAGGTAACTAAACTACAAAAATTTATTACGTAATAAAATAACACTTTATCGAAGGAACGAGCGGTAGTTGTCAAAGAAAAGCCGCGTTTTTTATTCTTGCCGCTTTTCTAGAAATTTCGGGCGGCGCGTTTGACGGGAGCATTCGAGACTTTCGTTAATGCCGATATAAATGTTGCGCCTACAGGAATTGAAGTCTTTCTGAATTGTAACTTGAAGGCAATACTACGTCGATACAAAGTTTATTATTGAATAGTACAAAATGAGTGCAACGAAGAATTCTAAAACGAATCATTTTAATAACGATTGGGAGGAAGAATTTTTCTTTTGTATGGTGAAGGATAAGTGCATTTGTCTTATTTGTCGTGCGTCAGTTGCAATACCTAAGCGTGGTAACTTAGAGAGGCATCATAAAACGGCTCATAAAAACTATGAGAAGGATTTTCTGCCACAGTGAATTAAGAAAACGAAAAGTACGTGATTTGAAATCTTGTTTGAAAAAAGAACAAACCATGTTCATAAGACCAGCCAAACAATCAAAAGAAGCTGCTACGATCGCGTCATTTAAAATATCTCATATATTGGCGAAACACAAGAAACCATTCGAAGATGGATCGGTTGTGAAGGAAGCATTTATTGAAATGGGTGAGACTTTATTTGGAGATTTTAAACATAAAACAGAAATCGTGTCTGCTATCACAGAACTTCAGTTATTTCGTCCGACTGTCACAAGGCGTATTGAAGTCACGAGTCAGGACATGGTAGATAAATTTAAACATGATATCATGAAATGCACATACTTTTCTTTATAGTTCGACGAATTCACCGATATGACAAACGCTGCACAGCTGTGTATTTTTATTCGGATGGTATTCAATGACATGTTGGCTAAGGAAGAATTTTTGACAATCATTCCTCTGAAGGGGAAGATCCGGGGCGAAGATCGATATGACGTTTTCCGCAATTTTGTAAGACACTACAAGCTACCAATATACAAATTAATGTGAGAAACTAGAAACAAAAACGGTTGTGGCATTGTGTCGAGCTAATGGAGATTTCCCTTCATTTTTTCATTCCATTGCATTATACATCAACAAGTTTTGTGTTCAAAAGTTTTAAACACAGAGGAAATTATGGGCATTGCAACAAAAATTGTGAATTCCATCCGTGCACGTAGCTTGCAACGGCGGCTCTTTAATTTGCAGTCGGAAGATAGGGCTGAATACACTGATTTAGTTCTTCACACAGACGTCAGGTGGTTGAGTCGCGGAAAATTCCTAGAAACGTTTCAAGAATTATTGCCTGAAAAACAGTTTTTTTAGACGAAAGAGGTGATGACACTCAGATATTGAAAAACGAAAAATGGCTGACTGATTTGGCATTTTTGACTTTTGACTGACATCACAATGCACTGAAACATCATTAACTTGGAGCTTAAAGGTAAAGGAAAAACTATTATTGATCTCAATCTAATCATCTGATTAGAGCAGTAAACGCATTCAAAAGTAAATTGCAACTTATGATAGATCAACTGAAAAGAAAGGATCTGAAATTTTTCCGTCTTTGAAAGCAAGGATTCCTCAGTTGAATTATGATACGTATGAGGCTGAGTTATCAAATATTTTGGGACAAATCGAAATGCGTTTTTATGATTGCAGTAAATAGGCAAATATAGCATCATTTAGGAGTTATCCTTTTTCATGTAAAAACAACGAGGAATTAGCTACTGAAATAGAAAAAGTCAGTCTAATATGAACTCATGTTCTGTTGAAAATGAGTTGGTGCAGATTATACCAGATAAACATCTCAAAGCTACAGCATCTGATACAAATTTCTGGTGTTTTATATCTAAAGATAAATATTCGAATCTGAGGCAAATCGCCCTTCAACTGACAGCACTGTTTGGGTCAATTTACTTGTGCGTGTCTGCATTTTCTGAAATGAAGATAATTAAGTCAAAATATCGCAATCGACTAACTGACGATCATATGTGATCATGCTTGCGATTAGCACTCAGTGGTTACGTACCATCTTATGAAAAGTATGCTGAGGACATGTAGTGCCACTTCAACATCCAAATTCACTCAATCAATCTATCAATCAATCCATTTATTTGTTCCATGTAAACATAAATTGTTGTAGAACACGTCATCATAAACATAAAATAAATACAAACAAACAGTGTAAACAGAATAAAGACCCAACAATAAGAGACGAAATCAGCTGAGAGAAATATTGTCCTCAAAATACTCCTGGAGAGTGTAGTATGGTGTCCTCCTAAGGTAAGTATTTAATCTTCTCCTCAATTTATTTTGTGGCCACCCTCATGCCTCCTGTGGAATGTGATTATAAATTTTCACCAAAGCATAGAAGTTGTTCTGAAGGTAAGTATGATTAAATCTGGGTAGCCTCATATCGTTCTTAGCTCTCGTGTTATGCTCATGTTCACGCTCAGTCTCCACAAATAGGTCTCTGTTATTAACTATGAACATAATTGCTTCAGGAACATATAGACTCACAACAGTTAGCACTGATTTTTCCACAAAGTGAGCCCTGCATGATTGTGTTTTGCTCAGCTTAAGAATCCCACGATACATCTCTTCTGCAACAAAAGGAGCCTCAAGATATCCGATGAATTCCCCCACATAACTATCCCGTATCTCAGCCTACTATCAATGTATGCATTGTATGCGGTAAATGCTGTGGAGACATTCACAAGTTCGGACAGTGTTCTTAGTGCATACACATATCTGGCCATATCATTTGCAAGTTGGTCTACATGATCACCCCAATCCAGTCGATAGTCAACTGAAACACCCAGGAATTTAAGGCTATTGGATGAAACCATGGCAGTCTTATATCCATGAGATATGGGTATGTCTTCTCTTCCATATGCAAACCTGACAAGTTTGGTCTTTTGACTGTTCATTTTCAACTCCATTACCGAATCCAGAGAAACCGGATCGGCGAGCACCAGAGAAGTGTCGTCTGCAAATTGGACCATGAATTCAGTTGTACAACTAGGTAAGTCATTGGTATAAATCAGGTAAAGGAGGTGAACCAAAACCGACCCCTGCGGCACCCTCCCATCAATAGCCAACATCGTTGACTGTAGTGTCTTCCCAGTTGTAGGCTCTTTTTCAGCAACACATTGAGATCTTCCTGATAAATAAGACCGAAGCAGATCCAAAAGCCTGCCTCTAATTCCAACCGCATACATCTTCTCAACCAACTTGTCATGGTTGACGGAGTCGAAGGCTTTTCTAAGAGCGATACACATCAGTGCTGTTATTTTACCATTGTTTAAGCAGGAGAGAATCTTTTTTATAGTCTGATATATAGCTCTTGTCGTAGTCCTACTCTTTCTAAAGCAATTTTGGTATTCTGAGAGTACCCTGTAAGTCTCAAAAAAGTCGACAATTCTGTTGTAATTCAAATATTTTGCCAATGTTACTAAGTATAGATATAGGTCTGTAATTCCCCATAAGCCGTTTGCTCCCCCTCTTGTACACTGCTCTCACCTTCGCCATCTTAACTTTATCAGGATATACACCACTGTCAAAAGTGAGACTTATCAGATGTGCCAGAACAGGCGAGATCTCATCTGCAACCATCTTAATAAATTTGACAGGAATTTCATCCAGTCCCACAGATTTTGGGTTCTTCAAAGAGCTGATCAGATTGATGACCTCTCCAGAACCCGTTGACAAGAGCACAAGGCTGCAGGTAAGAACCAATTTGTCCCAGACCACAGCCTTGCTCCCTCAAATCACCAATATTGCTGGATGACTCGGAGCCCTGATTCCCTAAAAATGTATTAATATCATTCAATACTTCCTGATATCCCTGCTATCCTCCACTCAGTTCCTCCAAAATAGAGACCTCCCTTCTGACCCCATTGCTGTGCATCCTTATCAAGTTCCATGTTGCAAAATTTTTATTTTTTGATTTTAATATGCACTCTTCATTGTACATCCTCTTGTCCTGTCCAACAACTCTTCTAAATATTCCACTGTATGCTCTGAAGAAGTCATCAGATACCTGTCCTTCAATTTTCTTTTTATATATCTCCATTTTATGCCTGGAGGAAGTTTTGATACAAACAATAATCCATGGCTTTTGTTTTTGCGATTTTATAGACTTCATGGCAAATATGCGATCACTTATTGACTGAATAATACCATCAAATATATCATATGCTTTGTTAGGTTCAGACTCATTATAAACTCTTGACCAATCAACATTACTCAATTCCTCTCTGAAGCTTATCATCTTCGATTCAGTGAATATCTTTCTTTTGCCGGGTTTTGTAGGACTGGAAGAATTTTCATTATGTAGTGGTACATCTATAACCTGAGCATTATGGGGGGACAAACCATTTGCGATAACCCTGCCCCGTTTAGGCATGTCAGAGTTCAAGAAGATGTTATCAATGTGAGAGCTATATTCATTTATTTGATATGTTGGTTCATGTATCTTTTGGATAAATCCATATGTGTAAAAGGTCAAGGAACATATTCTTCTCATCTGAATTTCTGTCAAAATGAATGTTGAAGTCACCGCACAAGAAAATTCTGAAGTTAACAAAGGAAGAGGCTCTCATAACTTAAGTGCACCATCAATAGCATCAAGACAAACAGAAATATCCCCTTGCGGAGGGCGATAGAGTGAAACAACAATAAGCCAAACCCTCCTGCTGGTGCCTGCCGCAATCTCAATGTGATTCTGTTCACTAAATTTCCCAATTTCAGGATTATCTTCCATCATCATATCCGCAGATCCAAATACACACGATCCACCATCCTTAGTTAAGTTTAACACCATATGTAACTCTTTTGTTTTGTAACAACCAATAAACTCGCAATTTTGAATAACTGAGTTTTTTCATTGATATTATAGAAAAGAACCTAACTGAACCTAACCCAAACATTGACTAAAATAATGTATATTGTGTGGAAAGCTGATATCTATATATGCTACAGTACACCCTACCTAGGTAGGTTGTGTATGTACGATAACCCTGCATCACACATACTTGTAGCTTCTCAGAGTCTATCGTAAATAGTCTAAAAATATTGAGGTAGATCACCAGCAGTTCAAGTTTGAGCACCCCTGCTGTACATATATAGCTTATGAGTGAGGGCAGCCTAGCAGCCTGGCTACTGCGACCCAGTCGCTGTATACTGTACAGTGTGGGTCTTCATTGTCGAGAAAAACTAATTGTTTCATCAATCCTAAAAATAAAAAATTAACAAATTCCAAATCACTTGAATGATTTGCTTGTCTCGCATATGATGTTTATTCAAGACAAGAATTAAACAAACTGAAGAGTGAAACAACCGAGATCAAACATTTATTTGAATGCCACATTGAAATGAACACCAGGAAAAAGGATCTGGCAATACTGGCTGAAATTTAAATAATTCGGGAAACATTTCCTGTCGACTCAGTACTGCCCTCAAAGTGGTCAGCGTAAACAACAAGATTACGAAGCCCAAACTACAAAAAGCAGTGCATAAGATTTGCTTACTTTGAATCATATTTTCATCAGTTATTCCTATTGTGACTTTAGAGTCTGTTCTTAAAGCCAATTCACTCAATAACAATTTATGAGCTATATGTAACCTATCAAATGTTCCTCCTATTACACCATGTTTAAAAGTTCTCTTTTCTTCTTCACTTGACACTTCTGGCACCAATTCTTCAGAATTTTGTTCAGACGTATTGTTTAGAGTTAAAATTTTGTAATTGTTCGTAAGAGTACTTATCTTTCCACTCAAAAAGCTATCTATTTCTGTTTGACTAAAAACCTTATCAAATATTACAATATCTATAGGGTTTTGTGTTTTAATTTTAGTCAAGTTGTGTTTCATTCCAGATAGTAGGACTCGAACATCTAAATGTTTACAATGTCTTGCTGCCTGAAATGAATAAACGTAATAAATCATATTCTAATCATCTAGCAACTGATAAGCTAGTTGTCATATACCTGAGTATAGATTCCATTAATTTCTTTGCTATATTTAGGTATGGAGGAGAAAATTTTGGTATGAACTCCACTTGCACTATCCGACAAAGCGTTTAGGAGTTGAATATATAAAATTTTTGAAACTTTTTGCTGTACAGACGATAAAACCAATCCGATTTGTTTTGGATTTGTAATAACTAATAATCCTGTTTTCGACGACATTTTAAGAATCTGGGAGATTGAACACTCAAACTAATTCACCACAATTGAGCTTGATTTACTTGGAACAAATGATTTACTCATAAACTAAGAAACTTGGTGCTCACAACAAAATACTTGGGTTTAAAAATTTTAACATATCAAGAAGTTAAAGTCCAACCAACACGAACTCGGCACGTTCCCACACATGGACGCATGCGTTGTTTTCTATGCATAATAGCATAGAATAAAATTTTCTTTCTTTCTTTCTCTCCGTCTCACTGCGTTCCTGTCAGCCCACAGAGCAACACAGAAGATGGCATGGACTCAATCTTCCGATATTGTGTCCAGTCTCTAAGTTGAGGTAAGTCTACGTTGTTATTTATCTTAGTTGTGTTAAAGTAGGGATGATTCCTGGGATGCTGCAGGAGTCTAGCCAAAGCTATATCTTCCCCACTTGTCTTATGTTGGTAGGTTTCTTTCTTCTAATCTTCAATTCTTTCTTCCAATCTTCAATTCTTCCATGGGTATTGTTACTTCTCGTTGTTTTTTTTTTTTTTTTTTTTTTTTTTTTTCTTTGGCTTGGTGGTGTGCTTAACATAAGGTATAGACATGTACTGTAGGAGGATAGGAAAACATATATCTGTATTATTTTTGCTGGTGATACTGTTATAATTTGATGTTACTTTTATTTAAAAATTCCATAACTATGTTAATAACTTCATTTTTTCTGAAAAGGTTATGTCGGGTATGCTGATCGGTGATGTGAATTTAATTTCTAATAATTTTGTGTAAAATGTATTTATATTGTTAACATTATTTTGGCACTCAAAGAACAGATGTCTGAGGGAACCTATTTGACCACATGTACAAAACGGATTTTCTCTAACTCCAATCTTATTTAAATGAGTTGGGCAGAGGCAATGGCCTGATCTACTTCTTATCATGGTGACTAGGATTTTCTATTTAAAGTGGATTTTCTGAACCACGGTTTTCCAACTATTGCTTTATTAGGAATCATTTGGCTATAATTAGTTCCTTATTAAGGGTTTTAACCGAAATTCCTCTTTCCATCTTTCTCGAATCTCATGAAAGAAGCGTGGCCACAGTTCTTTAGGATCACCACCGTTTTAATTTCCGTTGGTAGAAGTCTACCCTCATTTGCAATTTTATCCGCAGTTTCGTTGTGTTTAATTGAGGAGTGGCTAGGTACCCATATACATATCACGCTATAATTCAACTGTCTCGCCTCCCAGAACTTCCTTTTAACCTCGATGTACACGATATCCGCATTAGAGTCGATTTTAGTGTTTTTCAATTTTTCCAGAGCGCTAAGGGAATCCGAAATGATAAGTGCTTTGTTAACTTTCTTAATTATTATTTCTGAGATAGCTCTTCCTATCGCGTACATTTCAGCTGAACATATGGTCCAGTGATTCGGAAGTCTATCTTTGATTACTAAATTTAATTCCGGGCTCCAGACCCCATATCCCACCAATTCGGGGCTAGTTGTTCGCGACGCATCTGTGTAAAATGTTTTATAACCGTTGAACTTGTCATCAAGGAATGATCTAAAATTTAAATCGTTGTTCAAAGCATACTTGGGTAGACCACTGTTAATTATTTTATGATATTCGTTGTAACTTTATAATCTATATGATAGTACGGGATTTGAGTGGCCGAAAAGATTTTCCTCTTTACCTCATTAATTTTGTTAAATGCGCAGATATAAGGTGGTGTATTTTCTCCATTTCTCCAATCTTCTCTACTTGAGGCAATGAGCCGATTTACAGGGTGTCCAATTATTCGAAAAGTTTTCGATATGTATTTAATTGCCAGTTTTCTCTTCTGAATTTCAACGGTAGCATGCCGGATTCTCTGAGTAGCACAACGACCGGTGTGGACCTCATCAGTCCCATAGCCAGTCTTAATCCAGCATTCTGTATTTTGTCCAGCCTCTGTAGTTGTTGTTGTGGGCATTTTCCGTCGAGTAATGCTCCGTAATCTAGATGAGGATAACCAGAGCTTTATAAAGTAATAGTAGATTATTAGGTGTGCTCCCCAATACGTTCCTGCTAATATTTTAAGTATAGATAAAGCTCGTGTAGCTTTATCTACAATATTCTCGATATGATCTCTCCACCTTAATTTTGTTTCTAAAGTTACTCCGAGGTATTTTACTTTTGATTTCCATTCTAGACGGTGGTCTTCAATTCTTATTTCCGGTAATTGCATTGGTATCCTTTTTTTGGTGAACAGTACTGCTATTGCTTTTGTGGTGAAATTTGTATGTTTCTATTACGAAACCATACCGCTAAATTTTGAAGAGTGTTATTCATAGCTCTAGTTATTGTATTTAGGTCTGGTCCACGTATCAAGAGTGCTAGGTCGTCAGCAAATTGTAGAGGTATTGTATTTTCCACTAATACATTTCGAAGGAGTCGTGAGTAGATATTATATAGCATGGGGCTCAATATTGAGCCCTGTGGAAGTCCCAAATCTGCAATTTTCGGCCCTATGAATTGATTTCTGCTATTGTCCCTAGTGTATAGTTGTCTACCTCGAAATAGGACGTTGATTAATTTTATCAAGCAAAATATAATTCCTCCCCTGTAAAGGGGGCCGCTTCTATACCGTTTTGTGTATTGCTAGGGATCGTTGGATCCGGTAAGGCTAAACCATTTAGGATTTCTTCAGCTATTTCATGAGATGGATATATATCATTACTATTGTCTTTAGATGCAAATTTTTTCACGCACTTCCATGCCCTACCTGTGTTCCCAAAGTCTAATCTTTCACAAAATTCTCGAAACGATTTTTTTTTTTTTCCTAATCATTTGTACTACCCTAGCCCGCGTATTTAAAGCTCTAATATAGTTTACCAATGATGGTAACCTGAAAAATTCCCGAAAATGTTCCCTACGTAGTTTAATTACATCTCCGATCTCCTCATCCCACCAATGGGCAATAAATTTGTTTGTCTTTTTTTTAATTTTAGGTATTGAATTATTTGCTGCCGCCTGCATTTGTGAGACAAACTCGTCAAGGCTATTACATTGGTTATTGGTGTTGAGACTAAACATATCCCGCCTGAAGGTGTCCCAATTTGCTTTTGTTAAATTATATATTCTGGTCGTATACTTTTCAGCATTTCTCCCGTCCACCGTCGTCTCACCAAGTATAGTACATATTGGGCGATGGTCACTAGTGCCACAAGGTTCGCATACTTTCCAAGTCACATTTAATGCCAAGTCACTTGATACTAGTGTTAGGTCTGGTGCACTAGGGTTAGCATTTGGTGGGGTTAATCTTGTTGATGTTCCATCGTTAAGCAATATGATAGTCTCATCCAGTAATAGTTCTTGCATTGTTCTTCCACTGATATTGGCTAGTCTGGATCCCCAGGATGGGTGCTGGGCATTGAAGTCCCCATCCATATGAATGGTGGTATCAAGAATGGTGATATCTCATCCATGAGAGTATTATTTATTGTACAGTCTGGGGTACATAAG
Source organism: Cryptolaemus montrouzieri (assembly GCA_013387265.2). Taxonomy (NCBI): domain Eukaryota; kingdom Metazoa; phylum Arthropoda; class Insecta; order Coleoptera; family Coccinellidae; genus Cryptolaemus; species Cryptolaemus montrouzieri. The sequence continues at coordinate 34,741,899 of JABFTP020000062.1, forward strand.
TCGAAAAATTGAAGTATTTCCTATCATGACACCTATGATCTGGATTCTTGCTGGGAAGTTACAATTGCTTAGATTAATTTGTCTCGTGTTTAATGTGTTTTAACTGCAATCGCTACCCTCCATACCCATCCGGCCTAGCTTCTTCAAAGATGATAAAATTTTTAATTGACATTTTACGATTGATTTTAGAGAACGTCTCTGATAAAACTACTACATCCGGTTTCCTGTCATTCATAAGTAAAATGAGTTCGTTATAATTTGTATAAATAGATCTAATATTCCACTGAATTAGTTTTAGGCCGGCTTATAAAGAAAAATTTTGGAAAGAAGAAACCGTATAAAAAAAAAAAAAAAAAATGAAATTTTGGATTTGAAAAGAGAAAGAAGAAAAGAGGAATTCTAGTTAAGTTCGCAAATAGAGGAGAAGAAGGTTCGAGTTTCCGGGAACCTAGGTTTCCTAGAATTCCAAGTCATCCATCTCCTCACTCCATCCATCCGTTTTTTTGTACTGGTGATTGAATATTATTATTAGATTTTCTTTGTACTGGTGATTGAATATTATTATTGTGGAAGTAACTTTCATGATACGTGGTTGTTTTTCTTGGTTCAGTGTCATTCGCACGTTTTACCGCTTCTTCGTAAGGTTTTTCAATTATTGAAGAATTTTCGGAGGCCTTAGAGCACGAAAACATGGGCATCGAGTTTAAATTATATTTTATTAAGCAACTTTCATGTTCCGCCTTATTGTATCCCGTGTTATTGTCGAGAGCTCTAACTTTGGGAAGGGTGATAACTGTAATCTTTCCGGTTTGTGGCGTGTTCGGGGTGTTATTTTTTTCTAGAACTTCTGCATATGATCTTTTTTGAGTAACTATTTTTGTTAATGGTTGACTATCATGATTATTTTGATCTAGGTTTGGAAAATCCGTGAGGCGTTGGGGCGTTGGGTGTTTAAGTGAATTAATGGCTTCAAAAATGATACGTTATAATACGCCATGGTTTCTCTTATTTTCATTTGTGTTCTGTATTCAGAACAGTCTCTGCTGTTGGAAGGATGTTTTTCTTTACAAAAATACAACAGGTTCTGAATCACACTGTGATTCGTTATCATGAGTTTCTCCGCAGTTAACACATCTAAACGCCGCCCTACACAACTTTTTTACATGGCCAAATCTTAAGCATTTAGAGCATTGTATAACTGGTGGTATATACGCATTTATTTCGGATCTTGATTTGAAAAGTGTAAAAAACTTGGGTAGTGCGTTGCCTTCAAATGTTATTAAACATGTATTTGTTTTTTATATGAATATTCCGAACCTGTTTGTATCTTTCTTGAGAACCTTCTAACCCTTAATACTTTACAACCCGGTTCCAGCCCTTACCATGTTCAATAGTATCTTCTTCAGTAATATCCTGTCCTATATCGCGTACAATACCCATTACAGAGATCATTGTCGCTGGTATATAAATGTTGTATTTATTTTTATCAAAATCGTTGTTTTCTAGAAATTTATTTGCGTCATTACCGTATCTGAAAGTAATTCCTATCCTATTCCTACCCTTTCTATCTATTCTCGTAATATCTAAATTTTTATAGTTGTTTTTATTATATATAATTTTTCCTATACTAGCCGGATTAAGATTTCCAATATTTTGTTCTAAGGAGTCTATTATAACGTTAAACGGACCTTTGTGTATGTTTGAATATCTATACGTGCTTATCTTATTCATTATTTGTTCATGCGTTTTTTCCAAATGTTTTGCCACATGTTTATTCCTAATACGGATTTAATTTCGTTCAACACTGCTTTATCACGACTAAATTCTTGTAATTCTAATTCTAGGAGTTCTTTATCAATGTCGCTCCCGATCAACCCTCCTGAGAGTAGTTTTTCGAGATTAATTTTACTTTTATTAGTTAATTTAATTTTAAGACCGGGGAAGCTCCCCGGGCTTGACACACTCATTTTAACTAACTAGTTATGGATTTTGTTAAATGCAATAATGACAATAAACTATTTGATTATATATAAAAAAAAAGGAAAATTTAAAGAAAGAAAAAAAAAGAAAATTTAAAAAACCAGCAATCTTAATACAAAGTTAATGATCTCACCGTTAATTTTGAAACACGTGCACCAAGGAGAGAGAGGGTCACAGCACAACACAACCACTTTGTTCAACAGCCTCGATGTCAATCCCAAATTTTCTAATAAGCAAAGGTGTGATGACAATCTAACAATCTTCTACAAATTACGGCTGTCCTCATAAAAAACTTAAGATATCCAATACCCAACATTTGACTCAGATCATATTTGACAGAGCAGGTTGTGGAGAACTTTATCCCTTAAATTTTTCCTATCCTGATATTCCTGTGTGTGAATCGTGTTTTTCTGGATTCCTGGGTAAGTCCTATTTTCATTATCTACTTGCTGACAATCATATTTATATATTTATAATACTAGTTTTGTTGCTATTCGCTTTGATAAAATGCAGATCTAACGCTTAGGTGTTGGAAGATGAGTAAGGACAGTCCCGGGTGTTTGCCCCGGGTCTTTAGTTCGTTGTCCCCTAGATCTAAATCTGCCATTAACCAAATTGATAATCAAATTAATAAAAAAATCGATTCGAATTTTCTTAATAATGAAATAATAGCGCTATACTCTCAAGCCTCTTCTAACAAAGATGAAGCTCTTATCGCTGAATTGAATCTCTTATCTCAGAGGTTAAAAGAAAATGTAGAAAAAAATACACAAAAAACTCAAACATCTTTCAAATACAGTAACACAGACAAGGGTCCGTTTACAGTTATTATAGAGTCTATTCAGCAGAATATTGGTAACCTTAATCCTATGAACATAGGGAAAATGATTTATCTGAACAATTACTACAAAAAATATATTATACTTAAAATTAATAGAAAGGGAATTAAAAGAGTAGGCATACAATTTTCTACAGCCAAACAAGCGATTGATTTTGATGATACAAATAATTTTGATAAAAGGAATATAATATATTTATTCCTGCAAGAATGGTTACAGTTATGAGTTTAGTTAAGGACATAGGGACTCAAATAACGGATGAGGATATTCAGATGGGAAAGGGTATAAATCCTAATGTAGGTATTACTCGAGTTAGAAGGTTTAATCGGAAAATGATAATTAATAATGAGACAGTCTTTACAAAAACTACCACATGCGTAATTACTTCCGAAGGTACTGAATTGCCTAAATATTTTGGGCTTTTCAATAATAGAATTGAGGTACAACTTTATATTCCGCCTGTCATACAATGCAATAAGTGCTTACGCTATGGACATGTACAAGTTCATTGTAGGGGTAAATTTAGATGTTATAAATGCGGTGAATATCATGAAGATGAGAAAGCGTGTGATGAAGAAGCAAGGTGCATATATTGCAACTTACCGCACTAACAGACAATGTCCTGAATACCTTAGGCAACTTAAAATACGGGAAATTATGGCATACTATAACCTCTCCCTCTATGAGACAAATATGTTCTGCAAGCAACCTTCAGCTCCAATTCCCTCTGAATTCACACCTTTGAATAAAGATGGTAGGGCTCTACCAATCCAAAAAGAAGACAATTTTACTACTACGAATCCTCCCCCGGCTCCAAAGAAATTACTTATTCAGCAGTTACTAGACATTAGACAGCAACGTTACTAGACATTAGACAGCAACGTTTACACATAAACACTACTTCTCTAAACTCCCAGAACAAAAGGAAGATCCCCGTGTCTCCTGGTCATAACTGGACAGAGCACGAAAAAAAATTAATTAAATATGTTCCTTCATATACAAAGAAAGTGTATCAAAATATATCTCACGACTCATCAATTTCATCTCCGTCATCGTCTCAATATAGTACAACAGTGGTGCAAGTTCACAGTTTTGAATCTGACAAACATAAAACAGGAAATATTGTCAATGATAATACACTTAGAAAGACAACTGTTTATGATGAGAGTTATCTTGGGGACTGGAGTATGGGATCGGAGGCCGACACCCATTCTCCAGAGATATAGTTGCTGGTGGTTTTACACCTAGTTCATACAAGTTTATTAATTAATTGATCTTTTTTTTTAACTGTATACAGTTTTTTCATTTTCTTTTTTCTTCCTTTCTTTTTTTTTTATTTATTTTTTTTTCATTTAATTTTTTTTTTTCTTTTTTTCTTTCTGGTACTTATATTTCTTTTCTCCTGTTTCTCTTTCTTTTTCCATTGTTCTCTTGTTTCTTCAGCATAATGCTCAGAGTAGTTCAATGGAACATTAGATCTTTACAAGCAAATTTTGATGACTTTAAAATCTTGATGTATGAAACTTGTCCTGATATTATTGCATTAAACGAAACCTCTTTGAAACATAGTGACAGGATAAATATTAAGGACTATAATCTTATACGTGACGACAGATATGACGGATATGGGGGTATTGCATTTGCTATCAAAGGGCATCTCCAATATACTCAGTTAACATTCCCATATTTGACCCTGCCAGGTCTTGCGTTGAGGGAGGAACATCTGTATGAAATCATGCCACACCTTCAAGAACCGTGTATGATGATAGGCGACATGAATGAACAAAATCCCATGTGGTCTGGGATGATTAATCATAATGGAGTAGTTGTTCAGCGATTTCTTCAGGATGGTACGTTTTGTTTGATGAATGATGGTACACCTACAACGCTGTCACCCCCTGGGGGGAACAGGAGTGCTCCTGAAGTGTTCGTGGTCTGTCTTTCCTGACAGTGGTCCTAGTGATCATTTTCCCACTATACTTGACATCAATGATCATCTTGGATGGAATGAAGCTCCTAAGCTTTTCTCAACTCATAAATTCAATATAGGTAAAGCTGACTGGAACAGATATGGTTGCAATATATTGAATGGGATTCGGGATAGAAACAGCAGAGATATTGAGTATTTTTTGGATAATATGATGCTAGCAGCAGAGGAGATGCAATTCCTAAGAAGAAAGTGAATTATACAAATAAATACAGAATACATTGGTGGGATGATGACGTTGCTAAGAGTGTTCAGGCCAGAAGGATAGCATTTTCATTGAATTGCTTCAACCCTACATTTGAAAACTATATGGAAGTAAGACAGAAGACGGCTGAAACAAGAAATTTAATTCGTTATAAAAAGAAACAATCATTCGAAAGCTTCTGTGGTAATATCTCTTTTACCAGCTCTCACAGAGCGTGGGAAATTGTTAAGAAATTTTCAGCTGGTACTCCAATTCGCTTCCAGAATCCGTCCGATCAATGCTGCCTTAACATATTGGATACACTCTCTCTTCCAGCCCCCACTGAAAGAGAACATGCTATTAATGAAATAGCTTCAGAAGTATTTACATACAGGGAAATGGATATATCTATCAATTCCAAAAAAGAATCAGCTCCAGGACTGGACAATATGGGCTATATATTTTTCAAGAAACTACCTCCTTCTGCAAAATATCTACTATTAGACTTCATCAATATGCTATTGAACCAAGTGAATCTTCCTAGTTTGCTCATAACTTCTGATTATACCTATACATAAAATTGGGAGACCAATTAATGATGCATCCAGCTATCGACCGATTGCTCTGGCTCCGTGTATAACTAAGATTATTGAGACTCTGATTAAGGGTAGAATTGAGCGCCTTGTTGAGAGGAGTATTGGACCTCATAGACCACTTTTTGAATTTAGACGTGGTAGATCAGTTAATGATTGTCTTACCTTTGTAACATCTTTCATTTATAAGGCCTTTGCAATGAAATAGTTTGTCATCGTTGTGTTCCTGGACATCAAGAGTGCCTATGATAATGTTGATCTGAATATCTTAAGGAATAACCTTGCTGAAATTGGTGTAACTGATGTGATTAATGATCTCATTTATAAACTGATGAATGGAAGAAAATTGTATATACATAGCACAACTTCGGGAGAACTAATAGGTCCAAAAGACACACACGCGGGTCTTCCGCAAGTATCAGTAATTAGTCCGATGCTTTTCAACATATACTCATCCATGCATCCAGATACTCTCCCTGATGGGGTTCAATATGCTGATGATAAATTGATCATGATAAGAGGTACAGATTTGGAGAGGATGGCAACAGTTATTTCAAGTGCTTTGAACAGGATAGATCAACGACTTAAAACGAGGAATTTTGAGTATATCTCCGACCATGTCAGCAGCTTTATTGTGCTCTAGTCCAAAAGTATAAATAATTTTCCAGATATAACAATTGGAAATACAACGGTTCCGTGGCATTATAGTGTCAAATATCTGGGGGTGATATTCGATGTTCAACTCAAGTGGAAACCTCAAATTGATCACTTTTGTATGAAGGCTTTGAAAGGCCTCAACATAATGAAATGATTGTGCAGAACGTATCGTGGATCCCATCCATCTACATTATTAACTTTGTATAGGGCGCTAATTAGATCACATCTTGACTATGGTGCTCTTCTATATGGTCGATGTACTCAAGCCTCGCTTCTGAAACTGGATAGGGTTCAATATTCTGCTTTAAGAATAACCCTGGGTCTTATGAAGTCATGCCCTACTAACATAATATTAGCAGAGAGTGGAGAAATGCCGCTACGGAAAAGAAGAGAATGGTTGGCCTATAAATTCGTAACAAAAGCACGTAGATTTGTTCATCATCCAACACTGGCTCTTTTACAAGACACAGAAATCCTTGATCATTTATGGTACAATGGTAATATTCCTCCATACATTAGCCTAACGTCCTAAGCTCTGGGCTCCCTAAATATGTTATAATGAATCAGAGTGACTTCAATAACATCTTAAATTCAAGATTTCCTTTATATACTCACTTCTATACTGACGCTTCTGTATCGAAACAACCGGACTCAGTTGGATTTGGTATTTATGCCCCTTCACTGTCGTTAAAGATCTCAGGTAAACTTCCGGACCACTGGTCAATATGCACAGGAGAAATGTATGCTATAGGTAGGGCGGTTGAAGAAATAATAGAAAGACGTGTGAAACTCTCGATAATTATAACTGATTCTCTTAGTGAAATGAACAAATTAGGTAACGACTGCCTGGATGGTGATTGGGATATTGTCTCCATAAATGTTAAAAAATCTTTTTATAATGCTTGGTGTTTGGGATATGAAGTTATATGCTTGTGGATACCCAGTCACTCGTATATACACGGTAACGACATTACAGATATCCTTGCTAACAGAGGTAGATATCTAGCAGAGACCATACAAGTTAAAGGTGGTCCGCAAGAGTTATGGTCCTCTTTCCTACAGAACTTGTGGGAAGAGTGGAATGATGATTTTCGGAGAATTGGCAATGAAAAAGGTAAAATTAATACTAGTATTACATCTAAAATTAGTTTACGATCCCCATCTTGGTTCAAAAACTCAAGTCGATCCCGGGAATGTGTTACCATAGTAATCAGACTGCGATCGGGCCATTGTTTGTCTCCTGCACACCTCTTCAGAATAGGAGCTAGAGATTCACCACTGTGCGAATGTGGCTCAGTGGAAGATATCCCACATATTTTCTTTGAATGTAGAAATAATATGGTAAATTGTAATGTACTATATACTAAATTAATGAATCAGGGGTTTGAGTTACCACTGAACATTTATGATGCAATATTTTCTACTTCATCAGAAGTGATAGATCTGATACTACAATTTCTGAAAGCTAGTGCACTTAAAATCTAGTGCACCAATTAGTGGCTGGTAGATGAGTATTCAGATATGTTTCTTATTGGTTTGCTTTAGAATGCTCGGCTTAGCTCTTGAATTTTCTCAGCTTGTATTTATTGTATGTGTTTAATTCCAGATTTCTAATCCTTTTGTGAGTGTGTTCGCCTACTTTTTGTCCAAAAAATCCCTATACTCCAAAAAAAAACAGGACAGAAGATATATTTAATAAATCAATTAACATACGTTGTTACGTTGTCAGTAGATGTAATACTGTGATTGAATCATGACAAAGTATTTTGGATGATGATACCAATGCAGGAAGGAATAGGCAAGCCTAGACTCTTGTAGCACCAGGATCCTTTCTGTAGAATACAATAATTTACGGAGATTGGGTACATAGCGTATGCTGAGCCCATGAACATTTCTGTCGGACATAGGGGCTTATCTGTGTTTGGTGGTTGATGTTTGAGAAGAAGAAAGAAAGAAAAGAAAGAACATTTGACTCAAGCCATATATTTGAATATCAGATATAGAAATTCAATTAACAAAATATAATCACGATATTGGCTAATCTGTGACTTCTATCGAAATTTTTATAACAAACATTTTTCTAGCCGTTACTAGACTCATTTATAAACTGGCCGTTTATATTATAATAGACGAAGCGGAGAATACATTTTATATATATATATATATATATATATATATATATATATATATATATATATATATATATATATATATATATATATATATATATATATATATATATATATAATTAATATTTCCGTTTCATATTATCAGCTTCACTTGCTGACGATAATTCAACTACGGCCGATTTGTTTTTGTTAGGTTAGGTTGCACACGGTACTTGAGAGATGAGTTACGATTTCGCTGATTGCAACTTTGGAGCTGCTACGGGAAATGAGCTGTCACAGTCTGCTCCGGCCAAATAAAAGTAGCAGCGATTTTCTGTCGCAGTTTAAGAAACCGTTCAGCGTTCGGAGCATTTGGCCCCTCAAAGCAACCTAGACTATGCGCCATGGACTTGCTCCGTTCCGAAATGTATAAATTACAGAATTATTGAAATGAAACCGAGAGAACGGATTCAGACGTTAATAGGAAGAACGTCATAAGGCAAGGGTTTTTTCTGAATTGTCAAGAAAGTGCGATAGTAAAGTACAAACAAGGGCTTTTTGTACCGTCTAAAATGCCGTTGATTAAGGTTGATTACTTTCTGAGATTTTTGAAGCAATAAATATTTCAGTATCGTTTAAATCTAAAAATATCATGACTGGCGGAAACAACTCACAATTTTTTTTTATATTGATGGTATCCTTAGAATTTATGCATTCAATATAGCTATAGAAAGTAGCTACTTTTTGCCGTAGATCGCATGCTTAAAAATTCGAAAAGTGAGGACAGGTATACGGAGTATTTCCACGAAATATTCTCTAAACAATGAACTTATAGTAATAAAGGAAATAAATATAGAATGTGTTTAGTATAGCGAACGTGAGCTTGTTTCATTTAATAAAATCTACTACCAATATCATTCATTTTTTCAATAGCTACTGTTTCCTCATTCGTTATCAATAAGGTAAAAATTTCTTTCAAATATAATTCTGGGTAATGAGATTGTTCATTCATTTATTTTATGGAAATTTTTCGAATTATAAAACGAAACACGATTTTGTCTACTTTCCGTATTTTATTTTTAAAAACACGGCTGATTTCGACGATTAGGTCGTTATTCACATAAAAGGTATCTACTTGATATTGATATAAGAGTCGAAACGGGTTGTGTTTGTAAAAACATATTCTAAAAAGTAAACAGAACTGTCTTATTTCGTTTGATGACTAATGTAAAGGTTAGTTTCACGTCATTTCGAGTAAAATATACTACAGGGACAATGTTAATATAATTTCCGAAAGGAGGTGATAGAATAATAAGCAATATCCAAAACACCGCATTACTATTACGAGATAAGTCTTCAGTACTAAGTGAATATGATATATAGAATTATTGGCTTTCGATAGAAAGATAAGCGAAAACAATCTGACGGACATGAGTCAAGTATAAATGAATCGACGGAGCAGTCGAGTCCCGTCTTTCTCATTGACCTATTAAAATCGCAGTCGCAGTCTACATCCCACTTCTAAGCGCTGGCTAGGCGAATCGAGTTCCAGTTAAATTGCTCCGCAAAATAGCAACTCTTTGACACTGCTACGAAGTCGGAGCTGTCGCATTCTGTCGCAGCTCCGGTAAAATCGCAGACTGACCCACCTCTAAATGAGAGTAATTACCAGCTCTTATTCTGCCGTAATAACGGCAATTCTTTGTCGTTATTAGAGTTTGCAGGTACTATTTTTTAAGAGCGCATGCGCATGCTATTTAAGTTTAATAATGAATCGAAATCGTTCCACTTCTCATTAAACCAGAAATTTTAATAGTGGTACTAAATTACATCATTGAATTTCGAACATTACCACAGTTCATAGTGTTACAACTCTACGTTATTCACAATTTAGAAATAGCACTAAATTGAGAGTGGAGTCAAAATGAATAAAATGGAGCGTCAAAATGGTCATGTGATCTAGTTTTCTATGAAATCGTGACGCTCCCTTGAAAAGGGCAAAGATCATTTATATAACACATACTTAGTCAATGAAAAGGGTTTTCAGCGACGAAATATGTCACTTGTCACTTATTTTAGGTTGAAACACTTATGAGGAATGCGAATATTAGCAAGTTAATTATATATCACATAGTAACGACCTAATCTATTTCATTTTTGAAACTCAATTGATAAATATGAAATCTATTTTTATTGATGTGGTATCATTTCTGGATTCTTCAGTGTTGTATATTGCAAAATTCCTCTTCAAAAACCTCCAACTATTTTGTTTCCTACCAATGCCGTCGTTTCCATACAGAAGTCTATTAGGTTTAGAAATCACGCCACCGCGGCTACTGTCGTACAAACGTATTATAAAATAGTGTTCTTGATCATTGTAATCAGGCATATATAAAAGAAGAAGTTGAAGAAAAGAACAATTTTATGTTAATGAGTATGAGTTCCAAAGTTTCAATTTTCATTGTTTGAATTCAATAGTTCAATACTTATCTTCATCAATTATCAGAAGAAAGGATTAAACAATTTTCGATTTTTCTATATAATCGTTATCGACATTCAAGCCTAGAAAAATTTAATTTCTGTACATATCAATATCATATTTGTAAGAAATGGTTTTGAAATATTATTACGATCTACTTTCGCAACCTTCTAGAGCTTTATATATATTACTGAAAATCAACAAAATTCCATTTGAAGCCTGTCCTGTTGCTTTAAGAAACGGTTGGTACGTTACTGCTCTAAACTGCCATGATACAAACAAAATTTCTTTTTCAGGAGAGCACCTCACAGATGAGTTCAAAGAGAAATATAATAGATTTCAAAAGGTGCCATTCATTCATGATAACAATTTTATCTTGTCTGAAAGGTAGATTCTTGTTTCAATTATTAATGTTAACTCAGAATGAAATTAATTTCCTTTTCTATTATAGTGTTGCTATTGTGAGATATATTTCCCGACAGTATGGTCTTGGAGAAGAATGGTATCCAAAAGAGAGCAAACAACAAGCTTTAATAGACGAATATTTGGAATGGCAGCATAACAATACCAGACTCTATTTGGCTATGTACACACAACATGCAGTAAGAACTAATATGAGTATGAAATGATCTCTTTATTAAATTAATTTGCAGTTTATTATTCCAATGTTAAAAGGGCAAGAACCTGACCTCAAGAAAGTAGACAAGTGGAAAAAATCTGTTTATATGACAATGGACAAAATTGAGGAATTATGGCTAAAGAATCATAAATATATTTGTGGAAATACATTGACAGTAGCTGACTTATTTGCAGCTTGTGAGATAGAACAACCTAGTAAGTAATTTAACTTACATAATATGAATACATATTTATTGACATACCTTGTTCAGGATTGGCTGGATTTGATCCAACTGAAGGCAGACCAAAACTTGAGTCTTGGTTGAATTCAGTCCGTAATGAATTGGAGCCAGTCTATTCGGAGGCCCATACATTCGTGAATAAGATTGCAGCAAGTCAAGAAAAAGCTAAATTATGAAAAATTGAAATAAGTCGTTTGAACATATATTTTTTTAATGTGTTAGAAATTTTATGATGTTGGTCCACAATATATAATAGTTTTATTGTAAATATATTTTTTAATCTATATTAACTATTTTTATAAACAAAATTACACTATAATGAAAATATAATTGAATAAAATAGGATATGTTTTTGTGTGCCTATTAATAAAGTTGATCATAGGATTAGCTATTTTTTTTAGGAGTAATGAATCTAGAATATAACAGTCTGAGTCCTGTTCATCAGTTGTTTGTTGGTTTAAAGAATTCCAGAAGTATCTGGGATGATTTTCACCAATTTTTGCAGCAACAATCTGAAAAAAATTTCTTGACAGAAACCATATTGCCTCCGTGTGGCCTAGGCTGTCATATATAAAGTGGCAAGTTCTGCATGGAAAATCACTTTCACTTTTATACTAGTTGGGAATTTTTATTTTCATTTATAAAGAAAGTGGTAGAGACTTTCTGAAATGACAAATTCTACATTTAAAAATACTTTGAAAGAAAGAACCAATTGGATTAGTGACAAACATATGTTATGTAAACTGAACACTACTCGGATTGCTAGTAGTTCTGAGTATCTCCGAAACATGGGGGATAGTTTTCAACTAACCATATAATAATAATGATAATAAAAACAAGAGCAATGATCAAGAAAAGAATTGCATGGAAAACATCACCATGAGGTTAATCAACCACACATCGACAAAGAAGATTCCAACAAATGGTTGATGAACTATGCGCGGAAACAGAAGAATTCCTTATGGTCATTCAAGACCAAGTCATAGCAACAAACAACTACAGAAAATGTATAATTAAGGACGGAACATTACAAACATAAGTGCAGAAAATGCCATATAAGATCGGACACTATACAGCATATTACGTCCGGATGCGAACAACTGGCCAATAGGGACTTACTTCACAGGTAAAATTAAGTATGTAACATTAGCCACCAGAAACTTGCAAACAAGTACGGACTTCTGAATGCCTCCCAGCCATATTACAAGTATCAACCGGCGCCGGTATTGGAAAATGACTATGAGATTATACTACGATAGGCCTGTTATCACTGACAGAATTGGTGACGAATAATAGGCTGGACATAGTGGTGTATGATAAGAGAGCCAGAACAGTAATGCTGGTGGATGTCGCCATACCAAATAATAACAACGTGCTGAACAAGTTCCAGGAGAAAAAGTCCAAATACACAGACCTTGCTATTGAGATCAATCAGATCTGGCATCTCGATAAAATAGATATTGTTCCTGTCATTGTATCCTCGACTGGGTTAATACCCAAAGGTTTGCATGATAGCCACGATAATAATAATAATAATAATACCATTTATTATGCCCACACAAAACATACTATTACAGTAACTTACAAACTAACCTACATAGAAGGGACACAAATGGACGAGTTCAGTTTCCTGATCTTCCACTCATCCTGTCTAACATTAAAATAGCAAAATATATCAAGGAGATGAAGACAACAGTAATCCATTTGATCATAAAAATAGGAATAGAATGATTCAGAGTAGTTTTTGCAACTGAAGAGTTCCCAAAAGTGTCATTTAGTGAATCTACTCAAATAGAGATACAATATTTATTGAATTGTTAGTCGTTCCAGACCCATTAGCGCTGTATATCTACAATTTCGTAATTTCTGTATTTGGGTATCAGGTATGATGAAAATTCCATAGCAACAACTGATGATTAAGTGAATATTGCTATATTCATCGGGACTTCAATTGCCAAAGTATGCTATCTCGGTTATTGTGCCTAAAAAAAAGTGGATGCATTTTAAACATTACAACCAGTGTTTATTGTTCGGACAATTTCCTATTTTTAAAATTTCATTTAATGGTAAGATCAACTTCATCACTGACTCATCACATAATACCATATAGATGTGTAGTAACTTGATCCTTTTTGATGCTGATTTTAACAGAAACAAATATCACATTACAGGAATTAAATGAAAAATTAATTACTCCACATCCAGATGAAAAGGGTTGTTGTCAGGTAATCTTGATATTCCTTCACACAGAAAAATCTGAAATCTTCTCTCTAACACGTGAATTAGGTATGTAATAAAATGTTGAATATATATATATATATATATATATATATATATATATATATATATATATATATATATATATATATATATATATATATATATATATATATATATAGACCTCCTGTTAATTTTCTATCTTTTTTAAAATAGTAGCATGGTGGATAAATCAAAAACGAATAGTTTAAATTTCAAGAATCAAAAGTTACAGTTGATACAAGAGGAATGAACTAATGAAAAATTTTGATATCTCACATATCAAACAATTCCACTCAATATCAAGAAAAAACAGGACTAATCTCACATCTTCGTAAAAGGAAAATGATGTTATTTCTGAAAAAAGAAAGGACAAAGAATTCAAAGAACTGTCATCAGTAAGTAAAGTAACCCTACTTTACAAATGATAATATGTCATAGACTAAACATTCACTAGGTTCATAAATTATCTTTGACTAAATGTACTATTGAATCTTTTTGTATGTATAGTATCATAACATATGGTATAATTATTGTTTGACATATTCACAGAATTTATGTACAAATGGATAACCTTTGCCATACAAAAATTACAACTTGCAGGAATAACATTTTTATTATCATTCCACAACCTGAATAATTTCAGTCAGTGAATATCAGCTAAAAACAGGACACTTTTCTCTATGGTGGTAAGTTTCTGTACTTATCTTTATCAAGTATTATCAGAATTAGACGATTAAAGATTTAATTTATATTTTATCGTGTAATAGGTAATAGATCTCCAATTCTAGAGTATCATTGATTATTTTAATTATTGTATTACGTCATAGAAAAAAATCTATAATTAATCTAATTTTTTTCCAAAATGGTCCTGAAATATTATTACGATTTGATTTCGCAACCTTCTAGAGCTCTGTATATTCTTCTTAAAGTTAACAAAATTCCATTTCAAGCATGCCCTGTTGCTTTGAGGAAAGGTAAGTTACATAAAATTATTGCTTGATGTCATTTCTTATATTTATTTCAGGGAGCATCTCACTGATGAGTTCAAAGTAAAATATAATAGATTTCAAAGGGTTCCGTTTATTCATGATAATGATTTTATTTTGTCTGAGAGGTAGTTTGATTTTTAGTTTTACCCTTCTATTTATGTTTTAAACGAAATTATTTTCCATTTCTACTCTAGTGTAGCTATATTGAGATATATTTCGCGACAGTACGGTCTTGGAGAAGAATGGTATCCTAGAGGAAGTAAAGAACAAGCATTAATAGATGAGTATTTGGAATGGCACCATCTCAATACTAGATTACATTTGACTATTAAGCAGTATGCAGTAAGGACTGTGTATTGATTTTGAGATTATCTATATAGTCAATTAATTTGCAGTGGATTGATCCTACTACTGGAGAAAAACCTGACCTCAATCAACTAGAGACATGGAAAAAATCTGTTCATACAACTATGGATAAAATTGAGGAATTATGGCTGAAAAATCATAAGTATATTTGTGGAGATACAATGACTGTGGCTGATTTATTTGCAGCCTGTGAAATAGAACAACCTAGTAAGTATTTAATTGTATATAGATGTTCATTAATATGTTTAATCTGTTTAGGGATGACTGGATTTGATCCAATAAAAGGCAGATTCAAACTAGAGTCCTGGTTGAATTCAGTTCGAAATCAATTAGATCCAGTGTATTCAGAGGCTCATCTATTTGTAAATAAAATTGCAGCCATTCAAGAAAAATCTAAATTATGAGTAAATTTTAACTTTTAATAGATCAAGTGCTAAAAGAATATGTTTTTACATGAGGAAAATTTTATCTTAATACATTATTATTGTGGTAATGTTTATTGTAAATATAAGGTATTTTCATTATTTTTATAAGAATAATCCGGAAAATTAGTTTTTATCCACTATATTTAACAAAAAAGGATTATTTAAAATGGATGCACCCTCCTATAATCGGTTTGTTCCAACCCAGACATGAATTAGCTCAGAACTGGGTGGATTGTTCGCAAATAGAAATTGATGTTCCGACGAAATTACGAATTAATTTCATACTGGTGAACATTGTGTTACAATATTCCTAGAACTATTTTAGAACTGATTCGATAACGGTGATATTAAATCTGTTACTGGTTCTAGGGAAGAAATGAAAATGAATTATCGAGTTATGCGCATTGCGAATATTATTTTCAGATTCCGCTGTCAACTTGTGAGTTTAATGTTCCAATGCAGTCGAATCGTTGGTAAAACAAAACTAACAAATCAGTTCTGAACCAATAATTCCTCACACTAGCGCGTAGAGGTGAGTTGCGATTTCGCTTATTGCTACTTTGTCGCTGCTACTGGAAATGAGCAGTCGCAGTGTACTCCGTATGGAGAAAAGTAGCAGCGATTTTCTGTCGCGGTTTAAGAAACCGTTCAGCGTTCGGAGCTTTTAGCTATCGAAGCGTTCTCGAATTTTGGGCTATGGACCCGCTCCGCTCCGAAATGTGTAATAGAAAAGTTGAAATGAACCGAGAGAACGATTAGTGGTGTTTATATTTCATTCAAGCATCTAGGGTTAGAGGGTTACCAGGTAGCCAATGGAAACGTGACTCACGTGTTGATGTAGTTTCGGAAGTCTGTAAAATGTAGGATATCTATAAATAAATGAAATTATAATGAGCAGCATGATTCCATTTGCTGAAAAAGTTTAAGTCGTAAACGATTTAGATGATTAATAATTATTGCTTCTACCTATTAATTGAAAAAAAAAATTCTTTCGAATATTACTATGAAAATTCATTTGAATTATAAAACGAAATAAGACAATGTTCTCACCTTTCGACATTTTAGTTTTAGAAACACGGTTTCGACGCTTAGGTCATTTTCACATGGTAGGTATTTACTTGAAAACGACTTAACAGTCGAAACCGCTGTTTTTGTAAAAATATATTGTGAAAAGTTGACAAAACTGTCTTATTTTGTTTTATAATTATTATTGTGAGGGTTGTTTTCGTTTCATGAAATATCCTTCAAGATCAATTTTAATATCATTTTCGAAAGAAAGTGATATAATAATAACAAAATTCAGAATACCAAATTACCGATTACGAGGAAAGTCTTCACTACTAAGTGAATATGATGTATTAAATTATTTGCCTCCTATAGAAATATAAGCCTAACAATCTAACGGACACGAATAAATGAACGATAGAATCGCCGTACTGATACGAAGAATTTGTACAACGTATTTCGTCGCTGCTACAAGATAAGGACGGATAGTCCGTCATTCATTCAAAGCGCTGGATAGGTGAAGCATCTATAGTTTAACTGCTCTGCAAAATCGCTGCGACGAAGGCGGAGCATTCGCGTCCTGTCGCTGCTACAGTAAAATCGCTGATTAGCCCACTTCTATATAGGCATATATGGGCATACGCGTATACTTTATTCGGAATCAGTTCAGAAATGTATTCTGCTATCCATGTTGACTCCACCAACACATGCTCGCTACGTTACATTTTGACTCCGGAACTATTTTGAGACCGTATAAGGGAGTCAAAATAGTTTCGTTTAGTTTTAGGACTGTTGATTGCTCAAATCAATGTGTTGATCATAATCATTACCTGACAGTGGTATTAATTACATGGTGGATTCATATTTTCTCATGAAATCGGTTTGATTGTATGAACAGATATATGGGGGATATATACAGGGTGCTTCAACGAAAACTAAACAGAGGCAATATCTACCAAGATATTCATTTCTGATCAAAACGCAAAAACAGTTCAGTTTTTGTTTCAAGGGAGACATCTTTTGGGGTATAAAACTTGCCTGAAATATCAACCCCCTAAGCGGGGGTTGCAATCCTTGAACATTTTGAATAGGGAAGATGGGTCGAATGATGACTCAAAGAAATAGTGGTATCTTTGTCTACATTGCCTTGAACGAATTTCCATTTTTAATTGAAAACTGTAAAAGACACAGGGTGAGCAACTGAAAGATAGGGAAGACTATTTTCTTGAGACTATTCAAGTTTCAGTGAAGTAAAATGGAATAGATCCATGCTGATCAATGGCAGTCATCATCAAGTACCATCCTCATCTCTAATTTCAACCCCTAGAGCAGGGGTGACCACCCTTAAAAATTTGGAAGAGGGTAGCTGGGTCGAGTGATACCTCGAAAGAAAGGTATTATTTATGTCTGCACCCCCGTGAACGAATTTTCAGTTTTGATTGAAAAGTGTAGAAGATTCAGAGTGAGCTACTGAAAAATAGAGGAGACTATCTATCGCCTATGGAACTCAATGAGAATAGAATTATTGCGAGCAGTCATGAAGGCAATCGAAATCCTTTACTTGAAAGGTATCACTGGATCGAAATATTACCCCTGCTCTAGGGGTTGAAATTTGAGATGAGGGTGATTTCGGAAGATGACAGCTTTTGATCTAAAATGAATCTATTCCAGTTTTTCGCACTAATACTCCAATAATCTTGGGGCGATAGTCCTCTCTATTTTTCAGTGGCTCACTCTGTATCTTCTACAGTTTTCAATCAAAAATGAAAATTCTTTCACGGGAATGCAGACAAAGATAATAACTTTCTTTCGAGTTATCACTCGACCCATCTACCCTCTTCCAAATTTTCAAGGGTTGTCACCCCTGCTGTTGAAATTCGAGATGAGGATGGTACTTGATGATGACTGCCATTGATCAGCATGGATCTGTTCCATTTTATCTCACTAAAACTTGAATAGTCTTCCCTATCTTTCAGTTGCTCACCCTGTATCTTTTACAGTTTTCAATTAAAAATGGAAATTCGTTCAAGGCAATTTAGACAAAGATATTACCAGAATATATACAAACTATAGCATCATCAGCCAATGACATCAGTGTACTAACGAGTAGTGTCAGAGGCTTTCTCCCCGGAAAAATCCGGGGAGAATGAATGTTATTCATTCAAGTTTTCTTTGTGTGAAGTGATGAACGATCGAATAGAATACTGCTTTGAATATAAATCATAGAATTATCAGTTAATTTTAATACATATATATATATATATATATATATATATATATATATATATATATATATATATATATATATATATATATATACAGTATAAACTGAAGAGGAAACCTATGACTCTACCTCATTATTTTTTTCGGAAAGAAACCTACGAAGAATATTGCAAGATTTTATGACTGTTATCTTCTGTTATTGTTCAAATAAATTTTTATTCAGACCTAAACTCTATATTTTTGTGAAGATTCCTAGAAATAACACCTGTTGTAGAAATGATAATCGGTAGAATAAATATTTTTTCATTTACTACATTTTTAATCTTGTCGGCAAGCATCATATATTTAGAAATTTTTTCATTGTATTAATTTTTTATGTTATGTGTGTCGGGTATAGCAATATCAATTACATATGTTATTCGATTCTGTTTATCCGTAAGAATGATATCTGGCCTATTGTGATTTACAACTCTATTGCATAGAATTGTTTTATCAAAATAGAGTTTATATTTTCGTTTTCACAAATAATCTCAGGTTCATATTTGTAACATTTTTTTTCCTTTGGGAATGATGTCATGTTTTATTCCTAAATTAAAATGAATAATATTGGCGACGGCATTATGTCTTTCTAAATATTCTGTTGAGGCAAGTACTGAGCAAGATGATAATATATGAAAAACTGTTTCTGAAGAACAAAAATATCTACGGCAAGAAAGAATCATCTACATTTTGCTTGATGATGTGTTTTCTATAATTTCTTGTGAAAACAATCTGATCTTGGATCGCAACTGCCAAGCCTTCTGTTTCAGCGAACAATTCTCCGGATACCTACCATCTATTTGATGCGATTTCATCAATACAATCATTTTTCAATTCTTTAGGGTGCTTTCCGTGTAATTCCTTCTGCATCCAACTTTCTCTTTTAGAATTATCATCACTATAATATGTAATTAAGACGTTCTCTGTTTATCATGAAAATCGGAATGTAGAAGAAATATCTGTTCACTAGGAAGATTGTTCAAATCAGTTAATCCACGACCTCCAAGATGTTTAGTTAGTTTAACTCTTTGAATTGTTGACTTCTCTACTCTTCTACTATATTTCTTGGTTACATATTACATACGTTGAGAGTGCTGGGTGCTGGTTCTTTTTCAAAAAATTATACACTTGCGTGGAACAAGTGAGTGTTCTATTACATGCTTTTTTGGGTAGCATATTGGTTTTCAACACTAAACATGAATATATTTATTACAAAATGCACACTCAATCAATGTGTTAGGAAAAGGTTTCATGACTTTTTCAGACAATGCAAATGCTCCATGTGCCATAAAAATACAGAACACAGGTATTGATCACGTAGAAGAGTTTTCTGGGAAACATCGAATGAGGCTTATAAATTGTGTGAAATATGTTATCATTAAAAACTCCACCATCATTCATACGTGTAGGTCTACTCGGCAAACAAAAATTCGTATTTGCATCTAAAGCAACCAAACAATGTGGAAATTGGTATTTTGTTTGAAACTCTCTGACAATATTGGGCCATTCCTGTTCACTTTGAGGCATTTGAAACAGAAAAAATAATCATATATTCATAGATATAACGCCATATACATCGCTGATGTGTAAACACATTGAAGACTTTTATGCAGGAACAATATTCTACCTTCCATAGACTGTTAAATATCCCTCAATGAATTAATTAGTTCTCCGATCTAAATACTCATCATTATAATCGTCAACCAGGGCCACAATAGGGGTGGACAGTGGACAAGTTAGTTGTGAATAGGATTATACTGCAGTTTCGCTCTTGTTTGAACAAGTCAGTGTTGCATGTCCATTCACAACATCCAGCTAAACTGCAACATATTTATATCAATTCGTCGGGAGGTACAAATCATAAGAAAATCAAAACCACCAAAAACTTTGACTTTCTTGATTGCCGAAATGTATATACCAAAATACTTCATTTCTGATTACATAACTGATTAATAATTTATAAATATCTTCTTATCATTGAAGGTATTCCTTCAGTATGTTTTAGGACTTCGTTGGGTGTCTTGAATTGCTTGAAGAATTCTCACGCCTCAGGAATTGATGGAAAGTGATGCCAGGATAAACGATGCTCTCCCCAATTTCCAATTCCCCCACAGGTTGAAATTGAACATTATACCTGAATAGGATGACCTGTGTTTTTGAGGGTTGGGTGGTATTCTCCCACCACTGAACCTCTCGATCCTGCGGTTGATCTATCCGGTATCTATGTATAGGCATATACATACCCTCGCAAACGGAGGTCTTTGGAAGTCTTCTGTGACGGTTCGTTGGAAGGAGCCACGCGTATATGTATACACCTTCCGAGGAATTAACCAAGTAGGTTACAATCTGGTTCAACGCTATGAATGGGTATGCAACATTGACTAGTTCACCAGTTTATACGAGGACGAAAGTGCAGTCAGTTGATTTTATTTATGATATCCGACTAAATCTAACCACCAGTATTGTGATTCTGGTTGACGCTGATCATGATAAGTAGATCGGATAACTAGCTTTTTCAGTGAGGGATATTTAACATTCAACTAAAGGTTGAATATTACTCCCTGAATAAAAGTCTACAAGATAAAATATTAATGTAATAGTTGATAATTTTAATGAAGGTTGAAATTTACGTAGGGCGTTTTAAGTTTAGACTATTGAGTTTCCTAACGAAGAAAGCAGCATTCGAGATGACAATAATTTGTTTGGTGGGAGTTTATCAACTTCTACACAAGTCAAAAAAAGCAGCTAAAATCTGACATTTCGAAATTCCGAGCACAAATGAAGAAAGCTGAAAATATCCCAGAGCAACCGCTAATTGAAGTCGATGAGGTAGATTAAAATTGTAAACTACTAGCCAAAAACATAATCAGCAAAAGGAGATAACAATAAGGCATTTTGTACGATATAGATAAACACATTTATCAGAAGCTATTTAAAAAGCAGAAGCTCTGCGAGCATGATCACATACTTATATGAAGATTCAAAGTAGTTCGAATCATGTGAGTTACGTTCTTGGAAGAGTTGCTTCCTGGACGAACTGCTGCATCAACGGATCTTATTTCGCGTACACGGCTACAACGTGTTGACCGATGTTATAAGTTGTTTGTATATCATATATTATTCAGTCTGACAATAGCTCTTTTTTAATTCAGTTTGTGATGAAATAAATGTTTTTGAGAAGGAATTTTCTTAAGAGAAAAGTCATGAGTAATGCACCTACACCATCCCCTTCACAACAGCTGTCGACATACGATGTCTGTCAACGAATTCCGTACTTTATGCACCTACATCACCTGTGCATACCAGATTACTGATGATTATGGTGGTTAAACAACTGAACAACCACATTATAGCCAGGCGTAAAATGCGACAAACCCATTAATCTCCTCCTTAAAATAACATTGTTTCACAGGAACTTGCTCTCTCAAAGAAGCAAATCAATTGAATATTAATAAAATTACTCGATTACTTTATCAATTTTTTTCACAATGAACGTGTGTTTGGTGATTATTATTATTATTGTAATGGTTTTATTTTGTTTTTGATTATCATTATTGTAATGGTTTTATTGTATAGAATATACTGTGACGCTACTTTATCGGTGTCTCAGTAACAGGGGTCACTTATACGCCCTTATCTTTCAAGGTTGCCTCTCGAGCGCCATTCTTGTATTTTATAGTAGCAAGAACTTTTTTCTGGTCTTGGACTTTCGAAGCTTCAAAGCCTTATGCCGGGGTAAGTTAATCCAAAGTTCGTAGTAAGGATAAATTTAAAATAAGCACTGGATACGTAGTCATATCAGGAAGAATAAATCTTCATTCAACTTAAAACTATAGCCAACATTATTCTTGAAATGAATCAGTAAAATCTAACAAACAGAAAACTGGGATAATTTTCAATCGATCCCAAAAAATCAAGATTCTTTTCGTTTCTGAGGTCCTTTTTGATAAAGGGGAGGGAAAGGTTTTTCGGAACCATTTTTGCACAAATGTTTCTCATCTCAAAAAACTGTTTCATGATCGGAAGCGACGTGAGTAGTCTCATTACGTTATTCACAAACCTCCTATATATTCATACAAGTTTTACATTTGATGTTTTTGAACATTTGCCGTTATTTGTATTTTGTTTACATATTTATAACTTCTTATCTTTTTCTCCTAATTTATTACGAAAAAGAGATTTTTATTTCTTATAATACTTCGGAAGAAGATATTTTTATTCCATTTTGTTCTTATAATAAAGACTTACAATTGATAGAGATTCTATTTTATTTGAGATGGGAACATGGAAATAGTTGAAAGTTTAATTATTATATGAGCACATGTTTATATTGTACTCGTCATTTGAAACTAATATATTTATTTTTTGTGGCCATATCGAAATATTCAAAGGCTAACTCTGATTTGGGATGTTGGAAATTTGTCGAGTTATTGTCCATTTTCTTTTGACATCCTGTTTATTTGGAAACAAATGTTTTCATTATGCCTCGAAGATGTTCAGAACCCACTCACCTGAACAAAATTGTCCCTTGGATCACTGAAGCGTTGACGCAACAAGAAGTGCCTGCTCCTTCAAATTGTTCAAGGGTCACAAAGAAGTAGCATTTCCGTCGAAGAGCGGTACTTGCAAGAAGAAATCGTAGTTTTCCAATATAACGCCTTTGAAAAGGCATCTGGTATAATTATATCTAACCGAACAATATAAATGCGGTGGGTTTAGAGGCTAGAAGAGAAGCTAGGCATCCATGGTTATGCATGTAGCATGAGGACCCATAAATATTGAGAGTTCCAAGAAATAAGAAATTGAAGAATATTTCTTATACGTAAAATTTTGCATTTTCCCACTTTCTCTTATTATGCATCTTATGTTTTTTCCAGAAGTTTTGTCGACTTTCATCGTTGAGACAAATCTTAAAATTATTAAAATATTTAATTAATTCATTAGTATACAATATAGTTAGGTTAGGTCGTAGATATTTTGGTGAAAAGTGCCTGTTGTCAAAAGTGCAAAGTCTGAGAAAAAACTTAATACTACAGTAAATCATATTCTTAATGGAAACTGCACTGCTAATCATGTTGGAGCGTCTGGAAACATGGAAGTTGAAGCCATCGAATTTGAATTTTAAACCTTATGGAGAAGATTTTTTGATCAAAAAAAAAAGATTGTGTAGGGCATGTTCAAAAACGCTTACGGGAACTGCTCAAAAGTACTCTAGTAGATATTGTAACTACGACTGGAAAAAATGAAAAAAATTCTTTCTGGTAATAGTAAGCTTACTGCTAAATTAATTGATAAATTAACCGTGTTCTATGGGCTGGCTATTCGTCGCAATCATGAGTTTGTGGAGAATATGAGGACCGCAATTTGGGCAACTTACTACCATTAGAGTTCCACAGATACAACTCAGCAGCATCAAAATTGTCCAAGCGGCGAAGACTCGTGGTTTGAGTGGCAAAGAGCAGCAGCTACAAATAAGTTGAAGTCGTTTAAGCATAGCTTCAGTGTAGCGATGACCTCCTAGCAAGATGTGTTAGAGGTTTCACGCAGAACAATAATGAATAAAAAAAAAAGCTGTCATGTGGTTATTCTGCTCAACCCTGGTCTGGAACGTTATAATAACTAGCTGGCGGAAGGTTAGGGTTTTATTTATCCCTAAGGGGTATAAATCGGACACTGATAAGCTAATGTCGGTCTGAATCCCTTTGAGAAGGTATTGGATGGCTTCATCAGGGCTAAGGTTTTACCGCTGAAGCCAGAGGCGACCTATTTGCAGAGAGGATTCGTACTGCTAAATACCAGGGTAATCAACATTTCGCCGAATGGGAAAGTTGTCAGCTTTGCGGCCGTTAAAAAGGAGTTCTCAAACATAGTTTCCCATAATTGCCATACGCTAACGATATATTCGTCTTAGGGTATGAATGTGATGTCTGACAGACTGAAAAGGTTAGTTTAGGTCAATAACCTAAGGGTGATGCGAGGGTGAAAAGCTAAACGTAAATCCATTCACCAAAAAAGGCTATATGAGGTATGAGTACCTTTGAAAAAAATTTCAGCCTCAAGGCTCTGAAACTGCAGGAACCCTCTGCATGAGGTCACTAAAGCCTTTTGTTCTACACCAACTGCATCAATTGAACTGATACTAGGTGTGAACTACTTGGTGATAAGTGAAGAGGTGAGAATGGTTATGTACAGATTCCATCACCTATCCTGATTTGGGGCAGAGCAGCTTTATGGCTGGTACTTCACAGGCTCGAATTGATGCTAATGAAATTTTGGATATGAAGTCAAAACTTATTAATTCCCAAAACCAATATGGAGCTGCCTTCCAGATTATTCCCTAGTAGACAGGAATGAGCTGGCTCTAAGGTCTGATTACTTAAGGGTTCCTGTTGGTTCACAGACGACTTCTGAACCATCCACGGGATGGAAACCGGGTTGTAGGTTTGTCAAAGGACTGTCTAGGCAAGCTAGCGCCCGTTTTCCAGAAATATTTACAATTTATCACTGCACTAATCTATTGCTGGATGGACACGGAGGTCAATAATAATCATTACAGAAAGCCAGGCTGTCAAAAGGCGTGAGTATCCGACAATTGCTCCTCGCTTATGGTGTAAGAATGTTGTTCAACTCTTGCTGGGGGAGACCAACATTCTTCAGCTGATGTGACGAGCCTTTCGGCCATAGAAAACTTTACAAGAAAGATGGAGCTTGTGGATGAAGTAGAGTGTGCCACAATACTCTGCTGGTCAATGTGGTACGGCTCTCTCAACCCTCACTTCAAACAATTCTTGTATTCTATACTATGGTGCCTCCTCCAAGAAATTGGAAATAAGATACTATGGTAAAATCCAATTATTAAACATTTTTCTTAATTGATCTCCTGTACTGACAGAAGGAAGTTTCCTCAATGATCAAATATTAATAGTTCACATTAGGAGAAACTTTTAACCAATGTAAAAACAACAAATCTTATATTATGAAGTTTTATTATATAAGGCACAATAATAATGTATACAACATGGCACTTATGCAACTCAAGTCAGTGTAAATTTATTAAAAATTACATTGAAGAAAGTTTAAAAATATACAAGTGTATTAACCATAGGTTTTTCAAAACGTTAACAGATAGTATACACTATGTATGACACAATAAGCACAAATTAAAATATATAAAAACAATTAAATATATAAAAAGTATGATAAAAATATTGCAATACTTTTATACTTTATTAAGTACATAATATACAGCTTGTCAAAAAACTCTGTATGACATACTGTATAACTTTTAATGTTAAAATTATCACTTTCGAATACTAGAAGGCACCAAATTGAAATCTCACTAATTATGTGACTATTTTATCATTATAATACAATTTGTAAATATTCCTTTGTAGAATATCTACTGCAGTGATTTCCTAATAGCATCTCAAACAGCCAGTTCTTTGAGAACAAATAATTTTTCAACAATTTTTCGTACTAGATAAAATCATATAAAAATTTGAAACGTAAAACACCTAAATCACAATTGGCAATATCTTCTTGAGATAAAAACCAGAATTGCTAGATTTCAGATTTTTCAAATAACAAAAGCTTTTCATTAACATTTGATGTAATTGTTTCCATTGGTGTTTTCCACAATAGCATAATTCGACGGAAGTAAGTATAATATGGTGTTGTTAGTACCTTTCTTGAAAGTTGGTAGAGTCTCTTCAGCGCTTACTTGAATGTTTATCACTCGTTTCTTACCACCAAGTGAACAAGAAATTGTTTTGCTTACATTTACCGGCAGTTCCGAATTCATTATTCTGAAAGTAGAATTGAGTATTGAAATTTAATACCATCCAAAAAATACAAATAGATATGTTTCGGCGCATTCGAATAACTATTACTTACTGCCCGTATCTGTTGAGAATTACCCCAAGCAGTTCTCCTATCCGGTCATCTTGAGTGTCAGAATGTAAGGATACTACCAAATCATTGCTTCCAGGGCAATGTAGTATTACCAGCTGGTCATTACCAGGACTCACAGTTATGCCAGTTAGTTCTTTTATGGCCACCCCCTCCTTCATTTTTCTGAATTTAACGTTATCAAGCTTGAAAATGTACATATCGGTCACCAGCAATACTCTTTCAGCCACCTGGAAATAGATAGAAAATATAATACAACAGAAAATTCTGACAATAAGAATACCCATTAAATTTCCATCAATTACAACAAATTTGCTCTTATTCTTTTTAAGATCGTAGCAGACTCAATATATAAAGAATAAACTCAAAAACGAAAATATTTATATTCCTAATAGAGGATCAAACTAGTTTCGATTATTAGCTA
The DNA here is from genome assembly GCA_013387265.2 of Cryptolaemus montrouzieri. NCBI lineage: Eukaryota > Metazoa > Arthropoda > Insecta > Coleoptera > Coccinellidae > Cryptolaemus > Cryptolaemus montrouzieri. Next base: position 34,769,224 of record JABFTP020000062.1, read on the forward strand.
AGGAATCTATTATATAAAGATTAATGGTTCGTTCGCATATTATGGGCTGCCATAACGTTCATCCAATTGTAATGCAACTTTGTTAACTTCTTAAATGCACTTGTGTAAAGGATATAGGCATAGTACAATTAGAAAGAGCACTGAAGGAGTGACAGAAATTGCCTTATATTGGTTTTAGTCATTTGAATTGTGCTTACTGAGTCTCTTTTTCAGTGCATAGTCATCGACACACGATATTCTCATTAACTTAATTCAATAATGAAGTCCACAAAGTGAAATGAGAATTGATATTTCTCTTTAATGTCCTTCAATTTCTCAACAACTGTATAATCTATCAACAAAAATCAATATAAGATAAGATAACTTTTCCAATTAAACTCATAACATTCAAGAATAAAGTTGCAGTCATTTTTAAATAATATATCATTTATTTACTATGAAGTTGGTCTAGAAAACAATTTAACAGAAATAATTGCCAGGGTTGCTTTGGCAGTAGCCATGTTTCATAGTAAATTGTATCATATTTTGGTTAAAAAAGTTCAGTGACTGTGGGATACTCCATTCATTGTGATAAAGTCACCGTCCTCATTTTGAAAAACTAGGTCCAATTTTGCCAATATTCAACTAAACATTATTATCAATATCCGCAGAACATCTGTAAACTTTGGGGATATCCCTTTTGCTCTAGGAAGAAACGATATATTTCTTACAGTAAATCCAGACTTTGAAATGGTTGTATTAACAACATTAATGTTAGTCGTTTTAAAAAGGAATTAACAAGAGGTCTACTCTACAAAAAGCTGATAAATGAAGTTAATCTGACTAGAATACATTTCAGGAAATGTAGTAACTCAGTGAACTCACTTTATTGAATTTGTTGAATTTAGTGATGAACGAAGAAAACAGCACAGAGTTAAAATGTTGCGTATTTTTCAAATTATTCACGGCATCGTTGAATGGATTATAATTATTATTTTCACTATGTCTACTCAAGTAGTTTCCTTCCCACTTCCTTGTAACTCCCCAGTTTGGTCTCTTGTGGAGTAAAGCGCTAGCTGCCATTATCTTAAGTTTCATCTCAGGCCATTGCACTTGTGGAATTTTCTTCAGAACCATGTAAGCGCGCCATTTATTGAATACGCTTCGCAGTATTTTTGTTGATTCACGCATGGAGAGAGGAGGAGCCGGCCAGATGATACTTTTTCCATAATCCTTCAAGCGTTTAGCGTTCTCGAACTTTTTATGCAGGGCGTTGACATAACATCTCGTTTTCTTGAGACGATACGCATGTATCATCACTAATGCAGCTTTCATCTTTTTGTAATGTTGCCTGGCTCTATAACCTGAAATGAATACCAGTATAAAGTATTACACAGATTACGTATGAGAATTATTTTATGTATATTCTTTAAACTTTAAAGTATTATAAGAGTATATTGACACATGAAAATAAACTAACCTCTCCATGTTTTTTGTATTAAAGTAGCTATGCCTGGGATAAGTTCGTTCCTCGCACTTTCTAAGGCAAAAATGGTCCTTGGTGATCTGATGAAAATCTTCGTTTTCCCGTATTTTACGTCTTGACTGAATCCCCGTTCATCCATTATGATTTTAATACCGTCCCGATCTTGACCGGAGCGAAAATTAGGCCATGTGAATTGTGAAATCATTTTGTACCTAGAAAATAATCACGTACAAAATAGCAGGGAGTTTTGTCCTTTAATTACCTCTTCAAAAATCGGTCGTATCTCTGCCTGTATGCGAAACCTGCTCTTCTCACTCTCACATTTTCCACCAAACCCAGATAGCTAACTTGATGTTGCACCCTTTCTACGTCAAAGGCGGAAGCAGATTTCATTTCATTGGGCTTTATGCACCTGACGTAGTGAGGCTCTTTGCTTAGTAAATTCTTGACTAGTTCCTGCATGGAATTCTTAAAGAGGGTGCCAGCGGTGGCAGGTCTTTTTGTTGTCTAGAAAGACGGGTTGATGTGAAAGGCAATATTTTACATCTTTACTGAATGCTGATTATTAAGGTACGATTTTTTCCGATTTACTTACTTCTGAAATGTGTTGTGACCCCTCTGGCCACATATTCCTCAAGTTCAAATCTTGAGAACTATACAGCAACCTCTTGAAATCTTGGAAAAGCGTATCCTTATTTTTATCCAGAAAACCGTTAATGCAGTATGTAACATCTCCTGCATAGTGTGTTATTTGAAAATCTACCTGAAAATTACAGAGAGATATGAAAGTGAATACAAATGATGCAACATTAATTAATCAGTTTTGTCTCAAAATCTAATTGCATCTCACCTTATGCCTTAGTTGTTTAAATGCAGGTTTTAATTGCCTTGAACAATAGTGTTTATGACCTTTCAGTTTTTTATCCATATTCTCTAGCAATAGTTCATCAGTAACCCTTTCAGCGGTCATTTTACAGGCATCGTCCATTATTGACAAAATACCTTTGGAAGAAAATAATTAATGTGATTATAGCAAAAAAAATAAATTTTCATTGCTTACCTGTATGCTGTGCCTCAACTAAATCGCAAATGATCTGGTTGTTGAAATAGTCTATATTCTGCCATTCAATACCCTCTCTATTGTATTCCTCCTGTTCCTGTTTGAGGACCAATTCTGAAAAATTGATGCAATAAAGAATACATGTAAAGTATCTTTGAAAACGTAGTTATTTTGTTGTTGCTTGTTTAAAAAAGCTACTTCTCAAATATTTTCTATATTGTTGAAAGCGTTTAGTTATTGACCTAAATCAATGTAGTCTTGTTCAGTAGGTGAGTAAACAACTTGAAGCTTTTGAATAGTATTTTCTGGTTGCCAGGTTGATGTCTTACCCTTCTAGGGTGAGAGAATTTCTGCTTGAAAGTAATCGTGATGACTTAACTTTTCTGAACTGAATTTTGCCTCGATTGGCAGAAAAGGAAGACTTCTGTATTTATGAACTTTTCAGGTAATATATTCAGAGATACACTGCGTTTCAGATATGTTGCTTCAGACTTTACTGCAGAGAACAGTAACGGTCATCTATTCTAGAAGAATTCTTAAAGGAACATATATTGGATGAAAACATTGAAACACCAAAAATAAGATACGTTTTGATATTATCGCTGATTTAACCTTTTTCATTGAAAGTTCAATATATTTTGTTGGTTGTAAAAGTGGTTGCGCCGCCACTAGTATTCTAGCGAAATAAACCGCTCAAAGTTATTACGAGGAACGAGATACTTATGTCTTGTGTAACGAGAAGTTTGATTAAATATTATTCATATAATTTTTATTTCAGATTGAAAGTGACGTAGAAAATCAGGTGAAATATTATTTTGGGGGTAGACTAAAACTTAACTCCAGATAGAATGATTATAGCGGTCGAACATAGGAGATTTTCAATAGCAACAAATGAGTGAAAAGTATAGTGAGGACAATATGTTACGAAATTACGTCACGTGTACATGACGAGTTCGCTCGAAATATTTTGATAAGGAGTTGAAATTATCATAACTTCAAAACTACTCATTCGACTTAAACGTAACAAAAACAATTTTATTTCTAGAAATATATAGTTATGTTTGTTGTATTAGGGTAAAATAAACTAATTTTATAGTAGTACTAATCGGCAATTTGTAGTACACTAAAATCATTTAGTTTTCATTGAAAGAATTCACATTTACAGCGCAATACTTAGTTTTTCAGTGAGAAACGTTTTTCAGCCAGAAAAAGCTCTTGATTGAAACAAGATTGTTATGTTATGAAATTGAAATATACATTTCAAGAAAAAACTCAATACATATGAATTTGAAATAAAAACGTCATGAATCTTTCTGGTAAGAAATTTTTTGTCTCCTAATATGACTTTTTTTTAAGCGTCCAATAGATTCGGTAAATTTTATACAGTAAAGACAAATGTCCCTTGTTGCAGTACATTTAAGACGCCGTTTATTTGGTTAAGGCTTCCAAATCAACTCACCGATGAATAACTGCTGCAATTTCTCGTTACAGTAATTGATACAAAATTGTTCGAAACTGTTGTTGTCGAAGATTTCAAATCCATAAATATCCAACACTCCAATTAACGAACTCTTGTACTTGTACTGATAATTGCTCTCGTCCACCGAAATGGCTGAATTTATTCTGTCGACGATCCAGCCGAACAGCCTGTCGTACACCGCCTTGGCCAAAGCGTCTCTTCCGTAATTTGCCTCGCTCTCTGTGTGTTCCTTCCGCATTATGTCTCCCCTGGCCGCAATCACCCTTTCACAAAGGGCCCTTTCCAATTCTTTGCGTTGCACCTGAAGAAGGGAAGCAACGTATTCAACAGACTTGCTGTTTTTCACAGACAATTTCTCATCTTGGTTCATAAATTCTATGTTACCCAAGTGCAAAATGGCTGCCACGATCTTCCATAAAGAATCCTGTAAATCAAGAATGTTCAGTTAAATATGCAGTATTGCACGAGTTATTTTCTATTTCCATTAAAACGTGATAGTTACAAGAATTTTTGCATACCTGTTCGTCCTTACTGAAATCTAGTGAGTTCAAGGAATGGGTGACGTCTTTAAAATCGCTCTTGTCGTTGATAGTGCTTACTTTAGTTGCATTTCCTTGCTTAACGTAGAAATAATCACTTGGATTTCTTGATAGGCTGAATTTTCTTAACATGTCATCGCTACAGCCGGACAACATCTGAAAGATGACAAAATGTAGATATTCTAAAATAAAAAATTTGAGAGATTTTTACCTGATAGAAACAGTGAAAATTTCGTTCCCCATTCTGCTGATAGATAACTCGACATTTTTCAAGGAGATACTTATTGATATGACCACCAATAGGATCGCCTTTGAAATCGAAATGAATGTCCATATACTTGCCGAATCGTGACGAATTATCATTTCTATTCGTCTTCGCGTTCCCGAACGCTTCCAGGATAGAATTCGATTGAATAAGAATGTTTTTTACCCTTTCTATGTCCTTCTGTCCACCTGAAAATGATTATATAGTTGGAAAACTGATATTGGGAATACGATCAAGCCTATAGAGAAGATACTAATGTTAAGGATGGAATTCAACTGGATATCCTTTTGTCCATTCGAACAGGATTACATGGTCAAGATCTCGGAAATCAGATCAGTAGAGAGAGAAGAAACGAAAGTTGAGACGTCATTTACGTGAAATAATAAGAATTTCATGAAATCTTTGCTTAAATTCTTAATATTGAATAGCTGTGTTTCAATCGCGATTTATCTAGGTGAAGTGCAAGAATAATTTGATTGAATTGAACAAATTTGAATGAAATTAAAAAATATAGAAGTATTTGACAGTGCAAGTGATCATATGTACATGATAAATACAAGCCTGACCTGAAATGGTGATGCTAGTATTAGAAAATAGATACTGAGTGCAAATATAGTCTTTCGTAACAATAATATTCAACTATAGAGAAACAAGATGTTTAGTTTGCCTCGGACATTTATTTGAATCGAGAAGCTTTTTCATTTTCACAAACCTAACATAACAAACATAATGAAATATATGATTGGGTTTGAATTATTTGATCTTTCCAAACGTCACAATGATACCTGCAATTGATAGCCTTTGAAGCCGCATGACAATATGCTAGTCTACTCACTAGATTGTTTGCCATGATCTTCTTTGGCAACTCAAATGGCTACAAAAAGATGGAAAACGACTTCACGCAACATTCTTTGAACGCATGCAGGATTCTATAAAAGCTCTATTCAACATAACAAATTCCCTACGCTCCTTATCAACCTCAATGTGAGTACAAACCAGTCGGATCATCACGATTTTCTAGCGTCACTGCAAGTTTGAAACCCAGCAGCAATATCTTATGATGCGCGTTTCAAATATGCAAAGAAGGAAATGTCTTGGATCATTAGACCATGATCCAGTGAGTGTTTTTATCGAATCAGACCTCTAAAAAAAAATTGTTTCCAAATTAAATGATGAGTCGCGACAAACAAATTGTTTTTTTACTCTGATTCGTTGCAAAAGCAAGATTCATCATCATTGACGAGTTATACTCGTCTTTATAGTTTCTGGAGTTGATGCGCTAGTTGTGTTCTATTCTTCGGCCACTAGAAGCGATATACAACGAGAACTTTTTCTTTCACATATAATACTTCATGCAGTGTATCTTAATTCGAGGTATTTGAAATCCGCGATGTGTCGCATGTCGATTCTCGTTGATGTTTGTTTGTTTGTTATTCCTTTAACGTGCTCTATTTCCGCCTTTCGGCCAATGACACGCCGTGCATTATCGAATTTTTTCGAAATCACTATTGTTTTTTTGCACATCTGCTATCAGATCGTTGCTCAGACCACTGCGTTCAAGTTTGAATTCTCCATATCAACGAGAAATTGTTGACTGCCGTGGTACTTCAATGTTGAAAACAAACCAATTTTGTCTTGTCAGTTTAAATTGACTTTTAAACCGTTCTGGTAATTCTGGCAGTTCGTTGACCCGTCCACGAACTTTTTACACAAACATAGAAGCAAAAAAGATTAATTTTATTTTGCAATATCTTAGTGTAATTAGGAAATGTGAGATATATTATACTTAATATTGTAAATTATTCTTACCCTGATTCGTAACAGCGGCGATATACTTCATTATAATTTTTGATGCTTCAGTTTTTCCCGAGCCGGATTCTCCACTTATCACAATACAGGTATCTCTTCCTTGTTGTTTCATGACTTTGTGCGAAGCGTCAGCTATAGCGAAAATATGCGGAGGGTTCTCGAACAGTTCTCTTCCTAAAAAAATTAGAGTTTTTATTATATACGAAATCTATATTTCATATTTTTCATGAGTTCATAATAGTTTCATCAATTAGCACCCTTTTGATTTGCAGCAAAATCATTAAAAGCGCTACCCAGTGCTTAGGTTTCAGAAGGCCTCTTTCATAGTTGTTCTGTTCTTCCTTTGAAAATTCCATTCTCGTTTAGGCTTACTGCCATCCAAATTCTTCTGAAAAGTACATGATGTCGACGTGAATTTATCGCAGTTAGTCTAACGCAAACTATTTTCATTGCTTTTATGGGGGGAAGAGGTGAGGGAAACTCTTGTGAATGGGGAATTCATTGAAACAGTGTTCAGCTGTAAGCGATAAATAACAGTTCAAAATCGCCCAGAAAGGCGCTAGCTCTACAACCTGGTATAAAATGAATCTAGCTATTGCAGACGTTAAGTTGAAAAATTTAGTATTTTCGTTGCCTAGAGTCGTTAAATAACAAATTGGAATATGAAGTCAACTATTTCCGATGACCCGTCCACGAGCCGTATTCTCTACTTATCACATTACAGGTATCTCTTCCTTGTTGTTTCATGACTTTGTGCGAAGCGTCAGCTATGGCGAAAATATGCGGAGGAGGGTTCTCGAACAGTTCTGTTCCCGAAAAAATAAGTAACAACTATTTACGTGTCCACATTAATTTAATAAATATAGCCTTTTTAATTTCTCTATCCTACTCTAATAACTTTTGGCTGTTGCATTAAAAATTACTCTTTTGCGACAGTTACGCCCACCTTATTTAACGTCTTTTGACGCGCACTTTTCTATACATAGAAATGGTTCAAGTAGATCTCCATAGATCCGATGAAAACAACAGTAATATCGACGTTTCATCTTCATGTTGATAATCTCTAAAGAAGATATTTTCGTCAAATTCTACACAAGAAATAGGTCGCCTCCAGTTACCTAACCTGCCTAATTCGTTCAGTAGAATGAACATCGCAAAGATGCGTGTTGTGTTCTGTCTTGCTGATTAAAAAAATGTAAATTTAACATGCTGTTCGTTCCTTCATGTTACTAAGATGGTAGACAAAACGTACATAGGCATATTATGAAAATAAAGTTCTAGTATAGTTGTGTGAACTTCTGAATACCAAAGATTCCAAATCTCAAATTTAAGTACAAGGTCTGTCGGAAGAACCAATATATTCAAGCCGGAACTTTTGAGGACCCAAGGTCCACCCAAAAACTTCCATAAAAACTTTGTACCAAGTCCGAGTCTACATCAACATTACAGGAGTTATGCGTACCAGCTATGCGAGATTATAGTTCTGTCAATTGCCTAAGGTGGTACTCACTTTTATTTCAATGTATATATGACTATATATAACTATGTTTTTTTATTTATCATTTAAAACTGCGTTAAAAAAAAGTTAATCTCCTTGATATCTATATTTGTAAGATTATACAATAATAAACTTCGCTCAGTATAGAGCCTTAATTTGTCTTCCAAAGGCACTACAAAATATGTACTGATAAATTACAATCCGTACCAAATACACTGAGGGCTTTAAGATCAAAAAATCACTTACGATGAAGAATATTTTCAACGCCCTTGAATGTTGACATTAAATCATACATAGCCACGCCAGCACAATACAAACGGTACTCACCATAGCAGTAAAAGAAACAACACGACAAATCACTATTGGTTGGTTTTCAATTGAAAAATATGAAGGATTATTACTTATAATGAAGTCGAAAGTTTCGTTTTCGAAATGCAGACTTGTAAATTTCGATTTTTTGTCAATATCCCTTTTACTTTTCCAATTACTTGACACAAATTTGAAACGCACGTAACTCTTAAGGGCGTTCACGATTTGGTGAACTATTATGCAGTTTGCCGTTTCTATTATGACGAACTGATTTCTTGTTCTGGTTAGAACTATTTGTTTCTTGCAAAAGTCTGGTGACACGTCTAGTTTTGGAATAAAAAAAATAGTTTTGTAGACAGTTTTTTTCCATACAATGTACAAATTGAGCGAATGAAAATAAGACTGTTAAAACCAATCAGGGCATTGATATTGACCGTATTATAGGATTTTTGTTCACCCATATCAAAAATTTTAGGCCAACAATCCTCATTAACAAATAATTTACTTTTAAGAAATCTCATGCTGCAACGACATTATAATAACATTAAAAATAGATCAAGAAATAAATATCTCATTCAAAGCACCCTACAACCGTATGTATACCCACTAAGTAAATTCTTAGTTAATTGTATTTTTGAGCAAATGTACAATTTCCAGATTTAAAGAGGAATATGAAAAACCTTAGAAAAGAAAATATGCAAACGCGTAATCTGCTCTATAGTAGTAAACATTTTTCATTTTAAAGTAGGATAGAACCAATTTAAATAATAGCAACCAAAGTTTGGTAATTTTTCTTCAAGGGTGGAAATAAGCGCAAGCTTCAAAGTATAAGCCAATATCAATAAAATTTGTATGAGAGACTGACAACACAAATATTGATATTAAATTAACTTCTCATATGAAAGTTAAAGATTTTTTCAAAAATAGTTGAACTGAAGTGGAAGCAACTGATTTCATTTCTGATATTCAGTTAAGATTATGGTTTGAAATGCCACTGGTGATTGTAGAAGGTATTTGACATTCCACTAAACATATTTGAAACAACCAGACATCACAGGTATAGCGTGAGAATGATAGCGACAAAGTTATCTATTAGATAGGCAACAATATGTTAGTTTAAAAATAAAGAGCTTCTTGAAAACTGTAAAATGTGGTGTAGCTCAGGGACAATTTCGGGGGCTTATTTTCAGATATTCAATAAACTCCGCTTAAAAGGTATCATACTTCAGGCAGATGACGCAATATAAGTGTTTTTTCGTAAAAATATTAAGGTGATAAGATATGTTCTATAGTAAGTGTTCTCAGAATGAATTGGTATATCGCGTTGATATGTTAACGGAAACCTCGATTCATGCGCTATATATCTATTTGATAATATAGCCTGAAATTAAAAGAGATTACACTAGTCACTTTTCTGGACATAGAACAGACGATCAACAAAACCCTGTATGACCCAATGTTTCGAGCCAAACAGGACGTTGCAGTTAAACAGATTGTTTGAGGAGTTGCTGGAGATGAGGGCCATTAAGGGATGTGGTCAAGATAAGGTACTTTCCTCACCTCTGCTAAACCTTGTGGTCCTGATCTGTATAAACAGTGTCGGTTTCTACATCCAAGGATATGCTGACGATATAGTGTTGATTGTACAAGGGAAAGTCTATCTCTTATACCATTACGCTGACAAAAAACTCTAAAAATGGCCGAAAAGTGATGTCTGGAGGAAAAACTCAAAGTTCGAAGTAAACCTCAAATAGTATAGCGAAACCAAGTATTTGGGTATAACTCTTGACCACACTCTTACTTGGAACGCTCATTCAGAAAAGAAAATCTCCAAAGTCAGGCAGTGGTTTGTTGGCCCAAGGTGAACCAAACCATTGCAAAAACTTGATTGAACAGTTGGAGAAACTGTAGTGTTTGTGAATTATGGAGTACCCCTACACACTACTCGAACATCTTTGAATACAATCATTGCAGCGCAAGCCAGACTATGTGCCTACATACTGAAAGGAGACAGAATGATGGAAGTATCTCTATATAGGTTATTACAGTATTATAGTGCTATTATAATGAAGGGCTCCATGCTTTTGACTTCTAACTACCAGAGCTCTATAGCACTTAACTTTTAAGGGCCTTCACGATTTGGTGTTTCAAAATTCGAATTTGTTTTGAATATCTACAAGGTGATATTTCCTTTGAGGTCATAATTTTTACTACGAAGAATTATTTTGCAGTTTACCGTTTTTATTATGACGAACCGATTTGTTTGACGAAAAGTCTAGTTTTTGGAGTAAAATAATAGTTTTCTAAACAGTAATTTTCCATACTTAGTACAAATTGAGCGCATGCAAATGAGACTGTTAAAACCAATCAGGGCATTGATATTGATCATGTTGTAGGAACTTTGTTTACCTATATCTTCTTCAAGGGTGGACATAGGCGCAAACTTCAAAGTATAAACCAATATCAATCAAATTTGTATGAAAGACTGACAACATAAATATTGATATTAAATTCACTTTTCATAATGAATATTTGAATATTTATTTCCAATAATTGTCTAACACACATGGTTGTACAATTCGTCAATAGCAGAGAATAAAACAAAACGAAAACGAAAATGAAACACCTAACAGAATAACATTGAAATAACAACACACATCGCATATAATTAAAATTTTTCTCATTAAGCATTTAGGAACTCATTTATGGTGTAGGGCTCGATATCACGGATATATTTGAATATTTGAGATTTGAATATTTTAAAGATTTCTGTACTTTTGATTTCAGACGGCAATTTGTTATAAAACAATGTTCCCGAATAGAGAGGTGATCTTTCAGTCATGTTGAGTCTATGAATCGGTGTATTATAGTTGATATTATAGTTTCTAGTGACAATGTCGTGATTTATCAAATAATTGGAATATTGTGCTTTGTTTTTAAACATAAATAAAAGTGTCTCATATATGTAGATACCAGGAAAAGTTATTTGATCTGAAAACATTTCTACAGGTCTGAGTGAACATAATCCGTATGATCTTTTTTTGAATTATAAAAATACGGTTGCAATGCACATTACTCCCCCAAATGATTACACCGTACTTCAATATGGGATAGACATATCCAAAGTAGACCGTTTTTGCGGCATAGTGAGATAATTGTTTCTGAATAACTCTAACTGAATAACATGCCTGAGAGCATTTTTTACTAGTGACCTCCACCTGAACATCGAAACTGAGACTACCGTCAATATGAATGCCGAGCAACTTAGAACAATGCTCTGTACTTATGGGTTCTCCCCGAAGACGAATGTGCATTTGTTGATCATCGCTAGCCTGTGAAGGTTGAAAAATCACAAGATTAGTTTTTTTCGTACTTAGTATTAATCTATTTGTGTTAAGCCACTCCTGCAGGCGTTCTAGCTGAGCATTGACCTTGTCTGAGCCAGTGGAGCCATCGGAGCCTCTCCCAACCGGAATAATTGCAGTGGTGTCATCTGCATAGGTAACGAGAGTGGCATCTGGCAATGAGCACTCAAAAATATCATTTATAAAAATTAAGAACAGAAGTGGCCCCAATATGCTGCCCTGTAGGACACCAGCCCTGAGTTCAACATAACCTGAGTTTAAAGATTCCGAGACGAGCATCACTGATACCTTCTGCGTTCTTGACGATAAATAAGACTTTATCCAGTCGAAAGAAACCCTGCGTAACCCGTGCCTCTCAAGTTTCCAAAGGAGAAGCTTATGGCTCAGAGTGTCAAATGCCTTTGACAAGTCCAAAAATATTCCACACGCTCTAAATTTTTCCTCTATGCCTGATATTACTGCCTGAACGAAGTCAAATAGTTAAATGATTTTTGCAAAAATAGCGGAACTGAACTGGAAGCAACTGATTTCATTTCTGATATTGAGTTAAGATTATGGTTCGAGATGTCACTGGTGATTGTAGAATGCATTTGACATTCCACCAAATATATTTGAAACAACTAGACATCAGAGGTATACGTGAGAATGATAGCGAGAAAATTACCTAATAGATAGGAAACAATATGTTAGTTTAAAAAATATAAAGAGCTCCTTGAAAACTGTGATACCTGGTGTAGCACAGGGACAATTCCGGAGGCTTATTTTCAGATATTCAATAAACTTCGCTTAAAAGGTATCATACTTCAGGCAGATGCGCAACATAAGTGTATTTTTATAAAAATATTAATGTGATAAGATGTGTTCTACAGTAAGTGTTCTCAGAATCAATTTGTATATCGCGCTGATATGTTACGGGAACTTCGCTTCATTCACCATACATCTATCTGAGAAAATAGCCTGGAATGGAAAGAGATTACACAAGTCACTTTTCTGGACATGGAACGGGCGATCAACAATACCTTTTATGACCCAATATCTCGAGCTAAACAAGAGGATGTCTACAGATAGGGGAAAAATATTCTGTTCGAGGAGTCGGTGGAGATGAGTGCCGTGAAGGAATGTGGCCAAGATGAGGTACTTTTCCCACCTCTGTTGAACCTTGTGGTCAACATACCCCTGATCAGTATAAACAGCGTCGGTTTCTACATCCAAGGATATGCCGACGATTAGTGTTGATTGAAGGAGGGAAAGTTTATCTCTTCCACCATTATGCTGACAAAAAGCTAAAAAAATGGCCGAAAAGAGATGTCTAGACGAAAAACTCAAAGTTAATCTGAGAACAAGCTTTGCACCGTACGCTCGCAAAGTAAAGCTTAAGTAGTCTATTGGAACCAAGTATTTGGGTATCACTCTTGATCAGACTCTCACTTGGAATGCTCACACAGAAAGGAAAATTTCCAAAGTCAGACATTGGTTTAGTGGACCAAGGTGAACTGAACCATTGCAGAAACTCGATTGAATAGCGTGGAGAAACTGCAGTGTTTGTGAATTATGGAGTACTCCTACACACTACTCGAACATTTTTAAATGCATTTATTGCAGATTAAGCCAGACTATTTGCCTACAGACTGAAGAAGAATGCTGGAAGTATTTATACAGGATGCTTCAACGAAAACTAAACAGATGCTATACCTACCAAGATATTCATTTCTGATCAAAACGCAAAAACAGGTCAATTTTTGTTTCAAGGGGGACATCTTGAGTATAAAACTTGCCTGAAATATCAACCCCCTGAGCGGGGGTTGCAATCCTTGAACATTTTGAATAGGGAAGATGGGTCGAGTGATGACTCAAAAGAGAGGTGTTATCTTTGTCTACATCGCCTTGAACGAATTTCCATTTTTAATTGAAAACTGTAAAAGATACAGGGTGAGCAACTGAAAGATAGGGAAGACTATTTCCCTGAGACTATTCAAGTTTCAGTGAAGTAAATGGAACAGATTCATGCTGATCAATGGTAGTCATCATCCAGTACCATCTTCATCTCGAATTTCAACCCCTAGAGCAGGGGTGACCACCGTTGAAAATTTGGAAGAGGGTAGATGGGTCGAGTGATACTACAAAAGAAAGGTATTATCTTTGTCTGCATCCCCGTGAACGAATTTCAATTTTTGATTAAAAACTGTAGAAGATACAGAGTGGGCTACTGAAAAATAGGGGAGACTATATATCGCCCTAGGCTATTCAAGTATTAGTGCAAAAAAATGGAACAGATTCATTCCAGATCAAAGGCTGTCATCTTCCGAAACACCATTCACATCTCAAATTTCAACCCCTAGAGCAGGGGTGTGTTATTTTTAAAGCAGAAGATAGGTCCAGTTATAACCTTCTGAGAAAGGATTTATGTTTGTCTCTACAATGGTGTGCAAGTTTTCGTTCTTCATCAAAATAACTGGGTAAGCAGCTGAAACATTGGAATGATTATGAAGGATTATGAATCTTGAAAGAAAACGATAAAACTCTCAGTCATAGTAACTGCATTGTTAGTTGACTGAAAGGAAACTTTTTGTTTTCACAGGTGATACTGTATAATCATGGTCCTCATGTGAAATGACTCTTATTTGACGATACGAATTAACACTACGAATCAGGAACGCAGATGTTACAATGATCAGATTTCTTCAACAAAAAAATTGATTCTCAATGTTTTCGTACTTTACGTATTCAATTTCATCGTCCTAATTTTATTCCACATTAGTTGTGAAAATTCTGTTGCATTCATCACAACAGTTTCTCTTCTATTCGAAATTTAGTTTTCATAAAATCGTCATGGTTTACTCGATAGCTGAGAGGGTTGAAATGATTGAACTATTTTTCAGTTCTGAAAGTTGCGCGAACAGTACAGCCAATATCTTCAAACAACGCCACGAAGGTGCTAAAGTGACTTCGAAGTATGTACTAGAATTAGTTGCCAAATTTCGTGGAACTAGATCGGTGCAAAATAAGAAGTGCGTAATTGAGCGGCCAGTAAGAAATGAATAAGTGGAAGTGGCGGTGTTTGGTCAAGCGGTGGTTGATTCTACCCTAAGCCTGCGGAAATTGGCAGATGTAAGTGGTGTAACCCAAACGAGTATTTTCCGCATTCTGAAGGGGCATAAGTTTCATCCATATAAAATCAAATTAGTTCAAGAACTGAACGAAGATGATTTCGATCGAAGACTTCAATTTTGCGAGACCATAAGTGACAGAGTCATGAACAATCCTCATTATTTACTTCACTTGTGTTTTTCTGACGAATGTACATTTTTTCTGAATGGAACCGTAAACCGCCATAATTGCCGTTATTGGGCAGATTCTAAGCCGCAAATATTCCACGAAATTCACAGTCTGCAGCCTCAAAAACTAAATGTTTGGGTTGGTATTTATGGCAATCACCTCATTGGACCGTTTTTCATTCCTGGAAATCTTACCGGATAGTTGTATTATCAACTATTGGAAGAATTTATCGACCCAGCAATAACGGAGATCATTGAGAATGATCCCCGCTATTCGGAGAACGAGGTTGTATTTCAGCAGGATGGAGCGCCCCCGCATTTTGCATAACAAGTTGGAAGGATAGGCCCAACGGAATGGCCTTCACGATCTCCGGCTCTCAGTCCATTAGACTTTTTCCTATGGGGCCACCTCAAAAGTATAATCTATAAAACTGAACCTGCTGATTTGAACGACCTGAGACAGCGCATCGTCAATGAGTGTAACCAAATCACACCTGAAATTTTACAGAATGTCCGTGAACGTTTTACCCAAAATTTGTTTATGTGCATGGAGGTTGGTGGCCAGCAATTCGAACATTTACGATGAGTTTTAGTGACTTCGGTTCCGTTCATTTTATCGGGTAATAAAGTACAACTTTTACTTTCGTTTCTTCCCATCTTTATTTTCAGCCATTATATTAGATTTTTTATCTATTACATTTGAAACTGGATGTCTCAAACGAGTAACTGTCTTTCAAAAGGTGTTTATTCAGTGAAAAATCAACCCGTTAAGCTGGCTCGGTGGCTTGTGGGATATGATGCTCGTCTCCTACGCAGAGTTACCTGGGTTCAATCCCCACAAAGTCGGTGCGATTTTTCGGATTCTGGAAATCGCTTGAGTGTCCATCTTTCGGAGGAGATGTAAAGCTGTCGGTCCTGTCTAACAGAGATGTGTTGGACATTAAAGATCCCTTCCCTCGACACGAGAGGGGTTCGGCAAAATTCCCGGGTTAGTGAGGTGACAGAATTCCCCGGCGTGTCATTAGCCGAAAGGCAGAAATAGAGCACGTTAAAGGAAAAACAAACAAACAAACAATCAACCCGTTGATACTGGCCGAAGATAGATGGTATACCATGCATTGCAACTTCAGTCACTTTTCCGTTTTGCATCCTCTAATTCCTATGGAACTCAATGAGAATAGAATTATTGCGAGCAGTCATGAAGGCAATCGGAATCCTTTACTTGAAAGGTATCACTGGATCGAAATATTACCCCTGCTCTAGGGGTTGAAATTCGAGATGAGGTGATTTCGGAAAATGACAGCTTTTGATCTAAGATTAATCTATTCCAGTTTTTCGCCCTAATACGCCAATAGTCTTGGGGCGATAGTCTTCTCTATTTTTCAGTGGCTCACTCTGTATCACATCTTCCCTATTCAAAATGTTCAAGGATTGCAACCCTCGCTCAGGGGGTTGATATTTCAGGCAAGTTTTATACTCAAGTTGTCCCCCTTAAAACAAAAATTGACATGTTTTTGCGTTTTGATCAGAAATGAATATCTTGGTAGATATAGCCTCTGTTTAGTTTTCGTTGAAGCACTCTGTATATAGGTTATTATATATTACAGTATTATAGTGCCATTATAATAAAGGGCTCCATACTTTCGGCTTCTAACTATATGGTATCAGAGCTCGCAATTAAGCTTCTTTCAAAAACACTCACGCCTTCTAGGAAAGGATAGACTGAGGAAGCCCTACTGATTCAACTGAATACATTCTGTGGTACACAGATAGTTTCGAACAAAAGAAGGTACAAGTGACGGAGTTCACAGGGTAACTTCTGTATATAAGCATATGTCTAGGTCAACAAAAAATAAACTTCAGCTTGATAATCAAGGCTAACAAATAGACTCTTGAGAAATGAAGAATGAATGAGAAACTTACTTCGAATCAGCTCTCACTGAGTAGAAAAGAAATGCGAATGATCTTATTACAGAACACTACCATTTGCATAAAATCTGAATCATAATTCACCATCGTGATGGTGTTACATAGGGAAATATAACAGCAGAAGATGGCATATTTGAGTGACAATACTCGCCAGGTATAGAAAAGGAAATATAACAGATGATTCGATGAGCACTTATGGGAGATCTGAACACATACTGCAAAAAATGCCCCTTTCAGGGTTGAAGTGATTAATGACTATTATTGATGCTTTATTTATTTTATGGAAATTAATTTTCAACGAAGATGAAGTAAAATATATATATTTTTGTACGTTCCACCCTTTTATTTTAACAAACACGACTACAGGCAACTAACTTAGTTAGTCGTGCTTCTTATATATATATATATATATATATATATATATATATATATATATATATATATATATATATATATATATATATATATATATATAAGCATTTCTTGACATTGTTTACCATAATTATAATATGTAATTAAATATCTAAGTAGAACTACATTGACTTTTCTTCCAAGATTTCAGTGACAATTATTGAATTAGAGTCTCATGGCTCATATTTCATATTTTGGCTTCACTAGTAAAGTTAACTTTGTTACATCACCACGAAAAAGATACCAAGAGAGCATGCCAGTGAATTCAGCCTTGGGGAAGATATCAGAGTGGGACCGGTGGAACTTGGTCAATATCAAAGCGAACAAGACGCAATCAACAACGTTCTTCAGAAAAGTCACTGCTGGAGAACCTTCTTCAATCATGCAAGGAAATCGGTATCGGCATCAGTCAACACCTGAGTTTGCTGGGATGACCATGTGTCAGCTATTGCCAAATCTGCTTCTGATAAACTCAGTTTTCCTTTAATGCCTAAACAGTATTTCACGCCATCAGAGCTGATGCTTCTACATAAACTACAGGTGTAACCTAGTCTGGAATACTGTTCCCATGTGTGGAGCTCAGCACCCAAACATTCATTACATCTATTAGATAGTGTCCATAAGAGAGCAGTACACCTCATCGATCACCCGAAGATCACGTGTGATTTCCAGACTTTCGCTCAATGGCAGTTGCTGATCTTTCTCGTTTTACAGGTACTTCCATTTTAAATGCTCTGAAGAACTCAAAGGCTTGGTTCCGGAAAGAATCCAGTTCCAAAAAAAACCGTGCTCGCGGAAAACTCTTTTCCGCGGACGGTCCAACTAGCAACGCCACACACCTCTCGCTATAAAAATTCTTTAGTTTACAGGGCTAGTGTGCGTGGAACTCGCGTCCAACGAACATCTTTCTGTTAACCTTCAATTTGGCTCTCTTCAAGAAGCGAGTGAACCTACACATTCAATCATCTTGGACGGCCACAGCGCCATGACAGGCATCGCCACCTCCCAAGAGCTGAGAATAAAAAAAATAATTAAGATGAATAAAAAGTTGAGAGTAAAAATGGTTCTCACATTGTTTAGACGATTAATGCCCATGTAAATATTTGTGCCAAATCGCAACGTAAAATCGTGCGGGCAATAAGACAATGCACAGTGAGTCGGTATTTAAAAAACTCTGAAAGGTCGTAGATTACGAATTCGATGTTAAAATACCCAAAAACAGAATGGAGAATGACATGAAAAAATATAATCCATTCGCTCAAGAACATGTACATCAAATTCATGGGAGAGCCACTTTTAATGTAGACTTTTTATGCTACATTTTTATGCGTTTTTTACTTGCTCGATTCATTCAGTGTCCCCATTTTACTCCGATCATTTCCCCGGATCGGAGTATTTACCTCGTTACATTTTGTCTGATTCTTATGATCGGAAAGATAGGTCGAATCTTGGAAGTAATAACTAGATACTTCATACATGAAAAACTAAGTTACTAATTATAAACAATATACAGGGTGTTACATAATAGTATGTCGCAGCTTGAGGGGGTAAATCTACGTGCAATTTTAAGAAAAAATTCATATAGACGTAGGCCCGCAAAAGCTTCGTGACGGAGCTACAGGGTGTTGAAATTTCCGGAAAAAATTGGTTTCTTCAAAACACCTGCAATTTTTGAGATATTCAGCCCAAATTTGGAATGCTAGCTATTTTTTACAGCCTCCATCATTACACGTCCTAAATTTTAACTAGAATCTAAAAGGTGTTTTCTTTTCCGGAGCCATGTCTCCTTTTGCCCTTTCAAACTTTTTTGCAGTAAGCCATTGATCAACGTACAATCAATTTTCGTCATCTTCGTTCAATTTAGAAACTTTTTTGACACTTGTAATTTTTTCGTATCTCCGACCGTTCTCGAGCAAAAAAATGATTAAACGATTGTATGCATTCGCTTAATTGAAAGCAATTCTAATTAAAAAAATGACTAGTAGGCTTTGATTTTTTCATTTATTTATTTATTTTGACAGTTGCTCAAGTTGAACCAGTGTCTGCTCGAATTGTTCATTAAATTAACGATTAGTTTTAAGACTTTTGAAGTTATTGCTGTAAGAAAAAATGGCTAATTTTAATAACGCCGAATTGGCTGATATCCATTACATGTACAGTCTGGCTGACGGAAACACAACAGAAGCTAGGAGATTATATCATGTGCGCTTTCCAAATCGAGTAACACCAAACAGGTGAACATTTTCAAAAATCCACAGAAGGTTGAGGGAAACTGGTACTTCCACTACGAAAAATCATTCAAAAGGTGCAACTCAAACTATGAGAATTCCAGATACTGAGGAAGCAGTTTTGAATTTTATTGATTTGAATCCTCTTGTGAGTACAAGAAAAAATGGAAATCCGTTGAATATTTCACATGTTCTAGTTTGGAGGATTCTCCACGACTTTTTATTGTGCCCGTTTCCGTTTCCTTCAAGAATGAATTGCTATCATGCTATCACAAATTTTCACAATAATCATTATTGGGCTGAGGAAACCCCCATTTGATTGAAGAATCTCATCATCAAGAACAATTCTCACTAAATGTCTGGATCGGAATAATTGGACTTATTTGATTGGGCCATTTTTTTGCATACATAACATACTAAACGGTCCCGCTTATCGGTAATTTCTTGAGGAGGATTCACTTTTATTGATCGAGGATGTGCCACTTTTGGTTCATGCATGACGGGCCTCAGCACATTTCAGTGGAGAAGCTAGGGAATTCTTGATTAATAAATTCAACAACCGATGGATAGCTCGGGGTGGGCCAGAACCATGGCCTCCTAGGTCCTCAGACTTAAATAGTTTTGACTTTTTCTTGTGGGGATATCTCAAAAGTTTAGTTTATACCACACCAGTGAACACTGTAGAAGAACTGAGAAATCGAAAATTAATCTCTTGTTTCACGATAAGAAATACCCCAGGAATATTTCAAAGAGTGCGTGATAATATGCGAAGAAGGACAGAGGCCTATATCTTGCAGGTGGAGGACACTTCCAGCAATTTATTTAGATTTTAATTGTTCGTTTTTTCAGTTTGATATTGAATAAATATAAGTTGAGTCTCAGAAGACGAGCTATCAAAATAAAAGCAAATTTCGGGCATACCTATCGAGTATTTCTATCTTTTTTTTAGCGAATAACATACAATTCAAATAATTCAAATTCCATAATTTTTCACTAGAAAACGGTTGGAGATACGAAAAACAAGTGTCAAAAAAGTTTCTAAATTGAACGAAGATGACGAAAATTGATTGAACGCTGATCAGTGGCGTACTGCAAAAATGTTTGACTGGGCAAAAGGAGACATGGCCTCGGAAATGAAAACACCTTGTGAATTCCAGTTAAAATCTAGGACACGTAATGATGGAGGTGTTAAAAATAGCTTGCATTCCAAATTTGAGCTGAATATCTCAAAAACTGCAGGAGTTTTGAAGAAAAAACCAGTTTTTTCCGGAAATTTCAACACCCTGCAGCTCCGTAACGAAATTTTGCGGGCCTATATTTATATGAACTTTTTTTCTCAAAATTGCACGTAGATTTACCCTCCCAAGTTGTGACATACTATTATATAACACCCTGTATTTGATAAATCACTTTATTCAAGTAAATTAAAGTAACTCTTAAAGTCAAATCATTTATGCTTTGATTTAATAAAAGTTTCCAAAACTAAAAAATTATGTGTTTAGCATTCAGATCAGTTAACATGCCCGAAATTTCCTAAATCGTACTGATGAAGGAATATGGAGAGATGTATACAAATATAATTTTGTATAATTTCACCTTCGTAGTGGTTTGAAAAACGATTTTCCCTTGCAAAATTTCCCGTGTAACCTTTGGGTTGTGAACCATTCCCCTCTGACCTTTTAACGCATCACTCATTTTATATAACTTACCCTTATATTGATTTACGTATGAATTGTCATATATATTCATCGTCCTGTAAGGATTAACAGAAACGCAAACTTCGCCAATGTAGGTGTAGATCTTCCCATTCTTAAACCTGCAAATAAAAAAGTGCATAATAAAAACCTGATTGATTTATGAAAAAATTCACAAAAAAAAGTGTCCAAACTATAGAAGGTATTAGTTCGTATGCTTTTATTCTATCAAGATTTTTACAAGCTTCAGCTCAATAAAATATAAAATCTTATAATGGCACCTCTATGATGCACATCTGTAAATTTTCAGTGTTGGCCGCGAGGCACTTAAGTCATTGAACAAAGCTTCTCATATTATGATTTATATTTATTTCCATCTGCTCTTCATTCAATTGTAGTATTCCGTTCATCGTTTAGAAAACCTGTCTGCTGTCTGTGCAGAGGGCCATTAAAGAAGCATTCGTGGGAGAATAACAAACTATTGATAACCGGCTACAATTTAAGACAACATCTTTCGAAGAACACCATTTTATATTTCACTACATAATTACAAAACATTCTTTCAATTCCAATTTATGACTTTTTCCAAGAATTAATGTGTTCGGTTGATTTCGGAAATTTAGATTTTTATTGTTAAATCAGCTATGATCAGCGTACCTTTGTGCGTGTCATTCTCTTGTTATCAAACGTCCAATTATTTAAATGGCATGAAGATTTTAAGAAAAATATTCGAAGCTGCTCATGGTATGCTAGTGTGACTTTAAAGCTAATACAAGAATGCCACCAAACACTCGAAAATCGTCATCAAATAACACAACTCCAAAAAAATTCGAAAAATTATGCCAGAACCCAGACCAGTCTTACTATATGCTTTTGGGGTCGCTGAAACCAAATCCGAGGTCCAAATTGCTCCATCACGTCAGGATTTTTTTTCTTATTTTTCAACATAGCCTCCTTGTAAGTCTACACACTTTTCCCACAGATATTCCCACTTCTATAACCAGTCCAAATAGTACTCGGCGTTTTTCTCTGTAAATTAGTGGTTCACGAAGGTGATTGCCTCCTCATTTGACGAAAAACTCCAGGCCTGAGGAAAATTTTCATCTAAGAACTGACACACAGGTTGTACGAAATGATCGTTTCATGGTCTTCTTCATTCTCCAATACTTGAACCAGATTATTTCGAGAAGAGCATACTCAGCATCCCCAAAAGTAAAATTTTTGGACGGGTATTTATGTAAATCACATCATCGGCCCTTTTTTCATACCCGGTAATATCACTGGACAAATTTATATAGAACTATTACAGAACGCTATTTCTCCAGCCCTCGTTCAAGTATTAGTGAATGAAGAAGACCATGAAACGATCATTCATTTCAACAAGATGGCGCACCCCCTCATTTCGTTCAACCTGTGCGTCAGTTCTTAGATGGAAATTTTCCTCAGGCCTGGATTGAAAAAGAGGGGACATATTGAGTAGCCACCCATGGCAACACTGGACTTTTTTCTATGGGGTCACTTGAAATCTAAGATTTACGCTACCCAACCTGATTCACTGGATGATTTGTGAATTCGGATCATCAATGAATGCCGTCAAATTGAACTGGAAATGTTGAATAATGTACGCGACGATTTGATCAAAACTTATTTTACTGCATGGAAGTGAATGGTGCCCATTTTCAGCACTTAATAAACTAATCTCAAAAGTAAGTAGTCTTCCACTTTTTAGCTGCTATTTCGTTAACGATGAAAAATTTGAAGCGAAAATTTAGGGTGGGATAGAACTCGATAAGATCTTCAAAATGAGGTATCGTAACACCCCTCATCCATATTCAAAATCTGGGGGTTGTGCTCACCTCCGGTAGGTTAGATTAGAGTTGAATTAGATTGAAGTTATGGGGATGAAAAAATCGGAAATCGACGGGTCCGAGCGATTCTCCGTATTTTCATTTCAGAACCGGAAAATCGAGGTGTTAAGTATTCGTTGGACTACCCCGTATATATTCCCTGTATTGTGACATAATGTTAGTATTCTGTAACAATGGTATCACACATAGTGTGTGATACCCAATCTTCTTCTTGATGCAAAAGATCGCGCGAAAAACAAAATCTGTAAGCTGTCTGTATGGTTTCAGCAATTTTTTTTTCGTACGTTGGGAGATGTATACAAACCGCAAACATAACAAAAACTGCTTGGTTTATTGGGATCATCATGAACGTGTCTTGTAATTTTGGACTTTGTAGAGGTCAAGGAACCCACCTCCACAAAACTGCGGTTGCTGGATGACGACGCCTGAGGGCCCGCTTGCTCACCCCGACTAGCCGCCGACACTGAGGATCCGATCTCTGCATCGTAAACTTTTCCGAATGTTTGCCATTTGTTTTTTTTTTCACATAAGTGCATTCCAGTAAGGAGTTCAACATCACGCAATTTGGAAACGTACTTTAGAACTGGTTATGGCATTATGCGGTGCATTGAAAACCCAATCCGTGACCTCATAACATAAAAACTTAGATCCCGTAGTAGCCGCTGGGTAACGGAATATATAAGTTTAAAGAATTTGGAAATTACGGTAGGGGTAATGGGGGTTCGAAAGTTTAAGTTAACAGGGTTTAAAGCATAAGGTATGGAGGTTAAAAGGGTCAAGTTATAAGGTTTTATGGGAGTTTTACAGTTGGCAACAGCCCATTTAGTGCAATATTCCAGTAACACAATTGCGTATCACTGTTTATGGGTCAGGTTTTGAGGTTATGAAGTTATCGGGTTATTTAGTATTTGGGTTCACACAGTCATAGGACTACGTGGTTAAAACGGTTAGCTGGTTTTTAAGATTATAAAGCCCTAAAGTTAATATTTTCCTGATTTATATGGTTTTTGCAGTTTATTTTTGAGGTTATGGAAAATGCTGACGTGATGGAGCGATTTAGACCTCGGATTTGGTTTCAGCCACCCCAAAAACATATAGTAAGACTGGTGTGGGTTCTGGCATAATTTTTCGGACTTTGGAGCAGTGTAATAGGATCACAGTAAATTTAAAGGCAAAGATTCTTTGGCTCCTCTCTTCATTACTCAGAAAGGTGGGACGAAATTAAAAGCTACCAATAAACAGGCGCAATGTATGTTTGGTAGGAGGAAATACGAAAAGACAAACGGTCATTCATGCAGAGCTGAGTACATTTTATGTGGTTGTTCAGCGTTGCTCCCTACAAACGAATCTGTTTTCGGCGAAAATTAGCTAACACTGATCAAGAGAAAACATCAGATTAGAAACAAGCGGACTCATTTTATTCCAAAGTGGTAATTGCATTGTAGCTCTTGTGGACACAAGTTAATATATAAAACTTCTTCCACTAACTTCTATAGCGAATGAATCTATTGGCAGATTTGCACTTAGCGACTGTAATTTGTTTTGAGTTAGACACATTTTGGCAACTGCTGAGGAAGGTTTCTGAGAAAACACGTTCAGATAAAAATCCAATGACTCTTACACTAAGATTTTGGGAAAAGTAGCCAATGATGATAATTTCCTAAATTGACTCCAAGTTTTGTACTTAACACGTTGGCTGCGTTACATATCCCTGGGGATATGTACCGTTTTTGCATGTACGTGCGTGTTTGAATCCCGAAAATTCTTGAAAATCTTCAAAAAAAATTTGGTATTTTTTGTTTGTTTTCTATTATAACGGAAATCTACTGTAAGTTTCTGGACAAAATGAAGTCAATGAAGTTTATCATCATCATTGACCATTTTAGAGTACATATCCCCAGGGATATGTACCGCACAGGAGTAATCCGATGTATGTATCCCCGAGGATATGTACGAGGAAAAATTCATAGTTGAGAGAATGTCGCGCCACAGTGGCTGGGTTGTGGCGGTAAAGTGGCCAGTGCGTTAGCCCACATCCTTCAGTCCCTTCGTAGGTCTCCTTCGGGTCGTTTCAGTGATGATTTTATTGCGCCATTTTTGTGAACTGTGTTGTACATTGTGATTTGAGTGGCTTACATGAGCGTTCGTTAATTTTTGGCGATATCGAGATCTCGGAAACTTCTTGAGTTTGCAGCTCAGAGACTGCACGACCTAGAGGAAGCTGATGACCACCAGCCATAATCACCAACACCAGGTACGTCATTACAGAATCATGGCGCTGATCAATTAAGGAGTTTCTAAACATTCGAGGGCTACGTGTTGGATGGACTGAAACAACCTCCAATAAAATGTTCAAACTTTTGCTTGTTCTCTTGGCAATGGGTTCGATTCCTGCTCCAAATATAAATAATTATTGGTATGAAGATCTTTTTTTATCAAAACGAAATCATTTCATTAGCTATACATAGGGACATATTTTTACTTCTACAAAAATGTATACATTTTGAAAATAATGAAACAGCAGACAAAAATAAAAGACAATATAAAATTGAGAAATTAGTTTCTCTGTTGGTCGAAAATTATAACAAATTTCTGAAACCAGGATGATACCATTTAGAGGTAGATTGCTCTTAAGGCAATATATCCCTAATAAAAGTAATAAATATGGGATAAAACTATTTAAGCTTTACTCTCCAAACTGATACACATCAAATGTAAAGGTTTACACAGGAAAATGAACGACCTCGGAAAGTGTACGCCACTCAGAGGACATAGTTTTGGATCTCCTTGTTACTATTGAGCCCAAAGAAGGAAGAATCGCGTATGCGGATAACTTTTTTTCGGGCATAACAGTGGCATCCAAATTATTTAACCTTCAAGCGAGCGTTATGTCATTGGGAATAAAATAAAGAATAAACCGTCGCTCGGGGTGCTCCCCCACTTCACTGATTGCAATTGTTTTAGTCCCGGCGCAGTCGTCGAAAAGATTAGACGCGCCCGGTCCCTTTGCAAATGATCGCTCGCCCGCTTGTAGGTTAATATGAAAATATTCTACTGCGGCACTTTGTGCGCAAAAAGAAAGAGAATACCTGACGGTTTTAAAGGTAAAATGAAAAATCTTAAGAAAAGAAGGTAATAGCAAAATAATCAGATGGATGGACATCCTACACAGTAGAGCTGTTTCCAACGTTCCGAAGAAACAAAAGTTATTTTTAAGCCCCAGTGTGTCATGGACTACAACAAGGCCAAAAAATGCGTAGATCTCAGTGATCAGATGTCTTATTACCGAACTGCTGTGAGAAAGTCCCTCGTGTGGTATCGGAAAGATGCTTTTGAATTAATACTTGATACAACTGTGGTAAATGCGTGAATCATTTACAATATGGTTACCAACACTAAGATGGGAAAAACCCAATTTAGACGCAAACTTATGGAAGAGCTGGTGAAGATTGAGAATTGTGAAGCACCTGCGTCAACTCGTTTAGGGAAAAAATGCGTCCACATTTTCAAAAACCTGACGGAGCAAGACGTAAGAAGAGGAAGGTTTGTAAGGGATGCTACGATGATTGTCGAGCTAAAGGGCTGTCCAGAAGAGAAGCTGACAAGAAAGTGAAACGTGTCATAAGTTACTGCAAGGACCGTCCAAACAACCCTGGGTTTTTCCTCCCTTGTTACAAGTATTTTAAATTAGTTCTTTCGAGTTAATTTTTCTCAACTATATTTTTTATTGTGTTATCCTTTTTATACCTATTTTTTATTGAGTGTTCAGACTTTTAATAAGAAATAAGAATTAAACAATATAACAGAGATTTCATATTTTTAGCGTTATTACGATCGTGTTGTTTTATTTTAATATATTTTTACATTCCCTGAAGTAATGTTTTTGTTTAAATAGTTGCAGCAACAAGAATCTATTTAAAAAGTAACAAACTAGAAACATTTCTTAAGATAACATTGAATACAAATTTAAATCCACTTTTCATAATTAGTTGCTTTAAAATTTTATGCTAGTCCAGTAATTTTTTGTCTATATATTCCAGATGAGTCTACTTTAACATTAAAAAGTTGAAAATTCACAATACTAATTTGTTTGAATAATTAATCTCGATATCTTTAAAGTACTATCATATATTAATTAACAGATAGAGATCTGTGTGTGGCTCTAGTCACATTTCTAACAAAAGTATTTGCACTAGAAAATGGCACTGAAAGTCTTACCTGAAGTCTTACCTAATTTCGTTAAATAAATTTTTTCTGTTAAAAAAAGTATATATCTTCGGAGGCATTTACTGCACATCTGGGAGGTCGGCTTACATACCTTACATTACCCGGGGATATGCACCGCACGACAGGAAAAACCTGTCATTACCTTCCAGTCAACGTGTTAACATTTGCAATTTATTACAAATTGGTTATATTATCTATCGCGGGAAAAGTTTCTTATAAAATTTAAGAGTTGAAAAAAATCTGGGGTCAGATTTTTATCTTAGAGACATTAATTTGTTCGTAACTAGCTATTATATAGCAGCTTCTGGACAAGGTTTCAAAGAGATTTCGTCATTATCGGAATTCCTTCTATTGCTCTACTGCGCATTTCGAGCAAGATTATGGACAAAAAAGATAATATCAGAAATTTCTTCCATTCCACTCAATAGCAGATTGATGATAAATGAAAGAATATTATTTGTTTTTAAATTTGCCAACTGCCGATTAGGATTTCTGAAAAATATTCGTAATTGATAATTCTTCCAATGACTCTTACAGCGGACCAATAGAAACAGCCAGTCAAAATCTGCTACGAAATTTGTAGCACGCTGTCCCACTTACAGACATAATTGTCTAGATGAAACATGTGGGCTTGCTAATTAGCTAAGAGGATATTCTCATAGACAAGCGCACAATGGATCTAATGTGGCTTTCGTGTTGTAAGCTGTGAATCATCCATTCGAAATTATACAGATCAACGTTTTGCAAAAAAAAATGAAAGACGTCTATTGTCCACTCAGATAAAACAATTACTCCATCAACTACCGATGACAAAAAAATTTGAAAACATTGATTGATTGATGATTGAATGCAATATGCAGTCACCAATGACTTAAAATAATTTAAGATCTGAAAGTATTCAAATATTTTCAACATTTTGTAGTTCCATACAATTTATGAAGTTATGAGTGTTATGTGAAAATAATAGTAATGAGTAGATGCAAAATTAATTTAAAAATGCCTTTATTCTGAAGGGAATTACGTATCATTTAACAATATCACACACGCCGCAACATATAATTGAACATTGCGGTAGCACATTGCAGTATGAACAGCACATAATAGTTGAAAAAACTGTTGCATTGAATATGACAGCTCTTGAACTAAGTTGTTTGAAAAAATTAGAGTTATTTATAGGAAAACTGATTGGGTTATAAAGTTAATGATTATAGAAACAAATAAAGTCATAATTGCAATTCTACTTGATTTTTGAGATATTGAAATCAAGCATTTCTTTTCTGCTCTTTCACCGTTACCATAGCCTCAAGAACTATATCGATTTAAGAAAATACTTGGAGAATATAAAAAAAAAAATTCGTGAAATACACCCATTACACTAATTGCAGTTCTTCAAGAATGTAGGATGAAATCGAAAATACAAGTACTAAAAATTATTTTTGTAACTTAACTTTATTTGATTTTCTTCACACAATGGTTGATTTGCCTACCGAAGATAAGCTATAAAAGTCTTCGTATCTTGTGAATGATAAAAAGTGATAGGTTTACCTATTTAACGATTTTGCTACGGTAATTTGGTGACCCAACATAAAAAAAAACGACTGCAAAAACTTGGTTAGAGATTATGCAAAGTTCGGAGTGTCTGTGTATTAAGGGCCATATTAAGTACTTCCTCGACATGCTACACAACTTGCAGCCTCCAAATTTATCAATTGCAATGCAATCAAGACAATGTAGAGATTGGAACAGACAGGACCATGAATGCATCTCCAGACCGATCACTCATCAGCTTTATTATATTGGACCATTGCACGTGTTTGCTCTCTGACGTACATGGTACCAGACTTTAAGCGACCCTTCCAAATAGACTTTCCAGAGAAGGATAGGCTGAGGAAGCTTCAACTTGTAAACACGGTGCGGTGCACAGATAGCTCTAGAACAAAGCAATTTAAAGTGCTGGAATTCATGCATTTAATGACAATGCAAATGGAGTGACCAGACAGTCTAAATGACCTTAGGGCCACGTGAAGTAATAAAAAACTCTATTGACTAAGTCAGTTGTACGAATCTAGTTCAAACATACTCCCCATTCCCCTAACTAAACTTTATCAATATATTTGCTTATCATAACGTACTTCAATCTTATCTAATTTGATGGTTCTCATTATAGTTGAAACTCCTTTCAACTATATTTATGTATATTGTCAAATATGACATTTGACACATGAAGTGAGATTTATTGAGGTATCTGATTGACGCATATGGTCGGAATTTCTTTCATTTTTGCTAACGTGAGATCATTCGATCTGATAAGCACATTTTTCCAATGAGTGTAAACTGTATACATCCATTACATGATGATGATGTACGTTAACGGCAACTCTCGTCCGTGTGTTTCGTAAAAAGCATTATCTGATAGTAAGAATGTCGATTCACCTGTAATGGTAATGACTCACTTCAGGAGTGTGATAATTAACTTTCTCTAGTTTTTCCTTATTGCGTCAAATCAAAACCAGATATTCGAAGGGAAACAAAGTTTTCTAACAGTCTATTTCAGATAATAAACTTTTGTTACATCATTTCATAAATCGACTAAATTCTAACCCAAAAAGACTGTTATGAATTTTATTTGAAATACACAGGGGGGACGCATCGAAAATTTTCCACCCAGGTTAGTTGATTGTCCAATCTGTCCAATTTTACATCTCCCTAGCTCAAACTATCTCCATAGGTTGGCTTTCATCTTAACATTCATAAGGTCTTTAATTTTACAAACGTTACCGTGCTTTAAGTCAGATCTGACCCAAGTAGTAAAATTACACTGAAAAATGAACAAAAATAAAGATAAATTGTTTAATGGATTTATTTGACATATATATTTATTTCTACAGAATTACTATTTATTTTGTAAAATTATAATTTTATATATCTAATATAAAAAGAATATACTGTGTTGTTAGATATTTTTATAAAGAGACTGAGCAGTAATTAAAAAAATGTAAATGAAATTATATCTTATTACACTGGGTACATAGAACAATTGTATTAGAATGTTTTTTACATACGAATTTTTTATAATCTACACAGATCAAAGGTGTTTTATTGTCAGTTTTAGCACATAGTTGGCAGCGACTTGTTTTGGGAGCCTTTTTAGCTGTACAAGTGTTGTTTTCCTTTTGTTGGGTGGAAGTTGATGGAATTTCTACATTGTTACTAGATTGACGGGAGCTTTTTTGCAATTTCTATTGAAAAAGGTGCACTCGGTAATGACTTCCTGTTTTTTATATACGGTGTAACCAATTGCATACCTAAATTTTCCAAATAGTGTCGCCGTTTCACTAGGCCGTTTCCTTCCAGCTACTAGTTTTTCTTTTGCAACTGTAACAGAGCCAGCTTTATCCAGTGTATCCACGCCACCCTTACATTTGTTGTAGTCTAATATTATCACAGGATTTTTGTCTGATTACTCACCTGAGTTGTAATGCAAAGTGCTGAGAAGATTCACCGACTTATCTTTTTTGGGTATGTAAGAAACAATTGTAGTATCTTTGGTAAAAGCAAAACATGATGAATATAACGGTCTTCCCTTTGATGTTACTATTTCTGGAGGCAATTCTTACGTATAGTCCCTATTACAGTGATCTGTTTTTCAAATAGTTTCTGTACAACTTGATGTGATGTGAAAAAATTATCCACCCTCTCAGACCGCGAGTCAAATCAAGGACTACACGCATGCCTTGGTTTTTTCAGGCACACCTCCTTATTCTTTGCCCGTGTAGGGTTGGATATTCCAAACGTAACTTGTGGCAGAATCACATTGAACCCAAAATTTGATGTCATATTCAGCTGGTTTTGATGGCATGTACTGTCGAAATGGACATCTTCCTCTGAATGCTACAAGCTGCTCATCTACTGTAACGTTTTCAGAAGGATTATAAAATTTTGGCAAAAGGTCAACCCACTGATTCCACAGTTCTCGAATTGGAGTAAATTTATCCAGCAGTCGCCGTTCGGATCGAGTTTCTCTATTGTCAAACCTAATCAACCTTGACAGGGAAAAATAATTGAAAACTGGATTTTTCTTCAAGGTAATCCTTGAGCAAGAATATCGTGTCAAACCTGGTATCAAGTTCATTATGTTTTCTCTGGAAGCTCTTCTATAAGTCTGTGTTGTGATGGGGTTTCTGGAATATTTTATTTGTCCATTTTTTGACGTCATTGTTGGCACAAGCACTAATTCACTGTAACTATCCGAGCTATCAGATGGTTCAGCTTCTTCGATATAATCTTCTGTTTCAGAACAAGATTCATTACTATCCGACATTTCATCTAATAACGTCGCTTCTATTTGATTGTCTATCATTTTTTATAAGCAAATAACGTTTTCACCACTTTAAACTAGGATACGTGTTGTTCGATTGATGTTATAATGTAACCCTAAGACTTGTGTGAGTAAAACGAAAGAACGTCTCATTCAAAAAGTTATACGATACATAAACAATTGGGACGATAACAGATGCGCTGTGCGTTTGTTATTAGTTGCGGTCAATTCTGACCCGAAGACCGTTAGAGTAAAAAAATCATATGTGGAATATTTTAATCATTTTTAATAAACTTATTTTTATAATAAGTTAACTGAAGCGAATAATCAAAAGTCATAGAATACGAAACTTCTTGAACGCTTATTTTCTGAGAAAATTCGGTCAAAATTGATCCGAAGACCTTATGACGGTTAAGAATCTTGATAGGGATGGGGTGTCGAAAGACACCTTATTTCAAAAAGAAGTGCCTTTTTAATGGTACCTTATCTGGAAAAATTTGAAAACAATTAATGAAAACGGAATCTCAAAACTTATTTGTGTCAATGAAGTGAATGTCGAAAACGTAGTATTAACAACATATTTATTCGATTTTTACAGCTTCCCAGGTCAAACACCTACGACGTAGTGGCTTGTAACTGCATACTCTTAGTAATGAAGGGGGTCAACTCATATTTTATGGAGATTGAATATCTCTTGTAATGACATTTGTATAATATTTGCTTCAGTATTTTCTAGGAAATACAATGCTAAACAAATTTGTGTGCAAATTAACAAGAAACTAGGATAAGCCCGCGGCTATGCTCTCTTGGTGGTCTTGCGTTAATTTTAAGTCATCTTTATCATATCTGCAAATACACAATTATAAATGTCAAAAATTACGATCGGAATATAATTGATCGACCATTATGTGAAACGTCACTGGAATGATGCTGACGATGTTACCTTTTTTGAGGAATGTTTTCTAAAGTAAACGGGGACCAAATATGACAGCTGACGTACAGCGATGTATGACGTCATTAATTTCTTTCTTACTGTCACTATTTTTTAAAGTGAGAGAAGTTCATTCATGTCAAAATTGTAGTTCTTCGCCGTTTCTTCTCGCGGATGTCATTTACTTCTTTACTGGAGCAACAAAAGAACGGAACGGAACTGCCTGCAGATTTATACTCCGAAGTAGGTGCAATAGGTTCAGCAATCTGTAGATAGGTAGGAGATTTAGAGAGCTCAATATTTGCTCTATCAGTACCCAGGAGTAGTTCAGCATTGTTTTCTTTAGAATAGGTAATATAAGTGGACTAAAAAGCCTTGTGGGATATTTTATCTAAGCCTTCAATGGAAAATCCGATTATGTGTGTGCCAAAATATGACATTCCGAATTTGTAGTTTCTGTAACAATGAAATCCGCTTCTGTAAACATGATCCTAGTTAGAGACTTATCCAAGTAGATGTGCGAACTCATTTAGTTTCATTGCGCATCCTGGATTATGTAACAACCACTTTATACATCCGTGCAGTAGTATGTATGTATTCATAGGCTTCATAATTGATACGTCCAATGGTTGGAGTTGTGAGTACAATAAGGTGACATACACCTAACCAGGAAGAAATTGAGAAATATATATTTCTGAATATAGCATTTAGAACTATTTCCGGTCTATTGCGGTTAAATGGGATATTCTCTAATGACCTGATCATTAATAAATAACAGTGATGAGTTTGTTCTCATTGACTCGAACGAGTAAATTTAACACCGAACTAGTGACACTTTCATCAATACGTAGATATTTACAAGTAATGGTCGCAGGTTCATGTCCCCTTTATAATATAACTTCCTTCAAAAAAATTACTCAAAAGAGGGCTTATCGTCTTCTATTAAGAAAAATATGTATACGTGTTTATCGTTTATGTCGGCAGATGGTTCTTAAAATAGTTTCAGTCGTCAACTTATCGCCGAGATATAATATGCAGGGAGTCTTCGAGGCCTACAGAATATTAGGCACTTTGGGTGGCCAAGTCTTTGATAACAGATAGACCCCACTGTCTATGGGAGAATATATTCAATCATTGCTGCTAAGCAGCGAGGAAGTAACTGGATAGGTCACCGGCTGGGTTCAACGCGTGTCGGTATTGAGATCATTTTACTGTATATATTACCCAAAAAAACAAAATTTAAAGAAACTTACATCTACAATGATCCAAAGTCTGCTTTTATTCTATTAACCTATCTCCAGAAGTATAAGACGTCTTTTAGCGGTTTGCATATTACATAGACGACATCATTTAAAGGTAATCTGTTAAAACAATGGGTTTCTAAACTACGGTTTAGAATTGATGATCTAAACGTAGTACTATTAGTATATTTAAAAGCGAAATCTTCGATAGATGAAAATTATCATTCGAAAGGGAGTAACATTTTTGAAATTAAGGTACAGAAGGTGCTTTTCAAAATGTCATATTGTGCTTCAATTGGGTTGACCTATAGTCTTTACCTTTTATATTGTATTACGTGTCTTGATTTCTTACAAAATAATCAATATTATCTTCCCTCCAGTCCACAATTATTCTTACAAAAACAAATTTATACCAGAGATATTTTAAGAAAACCGAACAGAAGCAGCTCACCGGAAGCACGTTGAGAAACAGTTAATCGCCATAACATGGCCGTCATATAAATAAGAGTGCTCCTTGATGTTCTACTTACGATCACCAATACTATTGGTTCGCAGAGACACCATTTCTATGACGACGACATCTCAGCATTGATATTGCGGCACCGCTTTCTAAGAGGCTGTACCTTAAAATAGTCGTGAGCATCCAGCTCATTTGCATTAAATTTCATATTACGGCTGATCTATAATATATTTCAATAGTGATTGTTGAAATTCAATTGTAACGTGTACTTGCAGATGTTTGCTCACGCTTTGTGATGAATAACACCATCTCCTGTATCTGAAGAATATATAATAATAATATGAAAAGAGCAGATTTCAGAGAAATCTACCTCCTCTAAATGATAATACACAATTTTTTTAGATATTTTTGTTCATACTGTAAACTTTATGAAATGAAACATCAGCGCAACAGCAAAAGACGTTCCACAACTATTAATTGGACATTCCAGATCAAGTGTAATTCCTTGAAAATAAGGAAATGTGATTAATTTTTTCTTCATAATCTTCTATTTCTTATATGGGCTCATCATATTTTCCTTTCTGCAGAAACTCCCGAAAACTTGACTGATCTCGAGTTATCGAATATTCTCATGATTTTCCGGAAATGGGCGCCACTTTCCGGTTTCTTCATCGTGAATATCGAGTTCAATCGATGAATCACATAATTTTCAGTTCGTGAGCGTTACTTCCTTTAGATGATAAATGGGCCCTCCGTTTAGACGGGTTGAATCCTCCTCGATCTATTTTCGTCTTGAGTCGATGCACTTTGCTTTTGAAGGTGTCCACCTTGGTTGATTTTCAACGGAATTTCCATGAAACTTTAGGTCAGTTTAATTTCTCGTCGAATAATGGGGACGTCGAAAGTAATAGTAGCCCAATGTATGCGAACAGATCAATATTGTAAATATCATTCCAATCATCAGCGAAAACACGCTTCCAAATTTTATATTTCAATATGGTGTGTATCAAGGGTGGAGGGAAAAATAATTCAAAACTGGATTTTTCTTCAAGGTAATCCTTGAGCAAGAGTATCGTGTCAAACCTGGTATCAAGTTCATTATGTTTTCTCTGGAAGCTCTTCCATAAGTCTGTGGTGTGATGGGGTTTCTGGAATATTTTATTTGTCCATTTTTTGACGTCATTGTTGGAACAAGCACTAATTCACTGTAACTATCCGAGCTATCAGATGGTTCAGCTTCTTCGATATAATCTTCTTCAGAACAAGATTCATTACTATCCGACATTTCATCTAATAACGTCGCTTCATTTGATTGTCTATCATTTTTATAAGCAAATAACGTTTTCACCACTTTAAACTAGGATACGTGTTGTTCGATTGATGTTATAATGTAACCCTAAGACTTGTGTGAGTAGAACGAAAGAACGTCTCATTCAAAAGTTATACGATACATAAACAATTGGGACGATAACAGATGCGCTGTGCGTTTGTTATTAGTTGCGGTCAATTCTGACCCGAAGACCGTTAGAGTAAAAAATCATATGTGGAATATTTTAATCATTTTTAATAAACTTATTTTTATAATAAGTTAACTGAAGCGAATAATCAAAAGTCATAGAATACGAAACTTCTTGAACGCTTATTTTCTGAGAAAATTCGGTCAAAATTGATCCGAAGACCTTATGACGGTTAAGAATCTTGATAGGGATGGGGTGTCGAAAGACACCTTATTTCAGAAGAAGTGCCTTTTAATGGTACCTTATCTGGAAAAATTTGAAAACAATTTAATGAAAACGGAATCTCAAAACTTATTTGTGTCAATGAAGTGAATGTCGAAAACGTAGTATTAATAACATATTTATTCGATTTTTACAACTTCCCAGGTCAAACACCTACGACGTAGTGGCTTGTAACTGCATACTCTTAGTAATGAAGGGGTCAACTCATATTTTATGGAGATTGAATATCTCTTGTAATGACATTTGTATAATATTTGCTTCACTGTTTTCTAGGAAATACAATGCTAAACAAATTTGTGTGCAAATTAACAAGAAACTAGGATAAGCCCGCGGCTATGCTCTCTTGGTTAGGTTAGGTCTTGCGTTAATTTTAAGTCATCTTTATCATATCTGCAAATACACAATTATAAATGTCAAAATTACGATCGGAATATAATTGATCGACCATTATGTGAAACGTCACTGGAATGATGCTGACGATGTTACCTTTTTGAGGAATGTTTTCTAAAGTAAACGGGGACCAAATATGACAGCTGACGTACAGCGATGTATGACGTCATTAATTTTTTTTCTTACTGTCACTATTTTCTAAAGTGAGGGAAGTTCATTCATGTCAAAATTGTAGTTCTTCGCCGTTTCTTCTCGCGGATGTCATTTACTTCTTTACTGGAGCAACAAAAGAACGGAACGGAACTGCCTGCAGATTTATATTCCGAAGTAGGTGCAATAGGTTCAGCAATCTGTAGATAGGTAGGAGATTTAGAGAGCTCAATATTTGCTCTATCAGTACCCAGGAGTAGTTCAGCATTGTTTTCTTCAGAATAGGTAATACAAGTGGACCAAAAAGCCTTGTGGGATATTTTATCTAAGCCTTCAATAGAAAATCCGATTATGTGTGTGCCAAAATATGACATTCCGAATTTGTAGTTTCTGTAACAAGGAAATCCGCTTCTGTAAACATGATCCTAGTTAGAGGACTTATCCAAGTAGATGTGCGAACTCATTTAGTTTCATTGCGCATCCTGGATTATTTAACAACCACTTTATACATCCGTACAGTAGTATGTATGTATTCATAGGCTTCATAATTGATACGTCCAATGGTTGGAGTTGTGAGTACAATAAGGTGACATACACCTAACCAGGAAGAAATTGAGAAATATATATTTCTGAATATAGCATCTAGAACTATTTCCGGTCTATTGCGGTTAAATGGGATATTCTCTAATGACCTGATCATTAATAAATAACAGTGATGAGTTTGTTCTCATTGACTCGAACGAGTAAATTTAACACCGAACTAGTGACACTTTCATCAATACGTAGATATTTACAAGTAATGGTCGCAGGTCCATGTCCCTTTATAATATAACTTCCTTCAAAAAAATTACTCAAAAGAGGGCTTATCGTCTCCTATTAAGAAAAATATGTATACGTGTTTATCGTTTATGTCGGCAGATGGTTCTTAAAATAGTTTCAGTCGTCAACTTATCGCCGAGATATAATATGCAGGAGTCTTCGAGGCCTACAGAATATTAGGCACTTTGGGTGGCCAAATCTTTGATAACAGATAGACCCCACTGTCTATGGGAGAATATATTCAATCATTGCTGCTAAGCAGCGAGGAAGTAACTGGATAGGTCACCGGCTGGGTTCAACGCGTGTCGGTATTGAGATCATTTTACTGTACATATTACCCAAGAAACAAAATTTAAAGAAACTTACATCTACAATGATCCAAAGTCTGCTTTTATTCTATTAGCCTATCTCCAGAAGTATAAGACGTCTTTTAGCGGTTTGCATATTACATAGACGACATCATTTAAAGGTAATCTGTTAAAACAATGGGTTTCTAAACTACGGTTTAGAATTGATGATCTAGACGTAGTACTATTAGTATATTTAGAAGCGAAATCTTCGATAGATGAAAATTATCATTCGAAAGGGAGTAAAAGAGAAATTAAGGTACAGAAGGTGCTTTTCAAAATGTCATATTGTGCTTCAATTGGGTTGACCTATAGTCTTTACCTTTTATATTGTATTACGTGTCTTGATTGTTACAAGTGGAAATATTCAGATAGGTGATGCTGAAATTGAACAAGTCCAAGCCTACAAATATCTTGGACATGAAATCAAAATAAGTCGAGACAACCAAACCTGTGAAATCTTTACAAGAATTTGCCTTACTTGGGCAGCGTTTGGTAAACTGAGCAATATCATGACTTACGGCGCGGAAACTTTAACTCTGACCAAGAAATCGGCCAATAAAGTTCGAGTGCCATGGAGAGATGCATGCTCGGATTATACCTTAGAGACCGAATATCAAATGACATAATCAGGCAAAGAAGTGGGGTTGAGGATGCTATTAGTAGGATCGCCACACTTAAGTGGGAATGGGCCGGACATCTGGCAAGAACCACCGACGGAAGATGGACCAAGAAAATTCTAGAATGGCGACCAAGACACGAAGCAAAAAGAAGTATAGGACGTCCCCCAACAAGGTGGTCTGACGATATAAAACGCATCCAGACGGCACAGAACAGAAGGATGTGGCATAGTTTACGGGAGGCTTATGTCCAGCAGTGGACATGATGACGTGTCTTGATTTCTTACAAAATAATCAATATTATCTTCTCTCCAGTCCACAATTATTCTTACAAAAACAAATTTATACCGGAGATATTTTAACAAAACCGAACAGAAGCAGCTCACCGGAAGCACGTTGAGAAACAGTTAATCGCCATAACATGGCCGTCATATAAATAAGAGTGCTTCTTGATGTTCTACTTACGATCACCAATACTATTGGTTCGCAGAGACACCATTTCTATGACGACGACATCTCAGCATTGATATTGCGGCACCGCTTTCTAAGAGGCTGTACCTTAAAATAGTCAAATAGTAAAAGTTTCATATTACGGCTGCTCTATAATATATTTCAATAGTGATTGTTGAAATTCAATTGTAACGTGTACTTGCAGATGTTTGCTCACGCTTTGTGATGAATAACACCATCTCCTGTATCTGAAGAATATATAATAATAATATGAAAAGAGCAGATTTCAGAGAAATCTACCTCCTCTAAATGATAATACACAATTTTTTTAGATATTTTTGTTCATACTGTAAACTTTATGAAATGAAACATCAGCGCAACAGCAAAAGACGTTCCACAACTATTAATTGGACATTCCAGATCAAGTGTAATTCCTTGAAAATAAGGAAATGTGATTAATTTTTCTTCATAATCTTCTATTTCTTATATGGGCTCATCATATTTTCCTTTCTGCAGAAACTCCCGAAAACTTGACTGATCTCGAGTTATCGAATATTCTCATGATTTTCCGGAAATGGGCGCCACTTTCCGGTTTCTTCATCGTGAATATCGAGTTCAATCGATGAATCACATAATTTTCAGTTCGTGAGCGTTACTTCCTTTAGATGATAAATGGGACCTCCGTTTAGACGGGTTGAATCCTCCTCGATCTATTTTCGTCTTGAGTCGATGCACTTTGCTTTTGAAGGTGTCCACCTTGGTTGATTTTCAACGGGAATTTCCATGAAACTTTAGGTCAGTTTAATTTCTCGTCGAATAATGGGGGAGCCTTGACACGAAAACCGAAATTCAGATCATTGCGACAGAACGATAAAGTATACACGATGATACGAGACCTGGAATTCAGTTGTATTTATGGATGGTGCTTCCTAGTTTTTCACTTCTTATAAGGGATGTTGTATGAAGGCAAAGATATGTTGAATTGAAAAAAATTGTGTTTAGATTTTCTTATATAACTACGATAAGGTCAATACAATAGTTAGTAAAGCTTGGATATTATTTCATACTTGCAGAGCCAGTGAACTTCGCACTGGTATATTTAATTTTTTTGAGGATATTTTAGAAATTTCTGAAAAGTTGTTTTACTATTTATGCCCGCCTCGGTTTCGCACGGGTAATTTATAGTGTCGGACTAAGGAAATGTAACACTTCCGGAACATTAAAATCAGTTGGATTATCAATAATTATATTGACGTTTGATGTTTCGAAAATGATTAACCGTCAAATTATAAAGTGAAATATACTATATGATGACCATATAATAAAATAAAAGTACAATTAAATCATTCGACTATAAATATTGTTATGCTTTATACTGTGAATATTTTTAATTTTTTTCTTCTGGAGGAAAAACAAATAGCGCCGATGACTTCCCGGCCCTCGAATACGCGACTTACAACTGTTCATGCGGAAAACACGCCAAATCAAGGTTATTTCCACTCTCCTGAGAATTTCTCATTCTGTTTGCCTCCAAACGCTGTCTTCGCTCTTTAGTCTCATTATCTCAAGATTGTGATTTCGAGTTGCGTTGTTTGTGCGCTGATTTTGACTCCTCCCTAGTGTCGTTTTCTTATCAATAGCAAGGGGGGCTTTGGTTTGCTTATTTTTGGTGACATGGGGGGTAGGGGGTCTAGATGATTATTACGTCCTCTGTACTTAATAACTTTTTTACACATATGGCAATCCACAGATTGTCTATGCTTGAAAACGAAACGCATTTTCGGGGATTCCCCTACAGCGAGTAATGCATGTACTCTCCTAGAACCGAGTAGAGAAATTTTACAGCGCGCTATTCACTTGTCTAAACTTCTGCGTAAGTGTTTACTCAGTGTAATGTAAAATGTTTCGTTTGGATGCAACGACGAGTAGGTAGACATATTCTTAGCATAGCAAAGCAAGTTAACATTCGTATTACCTTTAATTCAATTAGCCAAAGTTTAATGTTTAATTAAAATGTCGTTTCAAATAGACAAATCTAAGTTATACCAAAAATTGTTTGAGAGTTTAAAAAAATCTCATACAAATATGAAAGTACAAAATATACAGAAGTTAATTAACGACGCGTGGCGTAATTATAAATTACAAGCAAAGTCCGACAAGGAACTTGATATTATTGCATCGAAGAGAATTGAGGAAGAATTGCAAGCAGCGACTAAGAATAAATCCAATCTACTACCTTTTTTCCAAGGTGAGACTGATAAAAAACCTTTATAATTATGAATACTACATAGAAATAATAGGAATCGTCAAAACTTTCTCTTTTTTTTTGTTAATTTAGACGATCATTACAAGATATTATGGCCCACCTCAAAGTATGTTCATTATATTAGATTTATTCTATATGATTGTCTCTGACGATTGGTTACAAAAATACAGGGTGTTAGTTTACTGTAAGTATTTGATGGCTTCCATCCCAGTTTTTTATATAGGCTGAAGAAGTTTGTTTGTTTGTTTTTCCTTTAACGTCTCTCTATTTCTGCCTTTCAGCTAATGACACGTTGGGGAACTCTGTCACCTCACTAACCCGGGAATTTTGCCGAACCCCTCTCGTGTCGAGGGAAGGGATCTTTAATGTCCAACACATCTCTGTTAGACAGGACCGACAGCTTTACATCTCCTCCGAAAGATGGACACTCAAGCGATTCCCAAAATCCGAAAAATCGCACCAACTTTGTGGGGATTGAACCCAGGTAAGTCTGCGCAGGAGACGAGCATCGTATCCCCTACGCCACCGAGCCGGCAGGCTAAAGAAGTCTTTTGATACAATATGTAAAATGATTAATAAACAAAAAATAATTATATAATTAATAAGTTTTTCTTTGAAAAAATGTAGGTATATAACAGTTTCTGGGGTTCTCTGCACTACTCATATTAAAAGGAAACACTTAATGGATTAATGAATTTTAATTAAAAACAGTATGTACTCACTACAGTGGGTAAAATGTAAATTACCGTTTTTAGTCACATTTTTATAATTGTGTAGATTAATAAGATGATATGTTAGTAGTACCTTTAGAATGCTGGACGCAACGACGTCCAGCAAGCTTGCAGAAAAGACACAAATTATGCAGCCAGCTTCATATACTAAAGGACAGGAAAAAGATAATTCAAAACTCAGTGTTAAATCAGAACAGCAATGCGAAAACAAAAAAAAATACAGAAAACAGAGAGCGAAACCTTCTCAGGAAGCTATGGAAAATAAGATTACTCTACTCGAAAAAAAATCTGAATGATTTGTATTCTGCCAGAGATACTATGCCAAACCATACTGAAGTTGATAAACAGATCATTAAGTTGCATAAGGAATTAAAAGCAGCAAAACAGTCTTTGAACAGAACGATTCAAAATGCAGTTGCCCAGAAGAAACACAGGGATGCTATGAAAAGAAAGTTAGAAGATATCTATCATGAAAATCCAGAAATAAAGAAAAGACTATCTCTGAGGGGATCAGTGGGACGTCCTAGCCTAGAAAACGATCAACCATTACTATTGAAAACAATTGCGGATATTGCTTTATTTGGAAGTGCAGCAGATGATAGAAGACGAACGGAATCTATTTGCAGCGTAAAGTCTTGATGAACCCACACAAGGATTACTTAAAATAGGATTTGACATCAGTTGAAGTGAAACATATCTTCGTTCGATTCCCAGAAAATCTAATTCTGCAGAGGGACGCAGACATGTATCGACAGTACCTTTTAAGCTCATTCAGGCTCAGACCGATCACCACAAAAGCCACTTCGCCGAAACATCAATCCATTATTTAGAGTACATAGCATCCATACTTGGACCATATCAAGTATTTTTCATGTCCCAAGATGATAAAGCTCGGGTCCCTATTGGAGTAATTGCGGCAAATAAGCAAGCACCTCTTCTAATGCATATGGAATATACAATCAAATTGCCTGATCATGACTGGGTAATCGCTGAACCGCATTAATTAATACTATCTGTATATGCTGGTATCAAAATCACTTCCGGTATGCTAGGACAACCGCAAGCAGTTGGATATTCTGGCCCAACATACATCGCTTTCGAAGTGGAAAGCATAGTACATCTTCTGCTTATACGCATGCTCGGGATTTTGAGACGCTTCTCGACCTTAAAGAGTTTCAACCATTAGCTAAAACTGACCGTGGTTTGGTAAAACCTGTGGTGATCATTACTGTTGATGGAGGACCAGATGAAAATCCGCGCAATCAAAAAGTCATACGGTTTGCTATACAACACTTCAAGCGACATGACATGTTACTGCAAATTATGTTGGGCCGGGCGAACAAGTTCTTCCTGATTTCCAGACTCTAAATGGTATTCGGAACATGTGCGTGAAAGCCAATACTTGCTGCAAATTCTAAAATGTAAAAACATGGAATGCTGTCGTCCAAGAAGTGACCTATTTAGATTACTAGAAAACAGAGCATTGCTTACTTTTGCTGACAAGGGGTTCGGGGGGTAAATAATTGCAAAAAATCTGCTTACGTAATATTTGAACGGCCCCTTACGATAACCTATTGCAATTGAGTAGTGAAAGAATCATCTGCACTTCACAATTTATCTTCATCATTTGATTCTCAGGTGAGTGCTCTTTCTTCGGCCAAGAGGCTGTTAATCGACATTATTATAGGTATTGATCGAATTCAGTGCATACAAGTGCACACACAACATACAACCTGCAAAATTAAATGTTTGGGTTGGAATTTTTGGGGGCCCTAACTAGAATGATATTTACTCCTAGAAAATGAACGTTACCGACAAGCAGAGGTTATTTTTCAGCAAGATGGATCACCCCAGCACTATGCGATTCCTGTAAGGCTATTTTCGAATGATCATTTTCCAAGCAGTTGGATTCACAGATGAAATCATACTGAATAGCCTGCGATGTCCTGATTCGTCGTCATTGAATTTCTTCTTATGGGGACATTTAAAATCAAAAATTTATGCAACCTAATCCACTAGCATTCTTCGTTTTTGCTTTTTGATCGAGCCAACTTGGCCCTCTTCAAGAAGTTAACAGACAATCTAAACATCTTGGGGCCCCACTTGGGTGATGTAAGACATTCGTAATCAGTTCAGATCGCATGTTCTAATTTCAATTTTCTTGAAACAGGAGTAATCGATTCATCTAAATAACGTGTTAAATTGTAATTGTAATTGCAAAAGTATTGCAGAAACTTCTGTTTATTACGCTATCCTTATTTCAAAAAATATAAATTATTAATTGTTAGGAGGAAGAAACTTTCTATCGCTGTTTAAAATATCATATTAATCAAAATAGTTTTTTGTTTTTAATTTTATTTTGAAAATAGTAATTATTTTTAATTTTCGACTTAAGCGAACATAATTTGGCTT
Source organism: Cryptolaemus montrouzieri (assembly GCA_013387265.2). Taxonomy (NCBI): domain Eukaryota; kingdom Metazoa; phylum Arthropoda; class Insecta; order Coleoptera; family Coccinellidae; genus Cryptolaemus; species Cryptolaemus montrouzieri. The sequence goes on from JABFTP020000062.1 coordinate 34,813,520, forward strand.
TTGATACAATATATAATTCCTTACTAATAACAATACACGAATAACACAAACCATCGAATATAGAAAATTGTTCTGCAATACAGTCCTTTCATGGCGTTGATATAAAAACGGCAATACGAGTTACGCAAAAAACGTGAAGTGTGTAGCATACGTAAAAGAAATCGGGTGAAACAAGAATTATTCGTTAATCCTGATCATACTGGTCAGTATATTGGAACCAGTTAGCAAACTCATGTATTGTCATCGGTTCATAATAAGTGTGCAAAGTTTCAATTTGATCTGGCATTCTGAAGTGGATGCAAACTACGTTCGAATATTCCGTTACAAGCCAACAAACGAGCGAATATACAGGTGAAGCGAATAAAAGCGTGGTAAAAATACGTCTTTTGTTATGCTATACTACTTTCTAATTGCTAAATCTTATTTCCAAAATATTTTAACAATTCATTACAAAATTTGCCTGAATATGAATATGAAGATTTCATTTTCTTGTGTGAAAACCATAATGTTTGTAAGACTGTTTTGAGCGAACAAGAAATCGCAAACATTAATATTTCTCCTGGCTCGAATCGGCGGGCTATATGTGTCACTGTCCGGCTTTAGGTCTTGATCATAGATAGTGTTTTTCCGGTGTCGTCAAAGTATTGAATTTTTCTCTAATGGACTGTAAATTTGTGTGGTCGCTCCCATTACTTTACATTTGTTGCGTTCGTCTTTTTTACTTCTCTTCATGAGACGGACGTCCGTAGGCAAAGCAATGTCTGGTCGGGGCCCTAATTGGTTGCGATACTAACATTTATCTTATACCTCATTATCAATAAAGTAAATATGGCCCAACAGATTTTTATGAACATTTAGTGCCTTCTACTTTTGAATTAGGCATTAAGTTAGGTTTGGTTTAGAGTACAAATGTTCTTTTATAAAATCATTGAATGAACATAGGTCAGACGAACTATTTAATTGTCTTGGTTGTGCCTATAAATTATTTTATTGAAGCATTATGTATGCAATGGATAGGTAGAAGAAGATAAAGATTGCAAGAAGAAAAGTTAGGGATACTAGGAATTATAGGTACGTTATTGCGTTATTGTGATCAACATATCTATTACTTTAGTATAAGTAAAAAAGTACATAATCCTTTTAAGTTTCACACAATTATTTTTTGATATAAAATTTATAGCAATGCAAATACTTTTACTGATTGTTTGTCATGTGTTATTTGAACGATAAAATATAACAACAAATTTGACTAAAATAAGAGGATACCTATGTTCTTGGTGTAAGCCAAAAACGGGAATAGGGCTGTGGTATCGATTTTTAGGAATAAGTACAATGCCCAAACACCTTAAAGTGGACAGCCACGTAGTCCAACGGTTCAAAACGATTGCTACATTAACTTAGAATGCTTCATATGCGGCCCAATGTCCACTGATGAGTGTGCATTCTGTACACAATCACTTTCAGAAATGGAAGTTGCCAAGCCGTTCTCGATACCGAGCACCCAAGCTCTCGAATGTAGATCCTGCTGCTCGTTTAAGATGGGCGCGAGAACACTACTCAACGTATTTTGTGTCTGGAAGAAAAAGAGGCAGAGCTATCAACAACGATTTAGGCTAAGAACAGTTTCATTTCCATTTCTCACTGATATTGGTATACGTTTAGAAAGACACACAGATCTAATTAGTTGTAGAAGAAAAACATTTTTCAGTCAGACCATTTTATCATATTTTCAAGCCTCTATTGTGAAAAATTAATTTATATAGTTGACATCGCATGCAGTAAGTGGTGAACGCCTTGGAAGATTGCACAATTTATCATGGTCCACTTCTCCTACGTTCTCCAAATATAAATTCCATCGAATATACCAGAGCCTGGGTCGAGCTCTTCGTGACCATTAGCCAGAGCCAGAAAACGTTGAACAATTGTTCAGAAATAGTTAACGTTGTTAGTAGAGTAAGGGGTAGGAAAACCACGATATTAATAATTTAATGATCTAACATAAAATTTACTTGTCATTCTTTATTACTTTTATCTTATGTTGATATTATGAATCCTTAATTTCAAATTTAATATTATTATTCTATATTTAATTCTCTTACTCTTTGTGCAGTGTGATGGGCTCCACTGAGAGCGTGCACATGCGCAAGCCCCTGCCGAGAGAGAAAACACAAAAAAAGTACAATTTATTTTCAAAAGTTACTTTTTGAATGAAAACTCATTGCGTTGTTGTCCAAATTTGTGAATAAATTCAGTGTGCTCTTCTACTATTTTTTTGAAAATACAAAGCGTGCACACAGCTGGTTTGGCTGGTATTTTTGACCAATTCCACAGCTGGATGGCATCACCGAATTCATTTAAAGCTGCATTACTTGAATCATTTGTCCTCAAAATCTCTAGGCTACTATGCAGTAGTCTCAACAACAAAACGATGTAGAAAACCTCCGTATAAGTTCTGTATTCCGTCTTTCATAGCTAAGAATAAAGATTTGTCTAATTTTCTGATATTTTCTGGATGGGACAGCGAAAATGCTTTTCGTCTGTTAAAGAATATCAATTTTTCAAAGAAGAAAGAATATGGGATATTATGAGAAAATCTTTTACGTTTTTAGATGATTGATTTGATCTATAAGCCCTTCTTGCCGCTACTCGTGGACCTTAAGTTCAACATGAATATCTATCATATCATATCAGCTAATTTCATAGAAGTATTAAATGAATGAGACTTATGCACGTCCGTTATTTAATTATCTGATCGGGTATTGCTTTTATATTTATATTTACTTTTAGAAAGTGGTTGTTTTAACCTAGCCTTGCTGTTGCTGAAGCATCGACTAGAGACTATGTTGTCGATGTGCATAATCAAATTCCCACGCGATTTGAATTTGACATTAACCTGATACACATAAAATACCTGTATAATCATTTATAAATTGAATGGTACTTCTAAATAGGTAAAGTGTGAAGACGTGTATATACCCCCTGAAAATATTCCTGGCTCATTCACTTTGAATTTACAAAGCTAAGTGCATCTTAATATATATTGCATCGATAAGTATAGAAACTAGAAACTTGTTATTTTATATAAGTAGCTTATTTAGAAATTATACAAAAGGTGCATATATATCCAAATAATTGTTTTCTTATCAAGCCAGAAACGTGGAAAAAGCATTCGTTTTCTTATCATCGCTTGTATGAGTCAGACCTTCAAGCCCGTAGGCAACTTCTCGAAGCATACAGAGAAAAGTAGACTATTATTTGTAATTCTATAACGTGTTCATCCTGATGATTCATTCGCACGCCTATGACGTCATAGCGGGGTCAGATTTAATGGAAAGTCGCTAAGAAATTATTCTAATAATTCATTACAATATCTCATTAATTGGACAAGTTGTTTATCGACTCCTCGATGATTGTTGTGATCTTTAATTGTTTCAGAAAACATCACTTGACTTCCGATTCCACTGACTCAGGCTTGGTTGATTCTCCGATGACATTATCAAATGTTGATTTGCATACGTTCCATTAATATCTTTTACTTCTTTATTCCTGTATTTGATATTCAATGATGAAAGAAAATAAAGATATGTCAGAATATTAAGTTACGAAGTAAGGATTTGTAATATCGAAATAAAATAAAAATAAAGTATCGAGAATGAATGTTGAAAGTGACAGAGGGTAAAAAAAAATGTAACTTATGTTGTTGTTTGTTATTCGTTTAACGTGCTCTATTTCCGCCTTTCGGCAAATGACACGCCGGGGAATTCTGTCACCTCACTAACCCGGGAATTTTGCCGAACCCCTCCCGTGTCGAGGGAAGGGATCTTTAATGTCCAACACATCTCTGTTAGACAAGACCGACGGCTTTACATCTCCTCCGAAAGATGGATACTCAAGCGATTCCCAGAATTCGAAAAATCGCACGGACTTCGTGAGCATTGAACCCAGGTAACTCTGCGCAGGAGACGAGCATCAATCCTCTACGCCACCGAGCCGGCTCGTAACTTATGTTATTCTAACCACATCATTATTTCTTTATGATATACTTCAAACAATTAATTCTGCGTAATGCGATTCGATAATAATGGAAATCACCTACTACTGTGACAAAAAGTATCCAGAAATTCTGATTTAAATTGCCCGCTTTGAGTATTTTTAAGTATTTCAAATTTCTGTATGCTGGTAGGACTGTCCTTAATTACTATGCCAAACATGAGCGCGATTTGTCAACTAGTTTGTTTACGACAGCTGTTGAAACCAGTCGACCTAAGTGGTACTTTTTTACGATGGAAAAAATATTGAACGAAGAGTTTGTGTCAAATTTTGTGTTTTGAACGAAATTCCGTGTGCTGAATCGTAGCGAATGCAGAAAAAGGCTTATAGAGACTCTGTTTCATCAAAAACTTAAGTGTACGAGTGGTATAAAGCCTTCAAAAACGGCGGAAGATCGTCGAAGATTTGCCTCGTTCTGGGCTACCTGCGACCTCTTCGCTCGGCACGTTCCGATTGAGCTGAATTGTCTTCAAAAACAGTACCGGATGCAGGTAACTGCAGACATGCTAGATCGTGCGAATTCTGATCCCACGTTCATAACTGTAGACGATACATGGGTCTATGAATACGACACATTCACGAGCCGACAATCTTCGGAATGGGAGGGAAAAAATGAGCTAAAAGCGAAAAAATCACACCAAATTCGTTCGAAAATCAAGACGATGCTGGTTGTTTTTTTCGATATTCATGGTGTGGTTCATCATGAATTCGTTCCGCAAGGTCAAACGGTCAATAAGGACTTGTATTTAACCGTTTTGAGACGTTTGCGTGAAAATATTCAACGTAAACGGCCGGATTTGTGGCAAAACAATTCGTGGGTTTTGAATGACGATAACGCACCATCTCATCACTCAATAAATGTCATCGGGCAACCGCCTTATTAGCCTGATCTACCACCGTGTGACTTTTTTCTTATCTCCAGACTGAAATTTCCGCTCCGGGTAACCAGATTTGATTCCATAGACGTCATAAAAGAAAATTCGCAGGAGGAGCTGAAGTTCATCCCTGAAAGCGCCTATAAAAAATGTTACGATGATTGGAAGAAACGTTGGCACATGTGTATTGCTTTAAATGGAGCATATTTTGAAGGGTATTCAATAAATATTGAAGTAGATTAAGATTTTTTCAAATTTCGGGATACTTTTTTGTCACAGTGTATGCCAACTACCCAACGTTTTCTGGCTGTGGCTGATGGTTAAAATGAATTCGTTACTGTAATTCCTAAACATATTCGATGAGAGAAGCGGATTATAATCAATTTCATGATTTGCGAGTGTTGCCGTCAATATAAATGAAGTTTTTACCAATAGCGGCTTGAAAATCCCGTAAAATAATCTTAACGTGTTCGTCTGTTCAATCATTGTACCCTCGCAACCGATACATCTAACCGCCATTCTAACAAATACCAGTATGAACCTGAATGAAACTGTGTTTCGCATAAACTGTTGACAATACCTATTCCCCTCTTTTTCATATATATTTTTTCCATTCTATGCTACACAAATCAAATTTTGAGTAGTTCGGAAAAAAGACGAGATTTCTTTCTTTTTGACAATGGTGTTCTCGGGTCAAGTGGCGGTTCCATAACATCAACAGACGGCGGATGGGCAAAATACGTACTTTCAAATTCAACTGGGGATTCTAGTTATAGAGGGTAGAGAGGTTTTCTATTAATGAAATGAATTTGGAGGATTAATTGCACAAATAAAAAAAATTGTGTTTGACTAAGAGAATGAATAATTCTCAAACTGAATGGTACTTAAATTCCATTCTCAGTTCTTTTTCGTTCGCGAATAGATCTATCACTCTGCTGAGAGCATTCTCGCAACACACTCAACCGTTCCCCTTTCATTGTGTTCCTCAGGAAGGTATGAATTCGCTTCAGCATTGAAATAACATCGCTCGGCTACAGATTTTGACATGGGTTATTCAGGGAAAAAAATGTCGAAAGAAACACAGTCCCGGAAATAAATATTTCAGTTTTAAGTAGGTATTTCTCTCAAAATATTATGGACAGTATTTACCCACCGCGATAGAATATTCTACTGAGTATGTCAACATCGGGATAAACATTTATGAATAATTTACTCTGAAAAACAACGAGATTACATATAAAATGAAAGAAACTGAATTGGATGGACCTTAAACGAGCTGGCCCGAATCTTGGCATGTAAAATACGTAACCCCACTCTATAAACCTTGACCCTCTTGGTTCTTTAACCACTTGAAAACCCCAAGTTATGGTGGATATTACGAAATATTAACGAACGAAAATATTATTTCAATTTCATTTCCTGGAAGTTTGTGTGAGGATTTGTTCATTAGTCATGTAGGGTTATGAGCCTTTGGCCCTTTAAAACAAGCCGCCACTGCTCGTGTCCATCGTATATGAACTGCATGATCCGCATTCAAGGACCCGGAGACTTCCACTTCAAGTCTGTCTGTTCTCAAAAGTCGATTCCCCAACCTATTTATGATACTTTGGCTAACACCAACTTCTTCCACAACATCCACTTGTCGCTTTACAATATGAAGAACTAGCTCGCGATAATGCACGTGTTTCTTCCATTTTAATTAATTTTGGCGTAATATCGTATCGTTTAGATAATATTCAGATAACTAATCGAATATTCATACAAGTACTTGTCTTGATATGACTTTTATACAGGGCGCTTCAACGAAAACTAAACAGAGGCTATATCTACCAAGATATTCATTTCTGATCAAAACGTAAAAACAGGTCAATTTTTGTTTCAAGGGGGACATCTTTTGGGGTAGAATACTTGCCTGAAATACCAACCCCCTAAGCGGGGGTTGCAATCCTTGAACATTTTGAATAGAGAAGATGAGTCGAGCGATCACTCAAAAGAAAGGTGGTATCTTTGTCTACATTGCCTTGAACGAATTTCCATTTCAATTGAAAACTGTAAAAGATACAGGGTGAGCAACTGAAAGATAGGGAAGACTATTTCCCTGAGACTATTCAAGTTTCAGTGGAGTAAAATGGAACAGATCCATGCTGATCAATGGCAGTCATCATCAAGTACCATCCTCATTTCGAATTTCAACCCCTGGAGCAGGGGTGACAACCCTTGAAAATTTGGAAGAGGGTAGATGGGTCGAGTGATAACTCGAAAGAAAAGTATTATCTTTGTCTGCATTCCCGTTAAAGAATTTTAATTTTTGATTGAAAACTGTAGAAGATACAGAGTGAGCCATTGAAAAATAGAGAAGACTATCGCCCCAAGACTATTGGAATATCAGTGCGAAGAACTGGAATAGATTCATTTTAGATCAAAAGCTGTCATCTTCCGAAATCACCCTCATCTCGAATTTCAATCCCTAGAGCAAGAGTAATATTTCGATCCAGTGATACCTCAGGGCGATAGATAGTCTCCTCTATTTTTCAGTAGCTCACTCTGTATCTTCTACAGTTTTCAATCAAAAATGAAAATTCGTTCACAGGGATGCAGACAAAGATAATACCTTCCTTTGGAGGTATCACTCGACCAATCTACCCTCTTCCAAATTTTCAAGGGTTGTCACCCCTGCTCTAGGGGTTGAAATTCGAGATGAGGATGGTACTTGATGATGACTGCCATTGATCAGCATGGATCTGATCCATTTACTTCACTGAAACTTGAATAGTCTCAGGGAAATAGTCTTCCCTATCTTTCATTTGCTCACCCTGTATCTTTTACAGTTTTCAATTAAAAATGGAAATTCGATCAAGGCAATTTAGACAAAGATATTACCTTTCTTTTGAGTCACCACTCGACCCATCTTCCCTATTCAAAATGTTCAAGGATTGCAACCCCCGCTTAGGGGGTTCATATTTCTGGCAAGTTTTGTACCCCAAAAGATGTCCCCCTTGAAACAAAAATTGACCTGTTTTTGCGTTTTGATCAAAAATGAATATCTTGGTAGATATAGCCTCTGTTTAGTTTTCGTTGAAACACCCTATATAAAAAAATCATTGTGTGAAACAAACAAGCTAGCAGTTTTGCTAAGAGAACAACAGAAATAAACAGTAATATGAATATGTGGACCGCATTAATGCAATATATAACATAAATTACACTCGTAATTTCGAATAACCTCATTTTTTATCCTTGAAAATCTATCTGGGTGAATATGTAATAAATGCTTCATACGTGCAGATTTCAATACTATATGATGATTATTTTAGAAAGGAGTCCTGGAATGGTAGGATTTTCTATGGTACTCTTTAAACTAACATATCGATCAAAAACTCCCGGGACTAACAAATAGATGGCGCCAGAAATATCGAATGCGCTATTGCTTCAGGTAGGGTCAACCTTCAGAAGGAACGTGTCAAAATTTCATGACATTTTGTTTAGTAGTGAAGTGAGATTGAAGTGATGGTTCTCTTGTGAATTTGTAAATAACCAATCAAAACGAGTTTCATAATAGAACACTGATGGGTTAAATTTCCGTACAAGTCCAGGAGTGGCTTGAAAAGTGTTACCGGGAAAATTCTTTGTTGAAAACATTAATTTGCCAATGGTATGCTGGTTTCAAACGATATTGTACGACCACCGAAGACACAGGACCCTGCGGAAGGCCAAAATAGGTGATGACGTCAGAAAATATCGAAAAAGTGTTGAAAATTGTTATGGGTGATAACAAAGTGAAATTGCAGGAATTACCCAACATCCTAAAGATATTGAAGGCACCGTATGCAACATTTTGAACTAAAATTTAGGCATGAAAAAGTTTTTTCGATGTGGGTGCCGGGTTTGCTCACAGTAGAATAGAAACAACAACGATTTGACGATTCTGTACGTTGTTTGGAGTTTTTACAGCACGAGAAAAAGGATTTTTTGCGTATATGATCATTTGGACGTCCCTTATGTGGGTGAAATTTTTTTTATTAGAATATAGAATTGCATACCCCTCAATTCTTTTTAAACTACCCAGACCAACTTAAATACAAAATTTTATCTCCCTTTGTCAACATAAACCCGTGCCAAGGCCGTGAAGGTTTTAAAAATCGCTGCCTTTAATATAAAATTTTTAAAATTATTATAAAAGTAATAATAAAAAATGAAGTGAGAAAATAGGTATTTGTTCATTAAAAGAACATAAAATTGAAGATTAGCAAGGACATTTTCTTTTTAGGGTCTCTTTTTCACAGTCTGGATAGCGTAGTAAAAATTGTTTTTGTTCTTTTTTTGTAGTGATCAAACCATGAAAATCTTGCATAAGTTTCACAGCTCTTTCAGCTGTTCATCTATGACCTTAAAGACAGAACCTTTATTTTAAATAATCTTCCCACATCGAAATAGGATTGTTTGAGAAGTTTTTATCAATTTTTAAACGAGAAAATGAATTTCTGCTCTTTATAGACACAAAATCACTTGATTTTTCTGTAAAAATAGACAAGACAAAGTGTTATTCTTAGTTTACTAGCGGATCCGACAGACTTCGTCCTGTAAAAAAGATTTGTAATGTGGCAGTTTTTTGTTCCTACCTATTTTATAGTCGGGGCGAAAAATTCTTCTGAACAGGACCGTCATCCTGGTGATGTGAATAAAAAATAATTAAATAAAAAATATATAAGCATTTAAAAGTAAGTAATCGCTTCAACAACAATCATTTTTATTTTCATTGTAGTGTTGAGTGATGTCTTTTGTTTGATTACCTGGCGCATAGACAAACAAATCTGATGGTTTTCCAACACGGGAACGGCAACATACAATAGACCATGTGAGAAACATGGGTTTTCCAGATTAATACCACAAACACTTAATTAAACTGGGACTTGTTTATGGTCATAGCAAAAGCAAGTCGCACTTGAAACTGTAGTCGTTTAAACTCAAATGGCACATCAGTCGGAATCATTGGGATGCGAGGTATGAAAACATCTCCTTTATACTTTCCTTTCAGTATAGTTGCTTCTATCACGTTATTTAGTAATTTTTTTTATCGCTAACCATGTGCCGTTGCGAAGACGCGGTTGGTTGATGTTTCGCGAAACATCAACCAACCGCGTCTTCGCAACATTATAACTACCCATCCAACCTTAAGGGGTTACATGGGTTTCACGGTTTCAAAAAATCGAAAAATTTTTTCTGTCTTATTAAATTCTATAACATCTCTAGAATATTGTCCTAAATTTTCAAGTTGATCCGACTAATAGTTTCGGAGATACAGCCTTGAAAAGGTGGACGCTTGAGGTCAGGTATAGGCTGAGGACGCAATAGGTATAGCGCAGCTGCAGCTCATCTATTGTTAGCCGTAATTATTGTCCCTTTTTTTCTTTATAATAAGGTAAACTACTGGAAAATATTTCATTTGGTGATTTCTCGTTAAACTACGAAGTTCATTTTGAGTTTATAAGTGTTTGTTGTGAATTTTATTCGATAAAAAATGCCGTTTAAAGTGTCTAGAACCCAGATAACGGAAGGTGTTCGTAGAAAAGATAGACTTAAGAAGAGGAAACAATCGTTTAATCCAAAAAATCCTGAGGTAGATGATAATTCTTTCACGAGTACGTCGGCAAAAAAATTAAAAGGCGATGACAAACAGCACGTGCCAGAGGAAGCCACGCTACAATATTCGATCATTGACTTTGCTCTGGTTTTTTCTACACTATGTATGCCAAAATATATTTTATCATGTCAACAAATTGGCAGAATGTATGAACTAAATCGGCGGTTCATTTTTATTATGCGAGTATTGGGTTTGGGTCTTGCTGGATGCAAGAAGTTTTGCGGTTTGATGGATCTAAGCAGCTCCTTTTTGAATCAATCAACATACGACTTTTATATTGATAAAATACATGAATGTATTACCATAGTTACTGAGAAACTGTTCTCCTCTGCTGCTACAGAGGAAAAGCAATTGACAAGTTTAGCAAACAACATGGAAGATACGACAGATGTAACTGTCTCCGGTGATGGGACGTGGAAAAAGCGTGGTTTTGCATCACTTTATGGTGTCAGTTCTCTAATCGGATATCACTCAGGAAAAGTCTTGGATGTCATTGTTGAATGTTCATACTGTAAACTATGTGAGTCTTGGAAAAAAAATTAGATACGGCAGAATTTGAAGAGTGGAAAGAAAAACACATCAAAAATGAACAATGTACCGCCAATCACACTGGAGCATCTGGAAACATGGAAGTATCTTCAATTATTGAAATATTTAAACGTTTTATTGTAAAACATGGCTTGAGGTACGTAAATTATATAGGAGATGGAGATTCTAAAACATACTCTGGTATTCTCCAAGCCAAACCTTATGGTGAAAATTTTGTTGTCAACAAGAAAGAATGCGTTGGCCACGTACAGAAGAGGATGGGAACCCGGTTGCGTGATTTAGTGAAGAAAACTGTTGAGGAAAAAATAGTCAATGGCAAAAAACGCAAAAAAAAATTCTTTCTGGTAAAGGTAAATTGACTGGTAAATTGATTGACAAATTAACTGTATATTACGGCTTAGCGATAAGAAGAAACAGTGATTCAGCTGATAAAATGAGGGATGCGATATGGGCAACTTACTACCACTACAGTTCTACAGACAAAAACACGCAGCATCAAAATTGCCCTGAAGATCCAGACACGTGGTGCACCTGGCAGCGAGCATCAGCATCAGGTACTCTCTCATCGTTCAAACACCAATATACTCCATTACCAGATGATGTTTTGACTGCAATGAAACCAATTTATGAAGACCTGAGTAAGGATGAGCTTCTGGATCGGTGTGTTGGAGGATTTACACAAAATAACAATGAAAGTTTCAATCAGTTAATTTGGAAAATTACTCCCAAAATACTTCCAGCTGGGTCGATAATAGTTCAAAATGCTGCATTAATCGCTGCTTGTGTTTTCAATGAAGGGATATCAGCATTATTATTAATTATGCACGGTATGGACCTAAAACTTGGTTCCAAATTCCCATGAATATGCCCGAAACATGGATGAGAACCGGGTGACCGCAGCCGAAAAGAAATCTACCAGCGAGACTCGTGAAGCCAGGATTCGTCATAGACTGGAGCAAAAGGATGCCCTGGACATTGCAGCTGCAGCAGGTTCTCTACTTTATGGCCCAGGAATCGACGATTCAATGTAAGTTAGAAAAAAAAAATTTTTCCCACTTTTATTGTCTATTAAAACTTTAAACGCGTTTTTCTCAAAACTATGTTTTCAAAGTCGGTTGTCAAGATTTCTCGCGAACTACTCAACCGATCTTGATAAAATTTTACACAGGACTTCGAGATATCATTTACAAGGTCTTGAACGAAGGATTTTTTCTTTAATTACAACTATTTTTTTTAAAAAAATGTCGAGAAATTTTCATCGAAATTTGCATTTATTTTTATAAAAACGGCTGCCAAAAATCCAATTTTCATTTTTTTTCTTCGTCCAATACCTAGTTTATTGTCTTTACTAAAACACGTATTTTTTATTTTTATTTCAGATGATCCTGAAAGAAGTTCTACTGACAACGCGAAGGCACCTTTTTTCCGAGGGACTGCCGGAAATGGCGTCGTAATGACCGCCATTTTGATTTTTTTTTGAAAATTTCACAAAATGTTTATTAAATATGTATCTTTTAAATAAAAAAAATTTCATTAGAATATTTCATTTTTTATATGTAAAAGAAATTATTGAAAAAAGGCCGTTTTTTGCCCGAGGAAACCCATGTAACCCCTTAATTGAAGATTGTGAGGTGGCAATCCTGGCAAATCCAGCGAGTTTAAAAATTCCGGTGGATAGTTGACTACATCATCTTGGTTAGTAACCGAATCGACTGATTTATTATCCTCGATTCGCCCGATTCTTGAATTTTGAAATTTAATTCATTTACATCTATGTTCTTTGCAGCCAATATAGCTCGTTCGCTCAACCAATCATAGTTTCTGTAATTTTGAGAAATATCTGGAGACACCTTCTGAATAAGTTCATCTTTTGATCGAGTTAACTGACAAAAACATGTCTGTGGGAAATTTGCCATTACCAATGTCAATGAGTTGTTTAGAGAATGTGTTTCCAGATTGGTCATTTTGCAACTCGACACGCATATTTTTGCTTAAATGAAGTACTTTGACATGTTTCCACAAACTGGAGGACTTTAGACATTTATTAAGTTCATCAGCTGGCGTTGATCGTGGAATCACTGGCAATGTTTGACGAAAATCTCCTGTTAATAAAATCATTGCACTTTGAATCGGTTATGATTGCTTCGTAGATATTTTAAGGTTGTGTCTAAAGCCTCCAAAGATTGTTTGTGTGACATCGTGCATTCATCCCAAACAATCAATTTACATTGCTGCAAAACCTTTGCAATTGCAGAGTTTCGAAATGTTGAATGGGCTGTTCGACCACCTTCAAGCAAAGTTGCTGCGATTCCCGGCGAAGCAATTGCAAGTGCAATTTTATTTTGTGAGCGAATTGTTGCTAATATTGAAATCAAAAAAGTTTTTCCTGTACCACCAGCTGCATCTAACAAGTAAATCCCTCCAGTTTCATCATTTGTTACTTTCATAAGAGTATCAAATATATACTTTTGTTGTTCATTCAACAATGGAAGATTTGTTTGAATTAATTCTTTCAAAGTGTTGAGATCATACAGTTTTTCTCGATGATTAAAAGCATCATGCATTGGACGATTGGGCGCATCCAGGCCTACTTAAAAGTTTGTTTAACATCATCAAGAACATGTCGTCAATAAAAATCAGTGCTTCGTTGTAAATTTCTTCACTGATTTGTATATTTGGATTTCCCATATAATCTTTGTATTTGATCCACAAATCAATTGGGTTTGATGGGAAGCATGTAGATATGATTATAGAAAACAATGTTCGTATTTGATGAGCGTGTGATGATATTACAGCATCATTGAGAGTTTGATCCCAATGAGCATCATTTTCTAGCAATTGCAAACGTTGACAGGCTTCTCTGTAGGATCCACAAAATTAACCATCAACAGTTCGTAAATGTTGGAATGATGTTGGGCCACGTACATTGACTAATAGCAGTCGTAAATAAAAACATTCATCATTGCTTGGATGTACTGAATAAATTCGCATCGGTGGAATATACATCTGGGTATCCTGGAACTGTTTTTCCTCGTTTCCGTCGTATAATATTTTGGTTATTTCAGAATATAGCAATATTTGGGGAAATGAACTTTATACAATAGCAATAAAGCTCAAATTGACTCTACGTTTTAGTTAGAAAACGTTTGTATGTGAAAAAGAAAAGGGCTGTTTTAGGATTTTGAGTTATACACTTACCAACACATTTTGCGATTCATTTTTATATTATAGATTGAAAAAGTGTAATACATATGATACATGAATATTCATTTCTGTAAAGTAGGCTTAGCGTAAGCTCCTTAACTTATCATTTTCATAAATTAATGATAAATTGCTAACTCTACCATAAAACTATGTATTTCTACTTACCATACAAATAATCAGACATATCTTCTTTCGATGGAATGTATCTCTTTCCAGAATCATAGAAACCCTCTTTTTGTAAGTTCTCTATGATACTTATCTTCGTTTCTTCATCAACTTCATTATCAAAGAGTGAAATAGTAATTTCTTCTGACAAGAACCAAATATGTCGACTAAACTTTCTCATGGCTGCTTTCGAGATCATTTTGTTAATAGTTTCATATTCCTTAAGCCTTTTTAAAAATCGCAAATCTTGATTTGGTGGCTTCACCGCCAGACTACATCCAAGCCATTATTTTACATATATAACTGCAATGAATAAACAAACGTCTTGGAGTGCTCGTTTATTGTTGGTGCCTATTTTTACTTGAGATTAAAACAAACATATTTTCAAAGAGCACATTATTTGTACTCTGTCCTCAAGATTCCAATCATAAAGTACATTTAACACAGCTTTAACTTGATTTTGGTCAGAAGAGCTCTCCAGCTTGGAAAAAGTTGTTCCCTTTCTCCAAATGAAATGAGGATTGGCAGACGTTCTTCTTTAGAACTTCTTACATCCAGTTCAGGTAATAACTTCCCATCCCCGTGAACGGTCAAAGTTTCAGGCAAATTATTCTGAAAATCTGATTGCATTAATTCCGCTCTATTTTTTCTAATCTGTGTGCGAATGCGTTGAATAGGCGACTTGTTTATCAGGAAATCATCACAGCTAAGATCTAGTGCTTCTACTACAGCCTGAAGTATATATACAGAATCCCTTATGCTTAATTGACATCTTTCTAAAGCAGCAACTAATTTAGGAGTGATGAAGTCTTCCCTTCCCCTTTTTGTAGTAGTTCCAGAACTTACCGTTTAAGATATCGATGACAAGGATTCGTCAATGCTTTCATCAGAGCTGGTAGGTTGATCGGGATATCCTTGTCTCAATAAAATCTTGTGTAGTTTAAGTAAGAATAAACTTTCGGAAGGCATTTGCTCTTGTCTTTTTTCTCTTCTTTTAATTTTCTGTCTTGCTCTTTCTCGACTAACTTTTTATCTACACCCGCTAAACATCCTGGACTCCCTGTTTCTCTTTGTTTGTGTAAAAAGATTTTATCTTCTTCTATTTTCATCCATTCGAGCATTAACGTGTGCTATATCAAATAAATTATCTAAATTGTTTTGAAAGTCCTTCTCGCGGCGCTTGCAAACATCTTGTGTTTGTTTGGAATTTTTTTGCAACTTTCTCCAAGCCTGGTGAAGATCCACAAGTTTTTTTACATAGTTAGGGATAGCTATGGTAGAGATTGTAGCTATTCCCAGAATATAACATACTCTAACGACGAGTTTTGAGCTTTCATTAACAGTGAATTTAACTTCGCCAATGTTCAAAAGGAGGACTGCAAGAACTTGACGGTTAGATGGTAAATTTGCTTCAGATATTTGATAGCTCACGTCAGCTACTAAGAAAATACTTTTTTTATTGCTTCTTGATTCCACTGCCATTTTTAAAATTTATAAGATGTGTTAATCACGAGACTTACTGAGAACACTTGACGAATACGGCGAGTACGCGGTACTACTTCCATTCAACTTGTATGACCATGATTCGATGTCGGCACGGGTTATCGTTTTCCAAATAAGATGAAAATTAATTTCCGAGTATTTTAAGAACAAATGAAGAACACTAAGACCTATAAGTTAAGAAATATAAACTTTGAAAAATAAGGGACACCCTAATGATCGTGGATCCATAACTACCTCGAAGTCTAAAAGAGCAGCTGCTGAGTGGATAGAAGTTGGCAAAAGCCGTCCAAAGCGTCCAAAAATCCAACAATCTACTAGCGTGGTTATGGCGTCTGTATTTTGGGATACGCATGGAATCTTGTTCATCGACTGTCTGATGAAAGGCCAGATGATCAACAGTGACTATTATATAACCTGTTAATGAAATTGATTCATGAGACGATTCAATTCGATGCCAATATTCCGCGAAACTATTGGTTTGTGTTTTTTCAAGAACACCTTTTTTATGAAAAATAAACCGAATCGTTAAATAAAGTGAAACTATGAAAAAACTACCTACAACAAATAATATTAATAAAATGAAATACCTTGTCTGATCTCCACAATTTTTATATCTGATACACACGACCGGTTTCGTTATTTTCACGTGTTTGGAAGTAACAGTTATGAGAAAGAATGTGCTAACTATACATATTTCAAATATTGAGTAGTGGGGAGTATTTCAGTTCTAGTTGACTATTGAGAGTGATGAACTATGTATTTTTGTTAATTTCCAAACTTTCCAAAGGTTCATTGCCATCCCTGTATTGCATTTGTGGGGAATGTCTGAATTATCCAATGTAATTATGTCAAAAGTATATTGAATGTATTCATTCGTACGCGCTATTTATCCAGCCCTCGTGCAAGTATTGAAGAATGAAAAGACCATGAAACGATCATTTTTCAATATAATAGCGCACCACCTCATTTCGTTCAACCTGTGCGTCAGTTTCTAGATGAAATTTTCCTCAGGCCTGGATTGGAAGAAGGGAACATATCGAGTGGCCACCCAGATCACCTGATCTGGAACCACTGAACTTTTTTCTATGGGGTCACCTGAAATCTGAGATTTACGCTACCCAACCTGAGTCACTGAATGATTCGGATCATTAATGAATGCCGTAAAATTGAACCAAAAATGTTGAGTAATGTACGTGAACGATTTGATCAAAACTTATTTTACTGCATGGAAGTGAGTGGTGCCCATTTTCAGCACTTAATAAACTAATCACAAAAGTAAGTAGTCTACCACTTTTTAAGCTGCCATTTCGTTAAGGATGACAATTTTGAAGCAAACATTTAGGGTCAGATAGTACTCGATAGGATCTTCAAAATGAGGTATCGCAACACCTCTCCTCCCTATTCAAAATCAGGGGGTTGTGCTCACCCCCTGTAGGGGATTGAAGTTACGGGGATGAAAAAATCGGAAGAGTTGTTCCCTCGAATCAGAAATCGACGGTTCCGAGCGATTCTCCATATTTTCATTTTAAAACCGGAAAATTGAGGTATTATGTTTTCGTTGGACCACCCTGTATATGTATATTCATAAAGTTAAGATAATGTTGACTGTTTTCTTTCATTATCGCGGTGTTGTCCACTCGGAATTGTTGCCAGAAGGTCAGATAGTAAATGAAGAATATTAAATGAGCTTTATGCGGCGATATGGTACTCAAAAGAGTGCCCTAGAAAGTTAAAACATTAATCACCTTACTTTGATAGCAACTGAGATAATGGGATATGTCGAAATTCCGGAAAAACGAGAAATCCGGAATAACTGGAAAATAAGACAAGATAGCTGCGATTTGTTTTCACCAATGAATTTCATTCGAAAGGCGAGAACGAAGATGTGGGACATTTTTCTCCATTTGCAGTATTTCACATAGCTGCCGTACTGAAACAACAAAAATGAAACACCCTGTACACTATTGAAGAACGAATTCAAATTATTCCACTTTTTCTGACAGATAACGATTGTGCTAGAGCTGCAAATACTAAAATGCATTAAGATAAGATAAGATATATTTAAGTTCTACAGATCATTACGTTCATACAGAACGTGTCAACACATAATAGTTCAAAATAAATAACATAAGTAAAATTAAGTTAAAACACTTGAATCATTTAGTTGTCAAGAACACACAAACACAAATCGTATGCTTTATAGGAAAGTTAACTACATCAACACAGATTTTTGCAATTTATTTTGTTCAATTCTTAGCCTTTATCATCTTGTAGATACTTCCGAATGCTAAATATGCTTTTTGCTTATGAATATTTCTTTGATGGCTCTCTTATATCTATTGAATGACTCAATTCCCTTCATTTTAACTGATACTTTATTGCACCTGGATATGCCGAAGTTGAGAGACCACCTCTCAAAAAGCTTATGTGAAACAGGATCCGCTATTGTCACGAATTTATTGTATTTACCCAAACTTTTTCCACCATACAGTATATGTACAAGCAGCTCAACGTCAAGATTTCATACTTTCTGAAGAAAGGTGTGCATTAGGGTGAAACGAAAATGGCGTTTTTCAATTTTTTTTTCTCTTAGTTTTTTGATAGTGAGTAATAGTTGCCTTTCAATTTGAAAAAGGAGACAAAAAAAGTGAATCCTGTCCTAAATTTTGAGATGCTGCAAAAGGCTTAAAATTGGTAGGAAACTTTGAATGGGTATTTAAAAATCTTAAACTTTGTTTTTTAATTTTATGGTTTCCTCATTTATTACAATCTTACAAAAATTCTCTGTATACGTTTATAGACATTCTAAATAAAGAAAAACAAATATTGAATGCAGAATATAATAGTAGTAAAAATTGATGTTAATGACAAAAGTGTGTAGTTTCGCTAACTTATAAAATGTTTCGAACTGTTGTTATTACAAATAGTAATAAATATTGTTGAATTAAATTTTATATTATTTTCATTACAGCGCATGTAAAAGACAATTCCAACAGTAATAAGTTCGTTATTTCATTGTGACATAAAACTGTGTGTTTATATTAAATTTTGGTATTTTCTAGAGTGAATTAAATTTTGCTTATATATCCTTCCCCTGACAATAATCCAAAGACATTATATGCTGATTTGCTCACCATTTTCGCAGCTCTTTCCATTGCTTGGGTGTGACAACGAAGCAGGGGAAAGTCAATATGCAGATCGGCTTAACTAACAGGTTTAGCTTCATTGGTATTACGTATAAAGTCATTGAGAGAGTCAATAGGAATATGTTTTACCAAAGGAGGTTCGGTTACGTCCCATAAAATCAAGTCATCATATTCTTTTGCTTTTGTTTTTACTTTAATGTGTAACTTCAACCTTCTTGACCCCGCCTCTACTTTCTGTTCAGTTTCTGTTTTTAAAATATGTTGTAAACCAAATTATTTTAATATTTTTGTGCTCATCGCATAACATTGATTTAAAGAGATTTTATGAAGCAGCAAATACGCATTTCTGTTAATAACCGGGTCCACAACATTCTTGATATCATCATAGAAGTACCCCGAAGATTAAATAAGCTCAAACAGATATTTGTAACCATAGGTCCATGAACATGAATGCTTTAACGCGATATTAAGCTGGCTTCAGATGAAGCGCACCCACACGCGCAACCTACCTCGCTAACGGTACTTCGTACCGTGTAGACAGAGCCTCTCTCCCTGAGTTCCCTCATCCCGAGGAAACTCCGGGTGAGCCGGCGCCAGTTGGTTTTCAGTCGCGCTTCAAACGAAACTCACCGTGTTCCCTCGCGTCATTTGATCGAGCGAATGAAGGTGTCGCCATGTCTAACTTAACCTCCGAAATAGACGGATAACTGACTCGCCTGTCCTGCGGCTCACTCTCCCAGGTGAGGAAATGCGCGTCGTGTGAACAGTGGGGCGAGGATGAGTTTGAAGCGCTAGTCAGTGCCGAGGTTTTATACGCGAGTGGGTGCGCTTCGTCTAAACCCACCTTTATAATTTATTTCCTTTTTTTCTCGAGCAACTTTCTTCCATCAAAAAATAATCTTGTATTTTCGGTTATCTGTTTATGAAAACTATCATTAATGAGATGTTTTCGACTTTTCGATCTTGTTCGTCTGATTTTTATCCTAACCTAACTTCGGTTTTATCTTCCCCTGTGAATACATCTAGGTCCATTAAAGCACCACTAGCTATAGCTGCAGCAGCTCTATCTGATATCCCTTTGTGATACACTAGAATTTTTTTCTGTTTTTGATTGAACTTAACCTTCCTATGCAGTTCTTTACTATTTCTCGCTTTTTTCCTTCAGGGCTTTTGTTGAAGCTCTATTAATATACCTATAACCATCTTTATGTTAATGCGTTGATCTTTCAGAAATCCTTGTTTCAAATCCAGTATTTTTTTCTTTTGATCAACTGCAACTCTCAAAGTTTCAACATTCACTGGCAGCAATATCAAACAACCATTTAGCTTTTCTGAATTTTGCCAGGTTCGAATCAAACTCATCAGACCTTTTCATACTTTTAGATTTCAATAAATTCCTATATTAAGGATGATAAGCTCTCAACATTTGTGAAATAAACACCTCAAAAAAGTCTAGGGAACACTTCTGAATATCGATATATCGTATCAATATGGATGATTTTTTTTAAGAAATGAACACCTGCATCAATTTCTCACCAAATTATGTAGAGTGCCGCAACAGATTTCAGTTTTTTTTATAAAAAGCTAAAAATGCAGCAGATGCGACGCTGCTTTATAATCATTTCAAGCATTCATTGTTTGAAATCAGTTAGTTGGTACTTTGTTCTGTTGGTTCTGTTGTAAGCACAAATAAAAGATTCAAGTTTTGTGATTCGACCATGGAAAGACGACATTTGACTAGAGAAGAGATGTTACGAGCCGTTGGCATGCTCCAAGCTGGGAGCTCACAACGGGAAGTATCCAGGGTTCTGGGAAATAGCCCAAGTGTCATAAACCGTTTATGGTCGCGTTTCAATGAAACAGGTAGCGTAGAAGAACGCGATACAGGTCGTTTCAGGATTACTACAGTCGCTCAAGACCGATTTTTGGTTTTACAAGCCAGAAGAGATCGTACTACCACAGCCCCTCAATTAGCTCAAGAGCTATCACGAGTTCATAATCTACAAATTTCCGACCAAAGTGTTAGAAATCGACTGCACGAAGGTCAACTCCACTCCAGACGCCGTTTAAGAGTTCCACAACTGACCCATGGAAATCGCGCTGCTCGTTCAGCTTGGTGCCAAGAACACGTAAACTGGGATCAAGAGAGGTGGGCCACAGTTCTCTTCAGTGATGAATCTAGATTTAGTTATTATCCCGATTCGGGAAGAATTCGAATATGGAGGGAACCTGGAAAGCAAAACCGTCTCCAGCATGCTCGAGAAAATGTTAGACAGGGAGGCGGATCAGTGATGTTTTGGGGAGGTATACGCCTTGGTGGAAGAACTGACCTCGTTTTCATACAGAACAACCTCACGGGAAATTCTTACGCAAATGAGATAGTTTACCTGTAGTGGTACCGTATCTCCAAACAATGGGTCAAAATCCACTCTTCCAACAAGGTAATGCCCCTCCTCATCGTGCAACAGTTGTCTTGAACGTTCTTGAAGATAATGATATCGATCTTCTACCGTGGCCATCCTGCACCGCAGATCTGAATCCCATCGAGCATGTGTGGGAAATCTCCTGCGTCAAAACGTCTTCCATCATGAACAGGAGCTTCGATTAGCAGTTCAGGGGGCTTGAAATGACTTAGGCCTAAATGTAATAGACAATTTAATATTGAGCATGCCGCGACGATGCCAAATATAAAATAAAAAATATAAGTGCTTCCATATCGTTTCGAAAATATTAGTTCAGGATTTTTTTTTTGTGTTTTACCAAATTTCGTCATTTTCAAATTTCAAATTTTTTTATAAGAGATGGTTTGGAGAAGTCAAATTGTTTGTTTGTTATTCCTTTAACGTGCCCTATTTCCGCCTTTCAGCCAATGACACGCCGGGGAATTCTGTCACCTCACTGACCCGGGAATTTTGCCGAACCTCTCTCAAGTCGAGGGAAGGGATCTTTAATGTCCAACACATCTCTGTTAGACAGGACCGACGGCTTTACATCTCCTCCGAAAGATGGATACTCAAGCGATTCCCAGAATCCGAAAAATCGCACCGACTTTGTGGGGATTGAACCCAGGTAACTCTGCGCAGGAGACGAGCATACGCCATCGAGCTGGTTGAGAAGTGAAATATTATTTTGTTTTCTTGAGAATACATTAAATACAATGCATCCTAACAAAAACCGAAAGATTTCTATAAATTCACCCCTAGAGCAGGGGTGACCACCTTTGAAAATTTGGAAGAGGGTAGATGGGTCGAGTGATACCTCGAAAGAAAAGTATTATCTTTGTCTGCATCCCCGTGAACGAATTTTAATTTTTGATTGAAAACTGTAGAAGATACAGAGTGAGCTACTGAGGAGACTATCTATCGCCCTGAGCTATTCAAGTATCAGTGCAAAAAAATGGAACAGATTCATTCCAGATCAAAGGCTGTCATCTTCCGAAACACCATTCACATCTCAAATTTCAACCCCTAGAGCAGGGGTGTGTTATTTTTAAAGCAGAAGATAGGTCCAGTTATAACCTTTTGAGGAGGGATTTTTGTTTGTCTCCACAATGGTGTGCAAGTTTTTGTTCTCCATCAAAATTACTGGGTGAGCAGCTGAAACATTGGAATGATTGTGAAGGGTTATGAATCTTGAAAGAAAACGGTAAAACTATCAGTCATAGTAACTCCATTGATCTTTGAACATTCGTTGTACGATATGCCAGCAATGCATCTAGTTGGATTCACATGTACATGCGTTTTGTTGGAGATCATTGAGAATGACCCCCGCTATTCGGAAAACGAGGTTGTATTTCAGCAGGATGGAGCGCCTCCGTTTTTGCACAACAAGTTCGAGTATTTTTGGATGATCATTTTCCTGGTCGTTGGAAGGAGAGGCCTAACGGAATGGCCCCCACGATCTCCGGATCTCAGTCCATTAGACTTTTTCCTATGGGGCCACCTCAAAAGTATAATCTATAAAACTGGACCTGCTGATTTGAACGACTTGAGACAGCGCATCGTCAATGAGTGTAACCAAATCACACCTGAAATTTTACAGAATGTCCGTGAACGTTTCACCCAAAATTTGTTTATGTGCATGGAGGTTGGTGGCCAACAATTCGAACATTTACGTTGAGTTTTAGTGACTTCAGTTCCGTTCATTTTATCGGGTAATAAAGTACAACTTCTACCCGTTAATTTTCTCCTTTCTTTTATTCCCCTCTTTATTTTCAGCCATTGTATTAGTTTTTTTTATTACATTTGAAACCGGATGTCTCAAACGAGTAACTGTCTTTCAAAAGATGTTTATTCAGTGAAAAATCAACCCCTGTTTGATACTGATCGAAGATAGATGGTATACCATGCATTGTATCTTTAGTCACTTTTCTGTTTCGCATCCTCTAACTCCTATGGAACTCAATGAGAACAGAATTATTGCGAACAAACATGAAGGCTATCGAAATCCTTTACTTGAAAGTTATCACTGGATCGAAATATTACCCCTGCTCTAGGGGTTGAAATTCGAGATGAGGGTGATTTCGGAAGATGACAGCTTTTGATCTAAAATGAATCTATTCCAGTTCTTCGCACTGAGATTCCAATAGTCTTGGGGAGATAGTCTTCTCTATTTTTCAGTGGCTCACTCTGTATCTTCTACAGTTTTCGATCAAAAATGAAAATTCTTTCACGGGAATGCAGACAAAGATAATACCTTTCTTTCGAGTTATCAGTCGACAGATCTATCCCCTTCCAAATTTTCAAGGGTTGTCACTCCTGCTCCAGGGGTTGAAACTCGAGATAAGGATGGTACTTGATGATGACTGCCATTGATCAGCATGGATCTGTTCCATTTTACCTCACTGAAACAGTCTCAGGGAAATATTCTTCCCTATCTTTCAGTTGCTCACCCTGTATCTTTTACAGTTTTCAATTAAAAATGGAAATTCGTTCAAGGCAATGTAGACAAAGACACCACCTTTCTTTTGAGTTATCACTCGACTCATCTTCCCTATTCAAAATGTTCAAGGATTGCAACCCCCGCTTAGGGGGTTTATATTTAGGGCAAGTATTGTACCCCAAAAGATGTCCCCCATGAATCAAAAATTGACATGCTTTTGCGTTTTGATCAGAAATTAATATCTTGGTAGATATAGCCTCTGTTTAGTTTTCGTTGAAGCACCCTGTATATATATATATATATATATATATATATATATATATATATATATATATATATATATATATATATATATATATATATATATATATACACTGAATAGAAAAAATCAATGATTTTAGATTTACAAGTTGTCTTTACTTTAGATCTTCTTCTAATGTGATATGATAAATATATAATTGGTTCATCTTCGCTATCTGTTTCATTTAAAAACTTCGATCATTATAAGACTGAACGGAATGCTAAAATTGCCCCTCCGCGAATTTAAATTCATTTCATCTAATGATTCACACAGATCGACATCTTATAAATAATTATGAATCGATGTTCCGCGAAAATTACCCTTTTCACTTTTCTACCTACATACTGGCACTAAAGGATTCTGTATTTTACAAAATTTTACACATATGTGTCTGCTCCCAGTGAGGAATAAATGCAATCATGTCGATTCTGAATCTGTTTTGGCGTTTTTGCGTGCTAAGCCTGATGCGTGTCTGTATCAATTCGTAACTATTGACTTAACATGGAAAGAGTATACTATACTATCTCAATAAAAAAAGCAATCAGTTGTAAGGCGAAATAGATCCTAAGAAGTTGAATTAGGCTAGTAAGGTTATGGCTACATGATTTAAAAATGCACTCGAAAAAATCTACGATTACTTGGAAAGAGGAAAAATATATTAGAGAGTATTTATTATGCGCCGTGCATTGTTTTTTTAGAAAATAATTATTTTCCTTTTCAAACGAGAGACGAAACACTCGTGTGTTTCGTCTCTCGTTTGAAAAGGAAAATAATTATTTTCTAACAAAACAATGCACGAGAGTACCCTTGTACGATTGCTGAATGATGAAAGAATTTTTACTGAACTCACCGTATTTACTCGATTACCTTACTTTTAAGACAGCTTGAGGAAATTAGAGAAGCATTAAAACGCATATGAAGTTTGAAAGAGATTTTATTGAAAAATAGAACCAAAATTATTTGTTATACTCAACTTTTTCAAAGACTTATTGAACGACCCTCGTAACTCAATTTCTTGAAAAATAGACTGTGAAATTTCTTTATGTGAAATCCAATCGTACTAAAATGCATTGGAATTCCAACAAAACCGATTAGTGCACTTCAGTTTTACAACTTACACGATGCCATAAAAAGTCCTTGATTGTCCAATCTGTTTTTGCTCAATTTCGTCCATTTCCGTTTTTTCCTTAGCATATTTACGAGGACTTTCCTCATGTGAAACAAAGAATGAATACGAATCAACCTTAAGGAATTCCCATAATTATTATACCATTCCATTTATTATCGCGATTTTAATGAATATATTACACACACTGCTCGTTCCAATGTTGATGTTTGCGTTTTGTAACACGCCTGTCGCTTCCGAATGGTTCTAGATAGTGGTACTTCGAGGTGCGACTAGAATATTGATCGATGAGCTGCTTTTCATTTGGTTACCACATAAAATCAATTTTTGATTAATTAAAGAATCTCATAGAATTACAGAAGGAAGTATATGAATTGCAGATCATTTCATCATTAACCAACACACAGGATGCAGTATTGTCAAAGGCAACTCGTCCTTCAATTTTGAAGAAAAAACTATATAAATTGTTTGATAAGTTTCGACCCCAATGATATACAGAGAGCTCATTGTTTTTATTATCTAATAGAAGTAATAATAGTGTTATGAACATAAACATGGAAGAAGCAATACATTTTAGAGCAGATGTTCAAAATGAGCACCACCAACTAAACCGTAAATTTAAAAATCTCTAAATATTACTACAAAATATACTGGTGCACCGTCATGCATAGCCTACATACTATTTCTTATTATGAGAGATATATCCTCCAATAGAACTAGAAAACCATTTCTAAAAAATGAAAATGACTATCACCGGTTGATCGTTAGCGAAGGAAAACTGATCCTAATGAATAATAGTCGACAATTCCACTCATGTGTCAAAATGCACGTTTAAGAACACAGAAATTCGAGTTTGATATCGGATAAATTATATAGAAATAGGAAGGAAGGTAGGATATTAGTGAATAAATTTGCTCATAGAGAATCCTTGCGTTTCCATAGCAACGCAACATTCACAACAAATAGCACGGTTTTAAAACTGTCAAGAACAGCCATTTCAGTACCTGTTGTAAAGTTTCTGCCGATATAAATTAAAATGTCTCGTTTTGGAAGCACCAGTGAAGCAGAAATAAATAAATAATAAATAAAAAATAAAGTTTTATACAGAATTCTATCCCCAAAAATACAAGAAAAACGCATAGCTCGATTTGGTGTATATTCTGCAAGGAACGAACGTTCGATTTGGATATACAGCATTCTATTGAAGATATTGCAGAAATTCTTATGGATTGAGGTTGCAATATGAAACAAATAAATAGACAAGATTACAAAGTATACGTTGTCAAAACAATGTGGAACATAACTGCGAAAATGATGCAGAATATGTATTTCGAAAAATTCAACATGAGTTTCAACCCCTTTACCGATTCAGCATTTAGAAAGGCTCGTCAAGCTCGCAATTCTAGGAGGAAGATGTTACAAGGGGATGTGGAAAAGCGCAAAGAAAGTTCCGTTGCATTAACAAGAACTGAAATTGATAGCATGGCTTTGCACTGGGACGAAAATGCCCCGATAGGTTTGTTGAAAAAATTTTTCCATATTGTTGCTTATGAATTAGCATGGCGTAGCGGTGAAGCAGCAACTTGCAAGGTATACTTTTTCAAAGAGGAAAAATTTAATAACGGAGAAGTGACCGGTCGTATTGAATATAACCCCGTATTCTCGAAAACTTGCCAAGGCGACTCGAAAAATGCTGTGATAGTAAATGGCTAGTAAAAAAAGGAAAAACCAGATTTATCTCATGTAAGATTGTTTCATAAGATATTGTCGAAAAGACCCGATCATATTACAAGTGATATATAATTTCTGGCTCCCAATCAATTTTGGAAAAACAGTACTTCTAAGGTTGGTACAAAAATATACCTTTGGGAATAAATGAAATATTCAAATGGATAGAAAATTCAGAAGAGAAAGTTGGACTGGATACGAAAAATAAAAAGATCACAAATCATTCTCATTGATCCAGTGCTGTTTCGAACCTATCTGAGGCAGGTGTCAGTGAACAACCGGACACTCTACGCCAAGCTCTATTAAGCCCTACCTGCAACTGAACAATGAGCATCATTTGAATCTTGTTTCAAATCTTCGAAAAACTTCTGCGAATGCTGAATCTTCCAAAATTCCTCAGGCATCGTCCCATATAGAATCGACCCGGAGTGAAAAAATTGTATATAGTAATTGCATTTTCAATAACTGCTCATTCCAATAATAACTAAACATGTTTGTAAATAAATAAATAAAATAAAGTTCATGTTGTACGTTTTGTCATTCGCGTAATTTTCTCAGCAAATACCACTCGAGCTCAGATTTGGCAGGATATTTTTCTAAGCTCTTTTCTCATACTTACTTTTCGGTGATTCAACTCGACCTGCTTGACAAAATCACTGATTTGTGATTTTGTCGCCCAATTCTCGTTGAATTGCCTGCACATAAGTATTCGAAGAGATAAGCGATGAAATTAAGAGGTCATGTAAAAAAGATAAAAACGAGTATTTTTCCAACATATGCAAAGAAATAGAAGTTCATAGCCATTCTAACCAACCACGAGATCTTTTTCGAAAAATTAAATACTTGACCCGAGAATTCAAACCAAAAACATGGCCTATAGAAGATGAAAATGGTAAACTTGTTACAGACAGAGAAGAAATAGCAGAGACTTGGAGGATCTATTGCGAGAAACTCTACGCAGAAAACGAGGAAATTAATGAACACGAAATAAAAGAATACGAAGAAGAACCTTTCATACTGCAGAGCGAAATTACGTCAGCTATCCATAAACTTAAAATAACAAATCTCCAGGCAACGATAAAATAACATCCGAAATACTAAAAGGAATAGGAGAAGAGGGCACCTGAAGCCTACACCACTTGTGTAATAAAATATGGAAAACAACACAATGGCCAAGAGATTGGACACAAGGCACAATTATCACAATTCACAAAAAGGAGTAACAGAAAATGCGAAAACTACAGAACGATAACACTTATTTCACATACGAGCAAAATAATGCTGACAATAATCAACGAAAGACTGAAGAACTTTTACAACACCAAATCCCGGAAGAGCAAGCAGGATTTGTTAAAGGAAGAGGGACTAGAGAGCATTTGATAAATTTAAGGCAAATAATAGAAAAAGCCAGAGAGTTCAATATACCCCTATACATATGTTTCATTGATTATAAAAAGCTTTCGATAGAGTGAAATGGAATAAGTTGTGGATCGTTCTAGGAATATGGCTGTACCGGATCACTTGTGTGCCTTAATCATCAACCTATATAATGAAACCAGGGATACTGTGAAAATCAATGAAATACTGTCATCAGAATTCAAACCAAAGAGGGGAGTGAGGCAGGGTGTGTTCTTTCTCCTCAGTTATTCAACATATACACTGAATACATAATGAGAAAGGCATTAGACGGATGGAAGGGCGGCATACCAATTAACGGAAGATGTGTAAATAATCTGAGATTCGCGGATGATACGGTCCTCCTGGCAACAAGTGAGGAAGAACTGACTGAGCTTGTTAGCAGAGTGGAGAGAGAGTACGGAACTTGGCTTGGAACTGAATGTTTCTAAAACAAAAATCATGATCGTGGACAGGATGAACAACAATCAACCAGAAAAAAGCAAATTGATAGGTTTGATGTAGTGCAAGAATATCTTTATCTGGGATCCTTGATAACAAACGTAGGAAACGTAGAACGAGAGGTTAAACGTAGATGCGAACTAACCAAGGTAGCTACGAAAAAAATGAATAAAATTTGGGCCGATCGAAATATCGCTATTTCCACTAAAACCAGGCTTATGAAGTGCCTCATCTTTCCAATTCTCACATACGGCTGCGAATCTTGGTCCCTTCGAATGAGCGAAAGAAGAAAAATCGACGCGACAGAAATGATGTGTTGGAGAAAGATGCTTAACATCCCATGGACACAACGCCGAACGAATACATCGATTCTAAAGCAACTCCGCATAAAACAAAGACTTTCGAGTGCAATTCAACTCAAAATATTGAGATACTTCGGACACATCATGAGAAGAGGACCAGAGAATTTGGAAAAAATCATTATTCAGGGGAAAGTAGATGGAAAGAGAGGAAGAGGAAGGTCCCCAACACGATGGATGGATCAAATTACAGAAACAACAGGCCGACCCATGCATTCTCTAGTTGTAATGGCACAGGATAGAAAGGAATGGAAAACTTTCATTGATGACATTTCATTAGTCGCTACATCCTCAGGAGAGGATAAAGAATGAAGAGAGAGAAGTATTCGAAAACGAGCATAGAAAAATATCCGGTCAAATCTGAGCTCTTGTGGTATTACTTACGATAATATAAGCAATGGCAGCGAAATTAGAATTGTTTGCATTTTCTTTTATAATCGGCAATACCGTATACGAATCAGGTAGTTATTAGGTAGCAAAGGTTAAACACGTTGAACATGATATGTTTCAAGATATTTTCCAATTATTTTTTTAGTACTCGTTCGCGTTTTTCATGAATTTGAAAACCCTGATCTTTACTTTCTCAAGTAATTGTACTACTTTTTCTTGCTTATTCATACTTACAAGAGGGTGGGGGTGTAGTATGTTCTATCCGTCGCCCGTTTGCGGAAACAGTATCTAATATTGTATACTGTTAATATTGTAGTTAAAGTAATTGAAGTGTAAGAATAATTTTTTATTGATCTGTGTAAATTGCACAATAAATATCTTTATTGTGTTTTGATCATGGCTTCCTCACCGATCTAAAAATGTCCAAGAAGAAACTGAAAAGTTTAGGAGAGTAGCAAATGCAACTGCCTTGCTGAGGGTGTTAGCGTAATTGGTTACTTTACTAACGCAAATTTCATATGAATCCTTTTTTTCGTCATTGTAGGCAACTTCCTTGAAAACTTTTAATGAAACTGCGATAGTGACTCCATCCTGTACACAAACAACTATAACAAATATAGATTTGAATACAACCCAGTAATCAAAGCTTGCAGAAGAAGAAAAATACCATAACCGCAAAATGAATAACTTTCCTTAAATCACAGTTAAATGCCGAGCTCATCGCTCGTGACAGTGGATTAATAGTAGCCAAAAAGATAAAACGCACAAAATATAATTTTGATATAGAGAAGAATGAACTTAGTTCGCGAAGACGAAATGTCCAGTACCAATCCAAATATAGGAAAAAGCGAAAAACTGTGCAGACCAACATTTATGAAGGACTTCAGATTAAACCAAAAAAAGACGAATTGTAGAGAGTCCTGGGGATCCAAGACTAGAAGAGGTTCAATTTTGAAGATATTAACGCTATTATTACCATAGCTATAGGTTCGGATGTCAGCAAATTTTCTGTGGTTATATGTTCAATCCATGGTGGTCCTGAAGAAAATATAGGTATCTAAAAGTTCTTGCAAGTGCAATAAAACATTGTGAAGAACATAGATGCCGCTTATGTAACAACAAATGTGCCTAGTAGAAGTGCATTCAATAAAATGGAACGACATATAGCACCGTTGATACAAACGGAAAAACTACAAATTCTGATGTAGTGGTGAAAAATTTTGTTCAGGCAGGTACAATTTTGACAGACAGATCCAGATCAATGACCGAACACAATGAACCACTAGTAGCAGAATATATGCCTCCAGACAATGAAGACGTTAGATAAACAAGTTCAGTAAATGATCAAGAAGGATTTTTTCTCCACCATGCCCATTACAATGTGGGACTTCGCTCATGTTTCTCGCCGCACAGATTGTTAAAGTATCACTTTGCATCTCTCTTTGTGAGCCAGTCATTAGGCATGGAAGTTGAAATCTCATTCAAAACTGCAATTCTTATTGTCTATCAACACAAGAAAAAAAAGCAGAAGTATCAGCCATATATTCAACATAAACTCTACAGGTTTCAATGACAGATCTACTTTCCGAAAAAATGTTGAAAACTCGATAAAAAAAGAACAGATACGCTAATAAAATACCTCTTATTCAATAGTAAAAACATTGGAAAGTCAATTTTTAAAATGATTCCGTTAGACGACATTGCTCCCCAAACTGTCACTTTTGGTGAATGGGGGGTGTTTTGACCTTGGGTTCTCCTCTGCCTAGTAACGGCAATTTTGTTTGTTAACATGCCCATTTGAGTGGAAATGTGATTCATCCGAAAACAATATGATGTTTAGGGTTCGAAAACGTTCCGACATTGTTAAGACAATTAAATCTTGCACTAATTGTATCTTGTATGGATATAATTTGGGATATTTTTTTTAAATGCGCCGTAATAATGTTTTTGCAACTGTAAGTTCAGCAGATCTCCTATGTGTTGAAAGGCCTGGGTCGTTACGTACAGAATCGATGACTAGGTTGTCAGTTTCTTCCTTTCTTGTTGATCTCGGAAGCCCTTTTGGCTTCTGATTTAGAGTTGAACCTGTAGCCTCGAATTTTTTGATCCACTTACGTATTAAACTTTCACTTGGACAGTGATTTAAGTCATGTAATTGGGACTTTGTCCGAAAAAAACAACGAACAATAACACACGAATCATTGTTTTTATAATAGAATGTTATACAGAATGCACGTTGTTCACCCGTAAATCTCTCCATTGTGAACCAAGCTACGCATTCCTACCATTCGAACCCCCCTCCTCGCCGCCGAGCGGCATTAATTCTGTTTTCAAATTCGTACATCTTTATGGCCCACCCTGTATTACATAAAGACTAATGATGAAGAAAAACGTCAGTATAAAATTGATTCAGGCCACCAAAAAATAAAAATTATTAGTACCTTCAGAAAGGTTGCTGTGAAAAATAAAAATAAAAAATACGCATCCATTTTTTCCTTCAGATTCTTAAGTGATTAATATTGAACAGCGCACAGAGGTGGCCGATTCTTATTTTTTCTGATATATGGGAGAGAGGGTTGAAAACTGGCAAAAATCGTCTTACGTAATAAATTACCGTTCTCTAATGAAGGTACCAGGTCACCAATATATCCGAGTGGATCAATTGTCCATGCAACTTAGCGAGCCATTTCACTAGCTGTATGATTTGATGAAATAACAATAACAATACTTTCCGAAATTTATAAAATTATTGGTACTTAGTTAAAATGGAATTTCCAGAAAACTGTAGAAGTTTGATTTGGTAGCCTACAGATTATAAAACGATAATTCTAGTTCTTTTCTTCAAAAACACTGTAAAATTAATAATTTAGTGATAGAAACTTGAGAAAAAACGATGTAAAAGAAAATACTACATGTGATATTGAAATAATAATTTTGCATACGAAGCCGCTCAATCGTCGTATAGTTCACTTAATGATTGCTGCACAGAACAACCACTTATCCACTTAATAGCTCTCGAAGAAATAGAAAAAACGAATTCATTAACAGTATCCTCCAAGAAGAGTAATCCAATTTTTTCTTCCTGCTGCTATGCGTCACGAATAGCTTTGAATTTTATTATAAGATGCTGCCTCTGATTTAGGCAAGAAAAAATCGGAACATGTTATAGCACGCATTAAGACATTAGTCTTTTCAAGTCCAGTTACTAAAGGTAGTGGAAATATTTTTTATATCTCAACAAGACGGTTAGGTTAGGTTAGGTTAGGTTAGGTTAGGTTAGATGGTTAGGTGTTATAGCACGCATTAAGACATTAGTCTTTTCAAGTCCAGTTACTAAAGGTAGTGGAAATATTTTTTATATCTCAACAAGACGGTTATTCTAGTTGTGTTGCTCTGAGGGTCATTATATTATTATTACAACTAAATAACGATGTTTAATGTCGACACGGTGTCCATCAATGTTAGAAGGTAACAAATTATTTATGGAAAAGTTGTTGAATATGTGCCTCCATGGATATTAATTGAATTCACTGACTTGGTTGACATGAGATCTCATAACTTTTCTTGATGAGAAAATTAGGTTCAGAGGCTTGGATTTTTTCAAAAATTGGATATTTAATGGGCTCTGATTTGATTTACACAATAAATTGTTCATGTTGTTTTAGTATTATTTATTTAAAACAAGTTTGTTTCTAATAAGTACGAAACACAAGAGGTAAGAGTAAATGCCTAAGACACAGCATAGGTAACTAGGAATAGGGCTACGTCTACGACAGTTATAAGTTGTTTAACTCTTTGCATTTAGAGTCTAAGGGTACAATATACATTCCCCCTGTTGTACTTAAGGTATATCCCTAGTAAATCAAATGATACTTTTCGCTGGAATATGGTTATATTCCTTTGATCCTATAAGATAGGATCCTGACCTATTTTAAAAAGTGCGTCATTACCAATTGGGGTTTATTCTTGCTTCTCTATGCAGAATGGGCATGTATCATTATGAGCAAGTTCAATTTTATTTAGGTTAGTCTATCCCCGGACAGGAGGTGAACCTCGCAGAGTCTATGACAAGGTATCCCACCGATCTCCCTTTCTTTAGAAAATTTGGCATCACCATTTTGTAGCAACAGAAAGGGCGGCTGCCTGTGGTAGAGCTTCGTCTTACCATGGGAAAGTTAAATGAAACTCTAGGTTGACCGGTATCAATGGTTCGGATACTTGTGGCTAACGGATCAGCCAATCATCCTGAGCGTATGTTGTTAGAGCGTAGGTCATGATATTTGTTAAACTTTCTCTTTTCTGCACATTCATATTTAATCTAACCTGATCACAGTTATCTAAAACTAAGCCATTATCAATGCCCACGATGCTAATAGGAATCTATGCTCTTAAATTATCCAAACAACGTCCTTGTCACTAAAAAGTGTTGCAATACAAAAATTAAGCCTTTCGATCATCAAACCAATATAAAACGAGAATTGGAAGCTGGTAAGAAGTGCATCGAGGCACTATCGAACAACTTGCTTCGGATTTCTACTGTTTTCATGCGGTGCTCCAATGTAACAGACAAGCGTAGTCCATCCCAATCTGGCTGTAATGAGCAACAGTCGAGCACGTTGAGCTATGTAAATAACAGCATTGACCATTATTTAATAAATCATTATTCAATTCAAATACTACTCCGGTGCAGAGAGAACGGAGCATATTTTATTATTACATAATATATTATAAATATTAATGAATATATTTGATTAGATTTGTAAAGAGAAATTGATTCACAAACCGCAAAAAAGACTGAACTTTAGAAAAAGGGACTCAAAATTCGGAATATTTCCACTTTTTCTTCTATTATAGGTCAAACATGAACTAAATTCAGAATTGAACTTTGTGTCTGCTAGAAACCTTAGAACACTGACAAAATTAAAGAACTTTTAGATAAGTAATGATCTATAAGCAATAAATAGAAGGTGATTTGGAATGAAGCAAAATGTAGTTCTTTATGTTTCATTCAGGCTTCTACAGTGATGTGAGAAAAAAATAATAGTCTCCTCGACATGGTGAGAGCATTGCCGTTCTCCATATTTGTGTTCGAATATAAAGGTAATTTGTTCCATTGAAAATATTGAAGATTAATGTGATGAACATTTTTTGATTCGGGTATTTGCCAAAGTTTTAGCTCTAACGTGCTCATTTTTACTATAGTCTAATATGTCTCCAGGTGTGTCGGTAATTCCTTTACGGTTTTTTCGCTAAATGAAATACGTTACTTACAATGGATAATTGAAATTTATTCATCTAAAGCAGGGGTGAAGAACTGCTGGCGATCTACCTCAATATTTTTAGACTACTTACGATAGACTCTGAGACGCTGCAAGTATGTGTGATGCAGGGTTGTCGTACATGCACGATACACCCTACCTACCTACCTAGGTAGGGTGTACCGTAGCATATATATAGATATTGGCTTTCCGCACAATATACAATACAATATACATTATTTTAGTCAAGGTTTGGGTTAGGTTCAGTTAGGTTCTTCTCTATAATATCAATGAAAAAACTCATAGTTATTCAAAATTGCAAGTTTATTAGTTGTTATATATGGTGTTAAACTTAACTAAGGAGTGAATTTGGATGTTGAAGCGTGGCACTGCATGTCCTCAGCATACCTTTCATAAGATGGTACGTAACCCCTCAGTGCTAATCGCAAGCATGATGACATATGATCGTCAGTTAGTCGATTGCGATATTTTGACTTAATTATCTTCATTTCAGAAAATGCAGACTCGCACACAAGTAAGTTGACCCTAACATTGTCGTCAGTTGAAGGGCGATTCGCCTTCAATTCGAATATTTATCTTCAGATATTAAACTTTGAGATGTTTATCTGGTATAATCTGCACCAACTCATTGTCAACAGAACATGAGTTCATATTAAACTGACTTACTATTTCAGTAGCTAATTCCTCAATGTTTTTACATGAAAAAGGATAACTCCTAAATGATGCTATATTTGCCTATTTACTGCAATCAAAAAAACGCATTTCGAATTGTCCCAAATATTTGATAACTCAGCCTCATACGTATCATAATTCAACTGAGGAATCCTTGCTTTCAAAGACGGAAAATGTTTCAGATCCTTTCTTTTCAGTTAATCTATCATAAGTTGCAATTTACTTTTGAATACGTTTACTGCGCTAATCATCTCAATAATAGTTTTTCCTTTACCTTGAAGCTCCAAGTTAATGGTGTTTAAGTATATTGGGATGTCAGTCAAAAATGCCAAATCAGTCAGCAATTTTTCGTTTTTCAACATCTGAGCGTCATCACCTCTTTTTTTTTTCTTTCGTCTAGAAAGGCTGCTATTTCGGGAAATAATTCTTAAAAGCTTTCTAGGAATCGCCCGCGACTCAGCCACCTGACGTCCGTGTGAAGAACTAAATCAGTGTGTTCAGCTGACTTCCTATCTTCCAACAGCAACTTAAAGAGCCGCCGTTGCAAGGTACATGCACGGATGGAATTCACAATTTTTGCTGCAATGCCCATAATTTCCTCCGTGTTTAAAACTTCTGAACACAAAACTTGTTGATGTATAATGCAATGGAATGAAAAAAATGAAGGGAAATATTCATTAGCTCGACACAATGCCACAAAACCGTTTTTGTTTCCAGTTATTGATGGTGCTCCATCGGTTGCAATGCACACTAATTTATATATTGGTAGCTTGCAGTTCTTTTCAAAATTGAAGAAAACGTCAAATTTATCTTCGCCACGGGTCTTTCCCTTCAGAGGAATGATTGTCAAAAA
This sequence comes from Cryptolaemus montrouzieri, assembly GCA_013387265.2. Lineage (NCBI taxonomy): Eukaryota > Metazoa > Arthropoda > Insecta > Coleoptera > Coccinellidae > Cryptolaemus > Cryptolaemus montrouzieri. The sequence continues at coordinate 34,850,099 of JABFTP020000062.1, forward strand.
TTCTTCCTTAGCCAACATGTCATTGAATACCGTCCGAATAAAAATACACAGCTAGGCAGTGTCTGTCATATCGATGGATTCGTCGAACTGTAAAGAAAAGTATGTACATTTCATGATATCATGTTTTAGTTTATCTGCAATGTCCTGACTAATGACTTCAATACGCCTGGTGACAGTCGGACGAGATAACTGAAGTTCTCTAATAGCAGACATAATTTCTGTTCTATTTTTAAATCTCCAAATAAAGTCTCACCCGCTTCAATTAATACTTCCTTCACAATCGATCCATCTTCGAATGGTTTCTTGTATTTCGTCAATATATGAGATATTTTAAATGACACCCATCTCGCGAAGTGTTTTTTCATGTCCGAATATTTGTGTAAAATATGATGTACCAGTTCAGCTGAGATACCTACAGCATGAGCCAACGCACTTTTATTCTCCGATCGTCTAATAGCATTGACGTTCGGCGTCACTAGTACTAGTAGTAACTTTTTTCCATTTTCGTAAAAATTCACGAGTTTGTCTGCTTTGAACGGCTATCAAACACCAATTGCACGACGTAGCTTGCTCAAAATTAGAAAGTTGCCCACTGATAGATAACAGTTGACCGCAGCACTGTTGCATTTGAAGTAACTTCGCGGGAATTTCAAAAAGTCACTGATTTATCTAACCGCCCTCGTAAGTGCATTCTACAAGTTGATGAATATGCTGTAGTAACTAAGTAAGACATAATAATGACTTTTCGTGTATTTTGCGTATCTCATGTTTCGTCATCCCTATTGCAAGAAATTACATATTTATATGCACATACTACGTTATATATTCATATGCATAAAATTCATTTATAAATTCAAATGTTCGTTTCATTCAAATATATTTGATCTTCTTGCCTTGATCAAGTCATCTCTGTAGGTAATGCAGTCCAGTACCATAAAGTAAAATTTGATTATTATTCTACCGATCCTTAAGCCAGCGAAGAATAGAAAAATTCTTGATGTACGGTGCACAACATCATCACTCAATTTCGTTTCGTTGCTTCATTCTTATAAATGAATTTGAGGGCACGAACGTTGTAATTAACAATTACTCATTCTTAATTACCAAGCATTAATGCTTTATTTCTCAACTAAATGTTGTAATGGTTGCCAATCACTTTACGTCATTAGAGCGAAATTGTAGATTTGATCGCTACGGAATTCAAACGATCGGATAATGCAATGAATACAGAGCAAGGAAATGAATTCTTCTTTAATTCATATAATGCAACTTTCAATTTTCTAATTGAAATAATATTTCCGTTATCTCTACGGTCCGATAATGACTCTCCACTTTTATTGCTTTCATACATGAAAAAACAAACGGAAGGTTCATAATTTATTACATATCAAAGAAATTGTGATTATTTGTTTCACAAAAAGTCTGCCGATTTTGGTTTTTGCTTGGAATGATAAATAACGATCTTAAAATCTGGGTGGTTTCTCACTTGGGTACGAAGTTTGTAGCATTTTAATTTCTTAAAAAATCTTGATTCATTCAGCAAGATCAGGTGATTGTCCCTCTCGTATATATTACACTTGTGCCAACGTCTTTCCAATCTTGGAAGCGTTCCTGGAATTCACTTTCGGTTATAGGGTCCAGCTTCTTCAACGACCCAGTTTTTGTCGTCAATGGTAGCAAAAAGTCGTCTTATTGAGGTTTCCTTTGAGTCGCGAATAGAAAAAGGTCTCTAGGAGTTATGTCTAGCGAATAACATAGGTGGAGGTAACATAACTATGTTGGTTTTGCCAACGAAAATGTGAACAATTATATAACGGTTAAATTTGTACTTGTTTTTTTATTGTTATTGTATCTATTTTTGGTCAAAAACGTTGATGTTACTTTAGATTAGAACTGAAATACATTTTATATTTTTGTGGAGTCGGGCTAGCCAGCTTCATTTGGTGACACCGTATCGGCATACCGGTGCTTGCTCCTTGGCCATTCTTAGAGTCACTAATTTTGTATTGGGGTATTGGAGATAGTCGTACTCGTTGGTGAATCGGTTTTGATCGGTGGACGTGCTATTTTGTTGTCTTCCTTGTGGGGTATATGAGGCTTGGCATACTATAGCCCAGGTCACTTACAATCAAATGTGACCCCTCTAATAATAGCTTTCCTTCTTGTCTTTTCGTTCCCTTCACTTTGTAGTCCATCCGTCTTCAGTCTACGCGGCTAGCCATCGGCTTCGACAACCTGAGAAGCGCTTCTGTCGAAAATACCCTCGTTACTTGTTCTTAGGAAGAAATATTTTTGTTTTAAGTCATCAAATTCTTAGTTCAAATAGTTACATTACCCGCTTTATTTACGGATGAGCGTGATTTAGGTTAGATGGTTTCAGCCGTAGGTTATTTAGCCGAGCCCAAGCAAGGCGAAAGTTGTAATTGCTACCGACGTCAACCTAAACGGGTTGAAATGGATTTGGAAAGGTCGTATTAGGAGTATTGAAGAGGGTTGGAAGATTTCTTAGAAGTAAGTGCAGAAAAGCGCTACTATATGATCGCAGAGGATTGGTGGGACAGAAGGGCCGTACGATTTCGAAAGAAAATGGCATTTCGGATGTTCGTTTTTCCGACGGCCTTCCTTCATTTTTCCTGTCGTCGATCGCCGAATTACCCACCGAAATTACTTTTCACGATTTGAGAATTTCTTTTGTGGGATTAAAACTGAGTGACTCAAGAAAATTAAGTTCGTGCGTTATTAAAACGTAGCGTGATGAACGAAGTCACTAACCCGTAAGGGAAACTTGAAGGGATATATTTCGTCGAAGAGAAAAGGAAAACCCTCGTGGCAGCTTACTTAGCTGTTGGGCAGCCACGTCGTTGAACCTTACTTTACCTTGAACATGAAAGTATTCAGGAGATCATCTGTTTGTACTTAGGACCACAAACGAATCCAGAAACCACCACATAAATCAATTGAAAAACCAATCCTCGTCTACAAACAACCTCTTTTTGGGAGACAGAACCCTTGTTGGAGGTCACCGTGTAGTGGTAGGATGGATCCAGGGAGGCTGTACCCTCGTTGCTTTTCCAGGGTTGGAACCTCGCTGTTTGAAGAGTGACAGATGAGCTCCTTTTCCTTGTTTTCTTTTTTTATGTCAATTTTTCTTATCATAAAGTAGTTAACGTCAGTCATCATTAGTAGGCGGAACATTTTCTTTTTTATTAAATTTGTTTTTTATTTCACATAAGTAGTTAACGCCAGTCATCAGGCGGAATTTCCTTTTTTTATTATATTTTACCTTTAAATCTGAATAGTTAACTTCATCACTCATTGGTAGGCAGAATATTTTCTTTTATTATATTCAATTGTGAACCGAGCTGTGATCAGACGGGGAAGGAGCTAAAATATGAGGATTTATTAATATCTTTACTTGGTTTTATATTTTACTTCATTTATTTCATTTTATCTTAAGGAAAATAGGGGTATAATAAAGATTTTTTTTTATTTACCACAACTGTTTCATTTTGAAATGTTGCATCCTCGATTCTGGTTTTTCATAGCTGTCAATAACTTTCTAGTTTGATTTAGTAATCAAACTAGCGACGCCCATTTTATTAAGGAATAAGTGTTTCAAATATGTAGTCATTTCTCATTCTCTGTCTTTTTTTTAAATCACGGCCACTCACTGCTGAGGCTGCCTGGGGAAATTATTCTTGCCCCGCAGGAAAGCTATAAAAAGCAAATAGTTGCGGGGTAAGTTCCTTATGCGCATTCATTTTGCTATAACTATCAGTAGTTAATCCACAATCCTGTTTTTTTCATCGAATAGCTTTTATGTAGAGGGTTTTCCCAATGAAAATGATGTTTTTAAAATTAAATAAACTACAAAGTATTTGTTATGAAAACAATTTTTTTTTAATTTCATTGCTCAGCTTATGCAAATTATGTTATAGATAGCAAATCATTCGAATGCCCCCTTGCGACTTCGTCTGCAGGATCGAATTCAATGAACAGAATTTTCGGTAACCAAAAGATCAGCACTAATTTCACAAATTCAATGTTTGATATTCGATTTTTGGTCTTCGATAATTTCGGCTTCTGATGAAAAAAATGCCATAATCCGCACTTGCAGTTGCTTTATCATAGTCAAATGACTTCAATTCTTGGGTCAGTACAATCTTATATGGATGTAAACTCAATTTCTCCCTCAAAATCAGTCATGCTGTCATTCTTAAAAGGCCTGGTTCTCAAGAACGCCGATTGACCGACTGATTCGCATCTTCTGCAATGCTTCTCTCGGCTGCATGCGTTTTTTCGTCTTGTTGTATTTTTGTATCTTGTGAAGTGAAATTTCATTCAAAATTTTCAACAATCCGGCAAAACAGATGATTGATTATGTGTACCAATATCTCTACGAAGCGCCAAGCCAAGTGAAACGGAAAAAGTAGTCTCAAGATTTTAATAGAGACTTTGATTTAGTGTATTATACTTCCAGAAAGACGTTCATTAGATAATGAATAACGAAAAGGGTAGATGAATATCTACGAGGTATGTCAATTAAGTTCGCGGAAAAGTGCCCGGACGGCCCGAAAAGTTTATAAATACTTGAAAATACCTTATATTATTAAAATTAACTGAGTGAACAGATGGAAGTCACATGGGGCCAGATCTGGAGTGTAGGGGGGGGGGGGATGTGGAAGTGTTGGAATGCCGTTTTTGGTTAAAAAATCATGAACTGCGAATAACGAGTGGGCCGGAGCATTATCATGATGAAGCACCCATCAGCGCTCCGCCAATTCGGGTCATACACGAAACACACGGGCCTTCAGACGTTTCAAAACTTCAAGGTAGAATACTGCGTTGACTGCCTGACCTGCTGGAACGTATTCGTGGTGTATAACCCCATTAATATCGAAAAATGCGATGAGTAAAGATTTTACTTTCGATTTTGACATTCTGGCTTTCGTGGGGCGCTTACCCCCCTTCTCTACCCAATGCATGCTCTGCCTTTTGGTCTTAGGGTCGTATTCGAACACCTACGACTCATCATCAGTGATAACATTCGTCAATTCGAGAAATCATGTCTTGACAGATGGACAATCGAAGCTCTTACTGCTCAACTGTGAACACTTTGGGAACCATTTTCGTACACAGCTTACGCATCCCAATCTTCGTGTAGAATCAGCCGGATCGTCTCTTATTGATGCCCAACCGTCTTCCAACATTCTAAGGCTTAACCGACGGACTCCGAGCACTTGCGAGCGCAGCCGATCGAGGTGGAGGGAGCTCCTGAAAGCGGATTCCCCACTGACTGTCTGCCGCTTTTGAACCGCTTTGTCGAATAGTAGACAGCTGATTTTTTCAGGTAATCTTCCTTATACCTGTCGGTTAACTGTTTCATAATTTCCACGGAAGTTTCGCCGCGTGTCACCAAAAATTTAATCACTAATCTTTGTTCAGTTATTTCGTCACTCATCTTCACGACGGTGGGTCACAACAGGTTCAAAGGACAATAAAACACGAAGTATACAACCGATCAACACGAAACTTGCACAGGCTGACACAGAAATGAATTCTGTTTCGAATGAAACCAAGGCGAACGCTGCAGAGTTACCAACCGCAGCAGCATTACCAACTTCCGTGAACTAATTGACATACCTCGTATAATTCCCAGAGCTCAAACACAAGAAGATTAATTACACAAGTATAAATTGGGGCGATTGATTAGAGCTGTTCTATTATTCATACAAAACAGTGATATGTTTCTATAAATTTCACAAAGTCACAAAAAATGACAACTTATCGAATTTCACCCCATTTTCCCCAAAATCCATTTTTCATAAAATGGAAAATAAATATACTGAACGTATACGATGCTTCAACTCATTTATTCCAGTTGGATCAAAACCAGCCGATCCGTGAATTTTTTCGCTTTAATCCAATACACACAGTCGCAAGGTAAAATTCAAACAAGTGACGGATCTCAAACCTTCACATCTTCTGAATTCTGACAGACACATATCTCCAGAGGCGGTAAATGAATTGACAGCATATATACTGGACAGATTGCAGTCTATTCTGAAGATTGTCCAAACATAATTTAAAACCTCTCCATATGCCTCTCTCTTAATTAAAAATAAAGAATTTCAACTTTCATACAAATGCCTTCAAAGCTTCGTGCATTCTTTGATCAACTACAAAACAAATTAACTATAAGTACTTTACACTTCACTTTCAAAAAAGCGCGTGTTTTTCGATAAAGACTATTTTTTAATTGCGCAATCAACCTCAAAAAGATGAAATTGTAATATTCTTAGAGCTGGTAAATAAAAACGAAAATTTCATTTTACGAAAACCTATCTCTATATTTTCTAATCCCGAATATGACTTAATTTTTTCAGAAAAAGGAATGAATGATGGAGAATTATAAAATGTCCTTAAATTCTAGGAACTCCTGAATTTATTGGGATATTTGGAATCCAAAGTTTTTCAAGAGATGATGATCTGAAGTGTCGTATAAAAATTGAAATATGAATTATTTCACTAGGAATGATACAAAATATTCACGGAGAATTTGTTTTAGACTTGGCCATTGTCACTGAGAGCATTTACTGAGATAACATTTTTTATTGATCAGTTAGGCAACACATTATTTTCAATTCATTCCAATTTTTATGCCTTCTAAATAATAAATCATATTCTATTTTTTCCTAATAAAACAACGAAGACAAAAATCACATGAAAATCTAGGAGTATACTGAGCAAAATATTTTTTCTAATCAAATGTTTCACATAACATATATTGTCATTTGGAAAAATGTTCATCACGTCAAACTATTGACAGATTTGAATGAAAAAGAATAAATTCATGAGAAGGTGAAGAAATTGACCTATACGATCGGTTTTATAAAAACTGAAGAATGCTAAAATATTAGTTATATTAGATTAGAGTTGTAAACATACATGAATTAACCAACCCTAAAAACAGAGTACATGACTTTGCTTCAAAGAATGTCGACTGGTGACAGATTCTAAACAGAATTGTTCTATAGGAGATAATTTGGAAATATAGCTAGTTTGAGTATTTACTCTTTACTTCTTATCATTCAGGCTTCTTGATTTAGTCACAAGGAAGTTACAGGAAGTCGAAATGTCTGAGTGTCTTCGAGAAAACACTACAGTTCGAATTGGAAGGGACCCCAATGCTCCTAGATGTAGAATGAAAAAAGAATTTCTGAATAAATAAATGAATAAATGAATTCTGATAAAGCTAGATGAATCATGGAAATGATTACTAAAAAAAGACATTCTCGTAATATTATCGAGTTTTTCGCGAAAGAAGGAAATGGAGAAATGAAATTTTTCTAACATAAAAATCTGAACAACCGATTAAGAAACCTATGTCGCATAAAAACAACCAAGGGAAGATAGAAAAAACTCGGAAAGGTAAATATTTTTCTTTCAATCTGATTCTAATAAGATCTAATCGGAAGTTAGCACTATATAACATCACTTATTAACATCTAGGCAACGTTGCAAGGATAAGATTTGAATGATGTTTATTTTGATAACGCTTTGCATCTAATAGATGCTTTTTCATAAAAAACACAGAAAGTGACTAAGATTGAAACTTCGTTCCCAAAGTACTCTCTTCATTACTCTGAAGAACCAATACATAGACTGCACTTTATTCAGATTATCCAACGACAGTCATCTTAATATCAAATGGCGCTTACATTACACTTTTTTATATTTAGGGAAAGCAGGTGATATCATTTATCGCATTAGGCACTAAATATATTTTTTGGTTTGAAATCGTTTTGATCTTTATTTTGGAAATCAAGTTATATATGTATACTGTTAATTTCCAAAATAAAAATTTCAATGGTTTCAAAGCGAGACCGACATTTATAACTAAAGGGAGTATTGCGATAAATGATGTATTTTGTTTATCATCTAAATTAAAAAAATTGTGTCACAATTTGACTATTCAATTCAGAAATCCCATCATCCTAAGGCAAACAGGACTTATGAGAGTAGAAGTTTTCGAATCAGTTCAAATTAGCACAAATGTGGGAACAATTTTTGAAATATTGTGTTACATTTTCTGTTGCGAAAATTAAGCTGTAAAATTTGAGACTATATCAAGATATCTTATCTTATCTTAATGGACTTTATAAAGTTTGAAGGGTTATAATCAATTCAAAACATTTGTAAACAATAAACAGGTGTGGTAGGTATATAGCAATCCATAATCCATAGAAGTCAAACACCAACGCTAGATTATTCATTATTCAGTTAACCACAAAGTTCTTGAAATACCTACTTCAACAGGTAGACACAATACAATAATTGTTTTGGTCAAGGAAACAATAACAAATAATTCGTGCGATAAGGTAAATAATTTGGGCAGCATTTTGATGAAATTAATTTTGTCGTTTAAAATACAACCAATCAAATAAACATTAAGGACTTCTTACCTGAGCTCCAAGTTGTTCATGAAGTTTTCGAGATCTACTTTGTCCAGAAGGACAAAATCCCCAACACCCACAGGTTGTTGTGAAGACATTTTCGCAATTTGTACACAATTTCAACTAAATTTTACACCATTCTAAACAATACAATTTGAACACGGAATATTTCTTTGTTTATGAAGCGAGCACGTTGGTTTTTTACGGCACCTGTATGTATATCATACACTTGTACAGTGTTATGTAGTTACCAACGCGAATACGTTAAACCAAAGCAGCAACTGTCAAATTTTGAATACAGGAAAGTCAACGTCTCACACTAGGAGCTACGAAACGACTGCCGATAAGTGCCGATTGGTGATCTGGCGATTATCGGCGAATTAAAATTAGAGATGAGATCACTGCTGAAATAACATTTACTCCTTTTTCAGTAGTGGATTATCCCCTCTCGCTGTCTAATCTTCAACAAATGAAATGTCAGACACGAAATTCTTCTTTTATTCGCTTATAAATGACCTTCCTACTTGACAATATTAATCAGACTTGTATTTCTGATTCAAAATCTCTACAGATTCTTCTTCTTCAGTATCAATTCCTTTCAATGAATGCTGCGACAATGCCAACATCTAGTTATGAAAATAAATATTACTATTAAGAAATAAATAATGAGGCTTTACATGGCAAAAATAACCTCAACAAAATCGACCATATCTTATAGAAAGAAATTTGCTGCGTCGCACAGGCTTCTAAATAGAAATAAAGTGGATTAATTCTATGTACTTCTGTAAATTAGGTTAGGTTAGAAGCACCGACAAGAACAAGAACACAATACTCAAGACCTCCAATAAGTCTAAAATATATAAATGGGAAAATTGTAGAAAGTATGTGTTGTATTCAACATGTGTTAGACACCAAGCATTGGTGAAACAGCCACCTGCTCTACGAATAGTCGTGTTCAAGCAATGCGCATACACTAACTTAATTGGTTCAAGGACTGAGATAAATTCAAAGTGGCACGGGACATTTAACTAAGAATTTTCGATCAACATTAGGACATCCCCAAATAGCTATATGGTGATGTATTATCCAGTACTAGGCCTAGATACATACATACATATTTTATTCTGGACTTCCGGAGCGACCTCCAATGAATGTGGATGTTGGAAGCACCCTGTGATGGAGGGTGAGGCGTCTGTTGTGTAATCAGTATGAAGTGTTTGTAAAGAATAGGGAAAATTAAAAATAAGTTATTGTGAACAACTTAATTATTTATTATATAATCCAAGATTCATCGAGAAAAATTAATTTAAAATAGATTCAAGCTTGTGTAGATGGACTTTGTTTCGGATTGGATGTTGAAGCACGCTGTACTGTTTTTTAAGTAATTCGAGACAGTTGGAATTGAACAGAGTGTGAAGAAAAGTAGTAAAAAATTGTTTGTGATTTCAAGAAAAGTATGAATTTAGTTGGGTATTGGATCATCCAAGTTCCATTGTTAGATAGGCCCAATTATATTTGAGATTGAAGCATATGTAGATGGCAAGCCTCCCAAGCACATTGGAAAGGGGTAGACAGACATACTAATGAATCCCCTGTTATGGAGATCCAGCAGTACGATAGAAACTTGTGTAGATCGCCACTACAGTCAAGCACATAGTCATAAAATTGAAGAAGAAAAAGATGAAAAAGTACTGTGGCTGTACTACATCACACAATACCTCAAAACATAACTTTGCAGAGACCATAGAATCGGCAATAAAAGGTCGGATCACAGAATAGATGATATAGGATAATAGGCACAGAGCAGAGAGAAAACCCTAATAGATCTTTTCTCTGAGTATAGGAATAAATTGGAAAGTAAGCAAAATATGAAATTGTTAAAGTACTTAAATCATGTTGTGTAATATTTGGAAAAATTGAAAAGTATCGTTGAGTATTCGAACAAGATTGACATAACTGTTTCAAGTTTTCATCTTTCGGATTGTAACAGAAGGTAAGAAATCTGATGATTTATTTTCATTTCATGTTCGTTAATTTTCGTTCGGTCTCTTTAGTTCGATGAAATGTACGAAAATCGTGAAGATAACGAATCTGTATTTTACGAAATGACTCCTAAACGAAATCAGAAAACTGAAACACCGATTTTAAGTGAAAAAAAGTTGGCAGTTTATGGAGCAACTGCTGCCCTTCTCATAATATCTGCAAAACTGTATTATCAGAATGGTAAGTGAGACAAAATTACTTTTTACTAAATATTTAACTTGTACAATTCTCATCGGGTTAAAAATTTCCATTTTCATGCTTACATTTTAATAAGTTGATGTTTTAGAGGATTATTTGAAACAGTTGATTTTGGAGACAAAACTGGTCTCTTATGAGGATATATTGACTGATGGGGATGTTATGTTGACATACGTATGGAAAAATTCAGTGAAATATAGTCAATTCTGGTTACCATTGCTTTGTGGGATCTTGGTTACGTATTTCACTTGGTTAATGGTTTACTTGGATTCTAAAGAACCTGGAATTCAACCACCTAGTCCATTTTCTCCAAAGAAAAATAGGTATTGTTATTATAATCGATTTTCATTAAACTCAAAAGTAGAATTTGTATGAAATATAAGTATCAAACTGATATATTGAAATAGATTTATTCAAAAATATTTTTTTTGTTGTAGGTCTCGATCATCTGGCCCACTTCTTCATTTAAACTATGTCTTTCCTTTACTGTTAGGAGTGTCAGTTGCTTCTTACTCTTATTACAAAGGACTCTCATTGGAATATTAATAGAAGTCTCTTTTTGGGAATCACTTTTGAAATATTCAGAACATTATTACTTTATTTCTGTCAGGCAGCACATGAAATTTTCTAGTATGATTTATTTATTACTGAAGTTTAGTTTATGTATTAATAATTAAGATGAAATATATTAAAAATTTATTTTTACTGAAAGTATATTGCTTTATGAATATACAAGGTGATCCGAAATATTATTGTGCATCATATAATTCTATGATAGAGATTACACTGTGATCTTAAACGAATTCGTGAGCTTGTAGTGCTTGGTGTCTGATACTCACTTACTTGTAGTGTGTCAGTTCACACAGCTTGATGATAGCAGAAGGGTCACTATCGAAACATTGCAATGAAGTAACCGGTTCCACTAAGAACCAAACACAGAGACGATGGACTAAAAACCTGAAAATTGCATTGGAAGTTTGAATATTGGTAACCGAAGCAAAACAATGTCTAAAATTTTGTTTCAGCTCTTTAGTATTTCGACTAGCTCTTCTATATTACAGATCCTTGATATATCCCCAAAGGAAGAGACCAGGGGGACAAATCCGGGGATTGGGCTGGCCCCCTAGTTCCAATCCAATCAATTTCTAAATTTGAGTTAAAAATAATCATCAACGGATGAGTGCGAGCTCCAGCTCGTGTTTTTCATAGTTTCATAATATAGTTCAACACAAAGGTTTTCTTCAGAAATCACATATGGTACGTGATTATCTTTCAATGCACATCATTCATTGAATCCATATCAAACTTGACGTGGATATTGATATTAATATAACGATGTGGGTTTACATCTGACCACCAATGGTCATTTTGACGATTGAATATTCCATGACTAGTGATGTGAGCTTCATCACTCTAATTTATTTCTCAGAACAACTGGATTTTCTTCAGATTTCTGTAGAAACCAGTTGCAAAAATTGAATCAACGTTGAAAATGTCGTGGCTGCAAAAACTAGGATATTCTCATTTTGTAAGGTTTATATCAATTTTTCTTGAGATTACTGAGCGCTAGACTCTTAGATACTCCTTTTTCCCTTTCAATTTGCCTGCTCAATATCGATTGTAACATCTTCTCTATCAACTACTTCATATTTTTTTCCTTGGGACGTTGAATTAACCATGGTTCATGCAGTTTTCTTTTAATGTATCAAATATACTTTTATAAGATTGTCGCCTTTCAGCAAAGCGATCCTTCTCCAGCATCTGCATCATAATTTTTTTGAGAATAACATTAAATCATATTGAACTTTTCAAAATTTTCATACGCAGTACGCTTCGTTAATGCAAATTATGTTATATTCACTCAATACTTATAACTTAATGAAAAAACATTGAGTAATTTATCTGAATTGCAAGAACTTGAGTGATTCCGAAAATTTTCATATAACTCGGAAACAAGAAAGCTACTTTAATCTGTTTGCAGCAATGAATTTTTCGTGCAAAAGAACACAGTGAAAAGAAGGTGTCATGTTCCTCTATTCACATTATTCCACAAGCTGCAGTACTAAAACGTCAAAACCTGTCCATTATGTACAGGATGGGCAAATTTCGATGTACGGCAGCTATATGTGAAATATTGCAGATAGAGAAAAATGAACCCCCTGTTTCAATCTCATTTTCAGGGACTAGTTTAGTGGTGCCAAAATTTTTCTGATATCTCTTTCCGTTCTGGACTTATTCAAAATTTCTCGAATTTTGTGAAAATCGTCCATCGCGGATATCTCGATCATCATCAAAGTTACATAAAAATAAGTTACTTTTTTACGTAGAATACAGTGCTGTGTGAATTTTTTTTTTAGTTCAGCGGTTTCGAGTTTTAATGCAAACATGCTTTTTTATAGACAATTATTGCATTCAATACCTTTTTTCAGAGGAAATTCCACAATGCCATTCATTAGATGCAACGATTCATATTGTTCTATCGTTGAAAACCACAGATTTTAAAGATCATGGGTATTTCTATGGTTTGATTCGATTTAGACCATAGTAATTAACGGTGGTCTAAGAATTTGACAATCACTTCTACTCTTCATAAATCGAATTACAGATGAATATTAATATTTTTCAATATCGAAACTTGCCAACCCGAGGAATCTACATAACATATGAGTCCATGCATGTTGTTTTGGTAATATTGTATTAGAATGATTAGAAAGTTATGCGAGTAAAAAAATATTTTATAATGAAAAACAAGATCTATGACATTAAACTTTTCTCAAACGAAAATCAAAAATACATACGAAAACAAATGGGGAAAAATACTTTATCGCAAATATTCAAAAGTGTTGCCATTGTTTTCAATGCCTAAATAACATCGCCGAGAAACACTACGGCAGGCATTGTAAATATGAATATTGTTAACAGAAGCAAGGCATTCCCTGAAGTTCTATTTTAACTCTTCTAAAGTCTTACTGTTCCTCTTGTAGAGTGAATCCTCAACATGACCCTAAAGAAAATAAATCTAGTGGCGTCAAGTCAGGGGAATGAGGCGGCTATCTCACAGGACCTTTAGTCCCTATCCAATTATGTCCAAAATTCAAAATCAACAGATCAGTGATGGCCCTCGTTTGGTGGGAAGGGGCACCATCGTGTTGAAAAAAATTTTTGATCTTTGTGCTAACGGAAGTTGATCGAGAAATCCTTCAATGATATTATTGTTGATGATCATAACATGCTCCATTCAAATTTTCATCAAAAATTTCAAACGCCAAAACTATCTTTCAGTGCACACCACACATTGAAACCATATCTTCCTTGATGCTGGACATCAATATGGCGTTGAGGCTTTACATCTTTACATCGGACCACAAATGTTCATTAAAGCGATTAAATATCCCATCGCTAGTGATGGGGACTTCATCTGTCCATATGACTTCTCTAAAAAAGTCTGGGCGTTCTTGGATATTTTCTAGATACGAATTGCAGAAATTTAGTCGGCGAGGGGATCCCCTGGCTGCAAGAATTGGTATACTCGCATTCTGAAGGGTTTGAATTGGTTCTCCTTCAGAATGCCGAGCGCCCGACTCGAAATTTCTGTTTCTGCTTCTATTGTCTACTCAAAATTGAAGGTTTGGCCGTTACAGCACGTATCACTTCGATCGTTGTGTCCTCGCTATCACTTACATGATATTTCTTATTTCTTGATTTTTTGAATGAGCCACTATTGATAAGATTCTCTTTCATTCTTCGAAATATAGATTTATTTGGCTGGAGGCAGAAATAGAGCACGTTGAAGGAGAAACAAACAAAGCACAGTTAATTACTATGGTCTAAATCGAATCAAACCATAGAAATACCATAATCTTATATAGGATCTCTAAAATATGTGGTTTTCAGTCACAGAACAATATGAATCGTTGTTGGGCATGCACCTAATGAATGGAATTGTGGCAATTTCAGGTTTTTTCTGAAAAAAGGTATTGATTGCAATAATTGACTACAAGTGTTATATATTTTTGAAAAGGACAAAAATTACTGCATCCAATAGGGGCAAAATTTCCTAATGCATGTTTGCATTATAACTCGAAAACCGCTGAGTAAAAAAAATCACACAGCACTGTATTTTAATCAAAAAAGTGTCTGTAGAATGTCAAACTTATTTTTATGTAACTTTGATTATGAACAAGATATCCGCGAAGGACGATTTTCCCAAAATTCGAGAAATTTTGAATACGTCCAGAACGGAAAGATGTATCAGCAAAATTTTGGCACCACTCAACTAGTTCCTGAAAATAAGATTGAGACAGTATTTTCCCCCATTTGTATCGTTAGGATTTTTTGTTTCTGTTAGAGATTTTCGTATGTGTTTTTGGTTTTCGTTTGAGAAAAGTTTAATGTCATAGGCCTTGTTTTTCATTATAAAATATTTTTTTACTCGCATAACTTTCTTATCATTCTGATACAATATTACCAAAACAACATGCATGGACTCATATGTTATGTAGATTCCTCGGGTTGGCAAGTTTCGATATTGAAAAATATTAATATTCATCTGTAATTCGATTTATGAAGAGTAGAAGTGATTGTCAAACTCTTAGACCACCGTTAATTACTATGGTCTAAATCGAATCAAACCATAGAAATAACCATGATCTTTAAAATCTGTGGTTTTCAACGATAGAACAATATGAATCATTGCATCTAATGAATGGAATTGTGGAATTTCCTCTGAAAAAAAGGTATTGAATGCAATAATTGTCTATAAAAAAGCATGTTTGCATTAAAACTTGAAAACCGCTGAACTAAAAAAAAAAATTCACACAGCACTGTATTCTACGTAAAAAAAGTAACTTATTTTTATGTAACTTTGATGATGATCGAGATATCCGCGATGGACGATTTTCACAAAATTCGAGAAATTTTGAATAAGTCCAGAACGGAAAGAGATATCAGAAAAATTT
Source organism: Cryptolaemus montrouzieri (assembly GCA_013387265.2). Classification (NCBI taxonomy): domain Eukaryota; kingdom Metazoa; phylum Arthropoda; class Insecta; order Coleoptera; family Coccinellidae; genus Cryptolaemus; species Cryptolaemus montrouzieri. The sequence goes on from JABFTP020000062.1 coordinate 34,865,754, forward strand.
TGGCACCACTAAACTAGTTCCTGAAAATAAGATTGAGACAGGGGGGTTCATTTTTCTCTATCTGCAATATTTCACATAGCTGCCGTACAAATACATCGAAATTTGTCCATCCTGTACAGTTTTATAAACATTTTTTGAGTTCATATTTCCACCTTATAAAGCAGTGATATATAAATCTCACATCGGGAGTTACGCTCACCTGTCGACTCCAACTGAATTTTCATCTACTAATTTTGGATGTGAAGAAGAGGACGAGAATGTGTGTAGTATTTGAAACATGTATTGATTTTAATCTTTCTGTTTTAATCAAAAATTTTTATATAAACACAGATCTGCGAGAAATTAATCACTATAATCAAATTTACTTTTGTACAGGGATAAGGGGTGAAACAAAGAAAAATTTGCGGGAACCGACATTACAGGGATTAAAATGAAAGAATATCATTCTATGCGATAGGGGCAAAAAAACACTGGTAATAAAAAAGGATCATTTTATCGCCTTCCTAAATCTTGCTCTCAAAGTTTGTGAATCAGGATAGGTCATCGGCAGTATTAATACAATTTCATTCAGACAAATTGTAGAATATATTTTCATCAAATAATTGATAGTGTTAACAATAACTAAAAAATTAATTTGCTGAAGTACATTTACAATATTTGTACAAGATTCTGTTTTTTCTAGATCTTCTAAGAATGGAGAGCGGTAATGTATTTCAAGATAAATTTATAGAAATTCTAAAGGCAGGGGATATCAAATGCATCCTATTGGAAAACTCTGAAGGTATTTACTTTAAGCTCTAACATTAAAATTTACACTATAATTCATACTATTTGCATTCACTTAGAAAATGTTGCAAGTACTCCGGAGAAATCATGGAAAAGCCAGAATCCAAATAAAATGAGTTGTTCCTATTGCCATATTGATTTTTCTGATGTATCCGTACAAAGAGAGCATTATAAACTTGACTGGCATCGGTTCAATCTTAAACAGTCCCTCACTGGTAAAGATCCAATTACAGAGCAGGATTTTGAGTTGAAGATTGGAAATGGTAAAAAGTTATCTTAACAAATTATCGATATATTATGATGATACTCATTATTTCAGATGATCTTTCAAGCATATCTGGATCAGATTCAGAAAAAGAAGATACTTTGAATACTTATGCTGCAGCTCAAGGAAAAATATTTCTGCAGAGTGGAAATCAAATATTTTCTTTATATAAGTGTCTAGCTTTCAAAAAAAAGGTCGGTAAATATTCACAAACCAACGGTAAACAATATACAAAATCTTCAGATTTTTGTTGACAATCATGTGGACAATAAAAAAACACCAATTTTAATTATTTTTAGGATGAATTAGATGATAAGCTTATGATTAAGAACCTGAATGCTTCCTGTGTGTACAAAGAATGGACCGTGTTGATGGTGTCTGGTGGTCATTTTGCAGGTGCCGTTTTTAAAGGAATGGAACCAATTGTGCATAAAACTTTCCATTGCTATACAGTGAGGCAAGGGCAAGGAGGTTCTCAATCTTCTAGAGACAATAAATCTGGTGGATCTAATGCTAAAAGTGCAGGAGCTTCTTTGAGAAGATACAATGAACAAGCATTTGTACAGGTACAGACTTTTCGATTTGAATTTCATTCATATGTGAGAATGGCTAAAATATTGTTATTTTGAATGAAGGTTCAGGCTCAATATAAGCTTATTTTGCTACTTTTAATTCAAAATAAATCAGAGAATATCAATGATCAAGATCTCAATTAAAAAATGTAAACGAATTCTAATATCTCAATATATATCTCGTGGGAGGAATATAATTCATATACAGTCAGTCACGACTATATCCAGATTAAAAAATAGAATATAGAAGAATTCATTCCCCATCCAAATCTTGATACTCCTAAAAAATGTAAGCAATCCAAAATACCTTCGGCTGCGTCGAAAATCTTGACACGCATATAATCAATCTATATTTTAGTTCTTCACCATACAAGTGGAATGCAGGTATTGTTACCTGCATCTCAATTATCAGTAACATTGGTTTCTATTCAGGACATGCGAACATCCGTTGCGTGTGATGCGTCCACTACTAACCTATGGACGCTTTCCTTTAGATGAAGTTGTAAAAATATAACTCATATATATGGTATTGATATTGAATTGAGTTCCATAGGTCTCTGGTACAAATATAACATGAATTGTCGGCACTTCAACAAGCTTAATAATGTTCTAGCACTCAGACAACCCTTTACAAACAACATGCATCCACTGAGAAATGGATTGCCATGGGATCACAATTAGTTCGAAATTAAATTGATGAAGAGAATAAATTATGAGAGCTCTTTCCAAAAGGTTCTTGCTGTGTGAGAAACTAGATCTTGTACCTGAACTGCTCAAACGTTTTGCGCCTCCTTGGGTAAAGTCTATTTGATCTTGATTTCAATGAGATTCAGGAATGATATAAGGTTGGCACGAAGCTCTTTTTGAGTTTCTGAAGTAAAACCTCATCCTCTGGGGGAATATCGAAGATCTTGCCATAGTTGTGAATATAAATTTTCGTTTGTGTTCCCTTATCTCATGGATAAAAAGCAAATTCCATCTGAAAGGTTCGAAAAATTTCAACTACTTTTGGTATGAACACTTGATAATTCTTGATTCTTCATTTGATAAACATTGACCTTTTCTATTCCGGATATTTAAATTTTCAATTAGTGTGCAAAAATAACTATTTCACCTGTAGGGTTTTTTGTTACTATGTTAATATTGATATCCTATAATAATCGGCTCTCCCGAATATTAATTTGAAAACTTGAAATTAATCAAAACTAAATGCTGTGATTGGACATATATACATTTTCGGGTTTTGTAAAATTGAGATTCAGCTGCATTGCCGTGTTTAATTGACAGTAGCATGAGATCTTTTGAGTATAATTTTTTTTGTGCTCAATTGATGTGAATTTTGGTTTTCTGATCTTATGTTTTAAGCATAAAAGTTTGTCAGTATTTTTTACCGAAAAATAAAATAGAGTTTCCTACTATTCAAGGAGAACAATTTCAAAAACAAGATTCATAAGTACTAACCCACACAATTAGAAGAAGCTACAAATGAGGAATAAACTATATTGATAGTTTCCGCAAGCAACATATGAAATTTATGAATAAGATTTCAAATTTTTCCTGCTATGAACAATAAAGATTTCTGCATGTGAAAAAAATTTCTTGGAGTGAAATATAATATTATCAAATTTGTTCAGTTGGTCTTGACAAGTTTTGTTTTCAGCATGTTCGAAAAATTGTGAAACAATGGGAGCAGGAAATTTGGAGAAGTGATTTAATATTTTACCGAGCTTCGGGGCCCTATAACAAATCAATTTTATTTGGTGGTTCGAATCCTATTCTAGAGAAATCTGACAAATTGAGAAAAATACCATTTATGACGAGACGAGCCACTTTCGCAGAAGTACTAAGAGTGCACAAAGAGTTAAGTAGTATGCAAATATATGGTAAGTGCAAAAATTCAATTGGGTAGTGTCTATATAGCATTCTTGGGTACATGAGTTTTTCAACATATAGGATGGTCCACGGAAAACCGGAATTGCTTTCATAGCCTATAACTTCCACAGTTTTAGGTTAGAGCTTTCATTTTAGATTATTTGGAATACCAAAGGACGATGGAGTACAAGAATTTTCATCAAATTTGATTTTTTGGTATAATTCAAAATGACCGACAGGCTCAAAGGTACACTACATTTTCAATTCGCTGGAATTTTTTTTCTTGGAATATTGGATATGATCCATGAAATCAATAACTCAATTCTTTTTGATTATTATGAGGGATTGAACATGAAAATCCATAAAGAATTGATGAAACTGAGAAGCGAAGAAAATTCCAGTTTTGTATGCGGAGCGTAAATTGGAATTTTTGTTTCTCCTCATAACTTCCTAGATCCTAGAGTGATCGTCTCTCTTCTAGACTCAATCGTGAGTAGAAAAGTTGTACACATCATTTTCTCTTCGAGCCTGTCGGCCATTTGAATTGTACCGAAAATGAAATGTGATGACAATTCTTAAATTCCATCATCCTTTGGCATTCTAAAGAATATAAAATGAAAGCTGTAACTCAATAATCGTGGAAGTTATAAATTATGAGGGCAATTCCGGTTATTCGTGAATCACCTTATACATTTAGCTCAGATTAAAACATTTTTTTCAATCTTTTGCTGGAAATATAAGAAAAAATAATATATATTTAATAATATTTTACCAATGTTTTCAGAAAATATGGAATTTGTAGTCAAACATTTAGATAAACATAGACTTCTTTGCCGAGACTCTAAGAGAAATAGATCACGTTCTTCTCAGATAAATCGTGCGAAATCACGAGAAATTGTGAGCAGACCTCTTCCCATAAATTATAGTCCCGAAAATAACAGCCGAGTCAATTCCTGTTCAGAAAATGAAGAAACCGAACATGTAACTCTGGATTCTTCACTTCAAGAAATATCGTTTGATCACTTACAAGAGTTCGAAATTATGGAAGAACCGAGAGAAAAAACTAGTAAGAAGAAAAAACCGAAGAAAAGTAAAACGAAAAAATTACAGGAACAAGAAACAGAGAGAAAGAATGAATTAATCGATATTTTGTGTCAAGGAAGAATATTCAAATTGAAGGATCTGATTGAAAATATTGGAACTAACTCAGACGAGAATGAGCTGAATGTTAAAAAGGAGTTACAAATCAATTTTGTTAATGAAATTTTGGATGAGGAAGGAAATTCTATGATGCATATAGCAGCAATTAACGAGCATAAAGAATTAGTCAAGTTTTTGTTGGAGAATGATTGTGATCCTTGTAAGAGGAACAAAAAACTCCAAACTCCATATTCAGCTACTTCTAGTAAAGAAGTGAGAGAAGTTATGAAAGAGTTTGCTAAACAATATCCGGAAAAATATAACTATAACAAGGTATGAATGTTTATAATATACATATGAAGTCCTCATTTGTATAATATGATGCTATCATCATTCAGGTTGCATCTTATTCTTTTTCAATGCTTTCCGGTTACTTCATAATATTTTATTTCAAAACAAGAAGACAGGTATGAGACCTTTATAGCCAACTAGTTAAATTATCGAAATTTCTTGTATTCTTGAAATATTCCATTGGGTTTTGATGATAATTTTAATAAAAGAAAAAGGAATCTGTGACCTGAGCTTAAAATTACTTCAAAACTGTTTAACATTCTTGAATGACCAGTTCTATTTCGCTTAGTGTAAAATTACATTCAATAGCTACAGCTGCTAGCTTGGGCTTAACTGTCGACCCAGTTTCAATATGTATGTTAACTTTTAGCAATAATATTTCAGAAGGAAGACGATCGATTCTCTTTGAGCTCATAAATTGTTTGCCAAAATAAATAAAATAGTCCAATGGCTTTAATACAGTTGCACACTAGACATTGCCCATGTAAAAAGATGAATTATTTTATATTAAAGTGTATAAATGAATATTCTATCTTTATTGAAGTTTTTTCAAGAAAAATTGACTGATATTCATTTGTTGAACACCGTGGTAACTCAATATTCTTAGGTTTCCGTTCACATAATAAGTTGCAGTCGCAATCATTACATAAAAGTTAACGAATTCGTGGATAAATTTCGTCATCTACAAGAATGCTAAGTTTGTGGCACTTTAAATGAATTTCTTTGCTCATACTAAGAGTTGTTTCTGAAAGTATCTGTACTAAAGTACATATTCACTTTGGAAATTATTCTTTACTACCTTAAACTTGTTCTTGTCAATAAATATGTCAGTTGCCTTGCTAACTTGCTAATGCACAAAATAAACGCATTTCGAAAAGATGGCATATAAACATAAAACAGATTTGAGCTATCTTAAATCAAAAGTGATAATTATTTTTGCAGGCGCAGATACCTTTGAATACACTTACTCCTGAAGAATTGTTGGAGAAAAAGAAGATTCAGAAAAAATTAAACGTGAAAAAGACAAGATGAAGAAAGAAGAAAACAAAGTTAAACAAAAGGAAGAAATTGAGAAAGAACAGTTTCTCAAATTGAGTGATAGAGAAAAGTAAATGAAATCTTTCATTTGGAGACGTGTTATTGATTAATTTTTTCTTTCAACTTTTAGAGGGCTCTAGCTGCGGAAAGAAGAATATTGGCTCAAAATGGTCAAATTATAACACGTTGTTTCTTATGCGCATCAGATATGTCAGGCAAGATACCATTTGAATATTTGGGTAATAGGTTTTGTTCCATGGACTGTTTGAAGGCTCATAGGCTACAAAACCCTACTATTTTGAGTTAGTGTAAATATTGATTTAATGAAATAATAATATTGAGATATTTTAAAACATACGTTTTATTTATTTTCGTTCAAAAGAAATTAAAAATACGTCACTCTTGAATGATTGTTGATCGAGAAATACCGTTATTTCTAAAATTTTTGACATTCAATTTTCCACAGATAAACCCGCAATTATTGTTTCATAACGTGCAACATATTTATCAAACAAATATTATAGGTTTGATAGGTTAGCGTCTTAAAAATCAATTTTATGAGAATGTATTCATACATAACAAAACTTCAGAATATTAATCAGGGTCGGTGAACTGGAATAATCGATGCTTATCATGCAAACTTTATGGTTTCTATGAAAAATATGTTTTATAACGAAAAATGAGTTCACATATTAAGTATGGTCTTTAGAGCACGAGAATGAGGTTCGAGATTTTAGTACATAATATATATATATATATATATATATATATATATATATATATATATATATATATATATATATATATATATATATATATATATATATATATATATATATATATATATATATATATATATATATATATATATATATATATATATATATATATATATATATATATATATATATATATATATATATATACATATATATATTATACATGCCCTCAACTTTACAGGCTAGTATCGTCCGATGAAGAATTTTGGTTAGTCTAATGGTCTAATGCCATTATGTATATGTTTTATATGTATATGATGCAATTCCTAGAGGTTCTTTTCTAAATTTCATAGGGTATAAAATGGTATATACCGTAGTTCCGCAAATTAAGACCCTTCAGATTCGAGTTAGTATTATTTTCAATTGATCTTTTCCAGCAGGTTTATAGTTACCTGTCACTTAAATAAATTAATAGTAACTATTGTTCCTGTGCATTTTGTGATTTGTATACAACTTATTACTATTTTCCTATTAATGTCATAATTAAAATAGATGATTCATATCATACTACGCAATATGAACAATTTGGCGAATCAGTAAATTTTATTTATATAGTGGGAAGAATCAAAATCTTGATTTCCTTCAACACACCGTCTTTACAACTCTCCTAGGAGAATTTTAATCATGAAATTATCGAAGAAAATTATTTTTCAAAGGACAATATTCAACCTTCCGTTGAATGTTAAAAATCCTCCCTTGAAGGAGCTAGTTTTCCGATCTACTCTTCATATCACCTTCAAGGGAGGATATTTAACATTCTACGGAAGGTTGAATATTGTCCCTTGAAAAATAATTTTCTTCGATATGTCTACACATTGCGAAATCTCGCAACAAAACTTTTTGTTTTGAGATGTTCATGAAATTATGTTTATTAAATTAAATTTTTCCTTTTTTACCATATCGTACACCCGCTACAAATGTGTCATAACACGGAAATTTTAAATTTTGAGTTATTACTGACTGTAGAGAAGAAATATGATCCTTTATCTTCTGAAAAAGAGTCATTTAAATAGGTCACATAGTTTATGAAAAACTATCGTTTTTGTATTGGTCAGAAGAATCGTCGCGCTATTCGTGATCAGTGTCACATTAGGTGTTGTGACAAGTAGATTTATTTGTGTTGTCTCAAAAAATGCCTTAACTTGTGAAGGGACAATTCAAAGGTGAGTATTTATACGATTCTTCGGTAATTTTAACCGGAAAAACTGTCACATTATGTAATACAACAGTATCTGTTTGTAGTATTGATTGCAGTATTCAACAAAGTTGTATCAACCTGTTATGTGACTGTGTTTCATAACGAATATTGATGTTTTCACTTTGTATTCGCAACAAAACGAACACATTACTTATAATGACATTTTTCTGATCAATACTTATTATGTATAACGCACTAGGATAAAAAAACTATTCTATCAAACGTATTTTCATTAGGGTTAAGTAAGGTATGATATTTTTTTATAAATTGATATAAGTTGATGTTATTTCTAATGATAATTTTGTGTTAAAATTCAAGAACATTACTGACTGCATCGTCGATTTTCCAGTATTTTAATGAAATATCCATTAGACAAATGAAATGTAATATTTTATCTTAACTATAACGAAAACAGAATATTGTCATTGTATCTTAAGGTCATGATGAATAACAATCGGGCAGCAATTGTGATTAAAATGGCTTTAGAAAATATTGAAAACAAGGAAAATGTTAATATCGATGGCCAAATTAATAGTCAAGATAAAACGAATCCAGAAAATAATATTCATATTCAGGTAAGCTTATTTAATTCATTTACCTTATCTACTTCCTTTAATATAATTCATTGTCAATGCAGTAGAGAGGTTACTGCTCAAGCCAATGGGAAGCTTCAAATTAGCTTCTCGTTTCCCCCTTGTCAATCGCATCAAGAATGAGTCATATTTATTTCATTGAAACTGAGCTGTGGTCATTATTTCTTGTTTTCAGAAAAGCAGCAAAAAAATATCTTACTGTTTTAACAAATATTGATCATCCTATGAATAAATGCGAGGTTTTTCAAGAGCACTTCAATACGAATATAGAAAAATTTGATCCGGGATCTGACGGTCAATTTGCTGTAGATAATGACGATTCTTTAAAGAATCCATTACGAATCGGATTCGTATTCTTCGAGTTCCACCTCTATATCCACAAGGTCTGAATGTGTATTACCATCTCCATTAATTTCAAATCTGTGTTCTCAAGAAAATATTCTAGCAACATGCTCTTTGGTTAATAAAAAACAATACAAATTTCAAAACAGATTCAAGTTCTTCTTCCTTAGATTCAGCAATATTTGACAAAGTGTGTAAGTTCTTGTGCAACCTCAACTGATTTCAAATTTTATCCATCAAGAAGAATTATTGGCAACATGCTTCTTGGCCAATTACCAAAATGGAGATGATGGCTTTAGATCCAAAGAACTTTCTATGTCTAGTGATACAACTAAACTAAAGTTGACAAAAAAAGGAAAAAAAATTACAAAGAATTACACTCACTGAAGAATGGTTAAGTAACAAGGCAAAGAAATTAAGGAACTCGGGTCATGCATACATTTCAAGTCTAAAAAACATATGAAAGCCAAATCCATAAAACCACCCTGCAGTGAAAAATGTAAACTAAAATGTGCAGGTAAAATAAATGAATCCCAGAGGCAAAATATATTTGATAAATACTAGGCTTTGGAGGACATACCACTCCAAAGAAATTTTATCAATAAATCTATTAAGGCAGTTATATCCCCCTTCAGATTTAGTGGGAAAGAAGCTCCGAGAAGATATAACCACAACTTTTTCTTTAACATTGAACATACTGATAAACGCGTTTGTGAAAAATTTTTTCGTAATACGTTAGATATTAATGATCGAACTATTAGGACAGTAATCGAAAAAAATATATTGGTTTTGTGGCAGAGGATTTAAGAAGAAAACAAAAGAATCATAAAAAAACGGGATATTGCAATAAAACAGTCAATAAGAGATCACATAAATTCAATTTCACGTATGGAAATCTATTTTATCAGAAAAAATGCATGAAAAGAATTTATTGATGGAGGCAAGACACTCAGTGATTTGCACCGTGATTATAAGCAGCTGTGCACTGCTAACAATCAAAATTATGGCAATTTAGTAATGTGTTCTAAAATTTTTAACTCTGAGTTCAATGTAAGTTTTTTCATACCAAAAAAAGATTGATGTGAACTATGTACCAGCTATGAAAATGCAGATGAAGAATCAAAGCATGCACTGCAAGAAAAGTACACGGTTTATTTAGAAGAAAAGGAGATGTCCAGAAAATAAAAAGAAGGAGGATAAGGCAAAGGTGGGTAATAATTACAGCAGTATACAACCTACAAGCAGTACTTCAATGCCCACGTGGACATGTGTCTGTATTTTATTACATGTCGAAATTAAATACATTTAATTTTACAGTGTCGGAGTTGGCAAATGATTTTACTGAATGCTTTCTTTGGCTCGAAGAGAAGGCTAATAGAGGGACAGATGAAATAGGATCCTGCGTCTTAAATTATATAAAAAACAAAATGGGAGAATATGAGGGCCCAGGACTAGACTTTGTTTTTTTTTCAGATAATTGTTGCGACCAACAAAAAAACAAATACATTATTGCAATGTATTGCTGTACTCTCATGAAGTTTAAAAAGATTAAGTCAATATCCCATAAAAACCTGATAACAGGACATACCCGAAATGAAGGGGATGCGGGAGGGATCTCTACTATAGATCGAAACATTAAAAGATCTTTGATATCTGGGCCTATTTATGTACCAAGCCCAAATGATAAAATCGGCTAAGAAGAAGGGAAGGCCTTACAAAGTAAATGAAACGTCCTCAAAAGATATATATTCACTAAAAAGTTTAGCTGATGAACAAAAATTTCAAAATTACCTATGTAAAGGTGTTAAAACTAACCCAAGAAAATCCCACTAAACTATTCTACAAAAACTCTTACAAGAGTCCCAATTACTTTAAATGTGATCTAAGCCGAAAAAATCCTGAAATAAGACTTAAGAGTGCTTTTTTTTTATTGAAAAATAATATCTAAATAACCCTTTCAGGTTTTGACAGATATAGTTACAAAATATATATATATATATATATATATATATATATATATATATATATATATATATATATATATATATATATATATATATATATATATATATATATATATATATATATATATATATATATATATATATATATATATATATATAGGGGTTTTACCCCGACGAGTTGCCCATATATCTGTTCATGCAATCAAACTGATTTCATGAAAAATATAAATCCACCACCCGGTAATTAATACCATTGCCAGGCAATGATTATAATTAAAACATATCCTGGAGTAATTATATATTAGGATAACGTTAAATGTTATGAGAATATATCAATCTACCAGAATATATACATACTATAGCATCATCAGACAATGATATCAATGTACCAACGAGTAGTGTCAGAGGCTTTCTCCCGGAAAAATCCAGTGTACGGACCTTAGTCAAGTAACACTGAATGTTACTCATTAATAGTTTCCTTTGTGTGAAGTGGTGAACGATCGAATAGAATACTGCTCTGAATATAAATATGACAAAATTGTCAGTTAATTATATTACATTTATATAAACAAATAAATAAAATATGAAATGAGATTCTGAGCAGTATAAACTAAAGAAAACCTATGACTCTACCTCATTATTATTTTCGGAAAGAAACCTACGAAGAATATTACAAGATTTGATGACTGTTATCTTTTGTAACTGTTCAAACAAATTTTTCTTCAGACCCAAAATCTCAATACTTTTGTGAAGATTTCTAGGAATAACGCCTGTTGTAGAAATAATAATCGGTAGAATAAATATTTTCTTCATTTTCCACATTTTTTAATCTCGTCGCCAAGCATCATATATTTAAAAATTTTTCATTGTATTTATTTTGTATATTATGTGTGTCGGGTATAGCAATATCAATTATATATGTTATTTGATTCTGTTTATCAATAAGAACGATATCTGGTCTATTGTGTTTTACAGCTCTGTTGCACAGAATTGTTTTATCAAAATAAAGTTTATATTTGTCATTTTCACAAATAATCTCAGGTTCATATTTTTGAAATTTTTTCTTTTGGAAATTAGGTCATGTTTAATTCCTAGATTGAAGTGAATAATATTAGCGACGGCATTATGTCTTTCTAAATAATCTGTTGAAGCAAGGACTGAGCAAGATGATAATATATGAAAAACTGTTTCTGAAGAACAGAAACATCTACGGCAAGAATCATCTATATTTTGTTTGATGATATGTTTTCTATAATTCCTTGTAAAAACAACCTGGTCCTGGATCGCAATTGCCAAGCCTTCTGTTTCAGCAAACAATTCTCCAGATACTAACCATTTATTCGATGCAATTTCATCAATATAATCATTTTTCAATTCTTTAGGTGCTTTCCGTGTAATTCCTTCTGCATCCAACTTTCTCTTTTAGAATTATCATCAAATATATCAAAATCTACCTTTTGCATTGTCAAGTTCAGAGGTGTAAGATTATAATCTGAAGCAACAACAATATCATGTAATTTAGACGTTCTCTGTTTATCATGAAAATGGGAACGTAGATGAAAAATCTGTTTACTATGAAGATTATTTAAATCAATTAATCCACGACCTCCAAGATGTCTAGGTAGTGTAACTCTCTGAACAGCTGACTTTGCGTGGTGCTTATGATATTTGCAGAGCATTTTCCTCGTTTGACATTGTAATTCATTTAGATCAGTTTTAGACCATTTAATAATTCCAAAAGAAGATGTAAGAATAGGAACAGCATAGGAGTTGATAGCTCTGAAAAGGTTTTTACTAGTTAAATAACTCTTGATGATAATTCTTAGTCTTTTGTAATATGAACTTCTAATAATTTCTTTATTGCTGCTATGGTTAATTGTCTTCTCTTGACAAAATCCAAGATATTTATATGTATCTCCTTGATGCATTGGCTCGATTTCGATATTGGAAATCTTTATATAACTAGAGGTGATCTTTCCTTTTTCAATAGAAAGATTTTTACATTTTGGAAGCCCAAATTTCATATGAATATCATTGGAATAGTTGAAAGTAATCTCAAGTAGACTTTTAAATGAGATCTGGTTCCGGCATATAATTTAATATCATCTAAATAAATTAAGTGACTTAATTTGAATTCAGTTAATAAACTCTTTATTTTGAAGCCGAAACTAGTAGCATTTAATTCATGAGATAATGGATTGAGGCAAAGACAAAACCAAAGAGCACTTAAAGAATCACCTTGAAAAATGCCTCTTTGATTGGAATTACTTCGGATTTTAACGATTGTTTTGAAATATTTAAATGAAGATTGGTTCTCCAATTTTTCATTACGAATTCAAGAAAATGACGAAGTGTCTTATCAATTTTATAAATTTCCAAAATTTCTTGAAGCCATGAATGGGAGAACTGTCAAAAGCCTTTTGGTAATCAATGAAGGCTGTATGAATATTTCTCTTCTTAGTTTGAGCTTGATTCAAAGCAACAGAATCAATTACAAGTTGCTCTTTAGTACCAAGGTGTTTTTTCTACATCCTTTTGATGTTCGGAAAGAATATTATAATTCTCCAAATGTGCATAAATTTTTGGGTAATACATGCAGTTAGAATTTTATATATTGTTGGAAGGCAAGTAATTGGTCTATATTGAGACGGATCAATAGTATTATCACTTTTCGGTTTTAAATAAGTAATTCCTTGTGTGAAAAATAAAGGAGTAGCTGAGGGTTCTTTATTATAAATGAAAAATATTCAGCCAATTTTTCATGAACGCAAGAGAATTTCTTGAACCAAAAGTTATGAATACCATCAACACCTGGAGATTTCCAATTTTTGTGTGTTTAATAACTGATGTTATATCTTCGTTTGAAAATTTTTCAAATTGCATGCATTCTATTTTAGAAAATCGAGACCTTTCATTTAAAATCCAACTTGCATTGGAATTATGTTGCCTTGGCACTGCCCAAATTGAAGACCAATAATCAGTTAAAATATCAATTTTAGGAACTCCATTTCCAGAAATATTTTCATTTGAACCTGAAATAAATTTGTAAAAATGTTTTTCATTATTTTTGAATAGTTTATTTTGGAATTTTCTATCTGAATTTATTTTATATTCACGTAGTCTAATAGAGTATACAGAAAGTTTTTGTTTTAAAGTATCGATGTATTCTATCAATTGTCCATTACTTATCTCATTATTTTTATGGGTTTTATTTTTGAGGAATATTTTTCCAATATGTGCCATAAGTTTTTTGATCGATTACCTCTGGAATATTGAGTCAATCTTCCTAAATCACATCTGATAGAAGAAATTTTACCTTCTAACCTTTTTTGCCATGAAGGTTTTTTCTTGATATTATAATTAGATCCAAAATTTTCTAATTTGTATCCAGAATGTTTAACTACTGTAATAGCGGCACAATATATAATCAGATGAAGTGTATAGATATTCGTTACTTTAACAAGTTGCTTTGGAAGAATATTCTCATTAAGCACGTTTATACAATCGAAAATTTTCTTTGAATAATGAATTTTAGGAAGTTTAGGTCTTAAAGTTGGGTCAATATTTTCAAATAAATTCATTTGATTGAGAAATAAATTTTCTATATCTTTGTTATCATTATTTTTAGATGAATTTTCTGATTTATTTTCGATGCTTTTCATGAATGGGACTAGGTTTTCATCTGAAACTACAAAATTTAAATGTTCTTCTTGTTGAACGTTGTTTTTAATTGATTTTAATTCTGATTCAGATATGAAGTTTCTATTTTCAATATACCGTCTTTGATTCGCAATGCTTTGTTCTGAAATACAGCAATTGGGAATTTTTCTTTGAACATATTATATAGTTTAGACATATACCCTTTTTATTTGTTCCATTATTTGTTATTTTGTAATAACAAAACATAATGAATATATTCATTTCATACGTCCATTTCATGCGTTTTATTTTTTATTAATTTTGTGAAGATCTGAATTAGGTGATGAAGTTATGATAAGATTAGAGGAACAAGGTGATTCTACATGATTTTGAAAACAGTCATCAAAACTTTTGTTGTTTGAAGAATAGACAGAAAAAGTAGAAATGTCAGAACCCTTAGATTTACTTCGTGTTTGATATGAATGTATAGTTTTTAAAATATTATTCCTACCTTCATTTAAGTTGTTTACCTTATCATCATATTCATGATTAACGGGCCCAGAAATAATTTTCTTTGCAACGTTACCTGAATCAGATGATATGAAAGTTTGAGAATCTGATGGTCCTGCATCTAAAAGATCTTGAGTGCAGATTTTGAAGTTCTTCTCCAAGAAATATCTATTATTTGAATCGCAAGGATATTTTGGTGGATTATATTCATCATCAGATTCATATTCATATGAAGTATTCATTTTTTGAATTCGAAAATTTGACAGTTGTCAATAATATATTTCATAAAACGTTTTCCTGAAAAATGAATCAATAAAGGTAGGAAATTTTATGTGTACTTACTTTTAATAACTTAAAAATACTTATCTGAAAAATATAACTAATTTAAATATCTAAAACTTTTCAAAATTCAAAATTTTAGCAGTGATGTTCATTTATGGATTAGTTGTCACCTTGGTGACAATATATATATATATATATATATATATATATATATATATATATATATATATATATATATATATATAATCGAAAATAAATAAAAGATTTAAAAAAAATTACTAAGTTTATCAAATACTAATCATATATCCCATTTTCACGAGTCCTTTGAATCATTAAAATAAGTTCCTTAAAATATTAACTGATATTAAATCCTTATTAAGATGTTATGCTTTCATGTTTTTTTATCACAATAAAATTTAGTTTTATGTAAAAATAATTGTTTTTCATATCCTGTGTATGTCATTTATTTAACAGAAATTTAACTTAATATACACCAAAATAGTGTTACAACATGAAGTTTTTTATTTTAGATTTTTTCTAATTAACTAAACTTAAAAAAAACATGGAAAATTAGCATTATTCAATAGCAAATATATAAAATAATTTCTCAAAACAAAATTGTGTTCCGAAGTCCACAAATAGTAGTTACAATAATACTAGAAAACTAAAAACTCGATTATCTGGAAAGTAACTTTTGTATTGTGAAACTTTTTCGCTGGTGTGCGATATTATTTTAGATCTTTTCTTTGTTAGTCTTTCATTCAAAATATTTTATTTTATGATTGGGAAGAATTCACTTAGTCCATGCTTTCTATTATGGAACTTCAGAACCTAATTTTGCCAATCTATTCTCTTGTTCATTTACGTAAAGATTTGTATTCTCCGAAATCCACATTATCCAAATTTTCGATATTTCAGAAGTAAATTATTCCTTTGCAACAGTATTGATTGGAGTAGATTTTATTACGCCGAAAGCTATTCGGACGGCCATGTATTGAATTTTGTCTAATTATTCAGAAGGTTTCTACTACAAATTCGTATAAGAAATCTATGAGGAATTCCCCAAACTGCGGGGAAAGTGAAGGTGAATGGGAAATGTATGAAATTCGGGGAAAATGTAGGGATTTTAAGTTTGAACACAATCACTTCATACTATACACAAATGATCAATTCCGAATGTCTGCTAGTCTTGACTGATTTCTTATAAATAATTACTCGAAACAGGAATGTATATGTATAGCCGTTGTTTCATTTAAATGTGTTAGTAGTTCGTTACAGCTGTCGTCAGATTTTGTTGGTCTCTATGGTTGGTCGGGTCCTTCGACTCGTGGGATTATTTTAGCTATGCAAGAAAACTTTATTTGGAATGATTTATTTGAATCAGGGTTGAGCTTGACAAGAAACGAGATAGAAGGTCGTATTTGACGTAGTTTCTACTTCATTTTAATTATCATCCATCTGTTATCTCGAGTTATCTGTAATATATAAAGGCGTGGTTTTTTTTAACAAGATCGATAAGTTTTTGATTAAATATATAGAAACAAAAAACTGCGGGAAGATATGGAGGTTTTTTTGACTTGATTTTCTGGATGTAATGACTATTTTGGAATTTGTTCCGAGTTCTAAAATGTTACACAAAGCTGATTAGCGCGAGAAAAGTTTAGGTTTTTAAACTTTCTTTTGTTTTAATGAATAATAAATGAACCTAAGGACCGGCCGCAGAGAAAACAAGTTCTTGATAGGTCGTGATTTAATAAATAATGTGAATGTATCAATTTGTATTTGCTCTCCAACGTAAATGTTTCTTTTCATTGTAGCTTTTTGCCGCTGATTCGAAAGGTCACGTGATTTTCAGCGTTGAGGCTAGATAGTTGAGAATTTCCAGACATAATAGCAGACGCTGGAAGAGACAAGTGATAGGTTTATATTTTCGGTCTTCAAGGGTTGTCAATAAAAACCCCTGGTAACCAGTTCTCTTCGATACCTAATTACTATCACCTTTCAATACTCCCACAATGTTACAGGTTAAGAAAAAAGGATTTTGCCATATGAAAGATTCCAGAAATAATACCGAATCAATAAAAAAATGGATTTCATATTTTGTGATTAACTATTTCAACCTGAAATAAGTACCAGCCTTGTGATCATTTTGACGCTCAAAACTAGCGTAAAAACGCACCTTTGACGAATAATATAACTTCACAGTGAAGGTGCCACTACTGAGTGATGTCTAATATATGTCAGAAATGCATTTTTAGTTGTGTTGTTTCTGTGGGGAATTATCATTTTTCTTTTCCCAAACTGGGGAATTTCGACAATGCGTTTAGCGATTTTAGCATATTATTGTCGGCAACCCTTCTATGAATGAGCAAAGGTGCAGAAAGAACGAAGTGTCCTTATATCCTAATAATACGGACAGGGTCATATCTACTCGTTAAATTATAATTAACGCCTTTCAAAGCATCAACTCCATTTAACGAAAATCTAACACTAATAAAACAAGTGAAAAACTTTGGAGTGATGTTTGACACCAAATTAAATGGGAACATGATGATATTTATATATAAGTAAATGGAGACAACTACATAAAAATAAAAGCTCTAAGGTCGCAAATCACTTTCTGGACTGAAGTTATTTGAGATCAAATGAGGACTCAAACCAAAAATTATTTATTGGTTATATAGCATGATTAGATCGCTCCTAATCTATGTGGCCTACACTGGATCAGGAGATAAAATAATCCAGTTCTAAATGCAAGCATGTCTAGCAATTATTGGGGCCTTATTATCGGCACCCATTGCCTTCATGGGATATCTACCGTGCCTCCTCCCTCTGTACATAATGTGAAGCAGGTAGCCATGAGGACCTCATTAGGGCTGTAGAGCACAGGAATTTGAATTCTGGACTCTTACAAAGGAAGATATAAAAGTCACTCATTGATTTGACAAATCCTTCTAGGTCGTCATTCCACCTGAATCCCATGCCCTACTCATCAGACATTAGCATCTATGTCCTCAAAGCAAATATTATGATTGCCGTAGGGGACTATACAACCATAATGTGTATACTATTCTCATGTGCGTGCAGAATAACCTTCATTCAGGAACTACAAAGACCTTAAAGATTCAAGGTAATAGCTAAACTAGTTGACAAATGTAAAAGAGCATTGTGAGAGCTTAATACAACAGAGTTCCACTACATTGTTGCTGCCTTGTTGGGTCCAAAATAATCGATTTTTTTTTGGCTTATCGAATAGATATGTTTCCAGAATTCGCTCACAAAATTTCAAGTAAAAATATAAAAAATTAAAAGTTATGGACCATTATATAGGTCGGTGTCGCGCTCCCAAGCGCAAGCAGTTGCGAACTCGACGGATGAGGTGCGTGTGCGGAAAGCAGAAGTGTCACACACCGCGGCATCGAAGGAGGGGAGGTTATCGCGAAGGATAGAAAGATTGGACCAGGATGCATTTTTCAAAGAGGAATAGATGGACTTTATGGCCCTGGTATAGCCAATTAGATGTGAAGAAATGTTCATTTCATATTCGAATGAAACTTTAAACGCGTATTTTTTTAAACTACGTTTTTTCAACTCTTGGAAGTGATTAAAGCCGCTGCAATCTAGTAATCGTAACGAAAATTGGCACGAATATTTTTTAGGGTTGTAGAAAGAAATAAGACTACAGAAATTCAAAAATATAACCAATTGTCATATCTTCATAACAATTGTAGACGAAAAATTGAAAAAATTGGATTTTTTTCCCAGAAAACTAAAATTTCCTAATTATTTACTGTTTTTTCATGGTTGTTGTCTTGTTTATTCAAGATTTAGTGAAGATGTCTTGTTTTTCTATTTCAGATAAGCGGTTTTAGTGGAATTACTTCCGCTAGCGGGACACCTCTTCCATGACAGGCCGCCATTGATAGACTCTCCCTCCCTCCTTTTCCATACAGGCATTCAAAAAAATTTGGAGTGATGAAGTACACACAACCAAATTTATATGGAATCACCCGATATTTTGAGTATTACCTCAAGGATTTCGGAAATTTCGAAGGATTGTTAGAATTGATCCTTTTTGAGATATTTCAAATTGAAAAAAGAAATAAATTAAGGTTTATTTTAAGAAAAAACAAATAAAAGAAAATAAGAGAGTGCGGAAAGCATGAAGTAAAAAAATTGAATATTGTTTTCTCATGGAGTAGGTGTTTTGTTCTCGACCTCAGTAGCTTGTATTACCTCCTCTTGCCCTGATAAAAGCCCGAATCCGTCTAGGCATGCTTTGGATTAGGTTTTCGACCTCCTCTGGGGTGATACTCTGCCACTCTTCTGTGGCGGCTTGGATGAGCTGTTATGGGGTTCTTGAATTATCCCATAAATGTTCAATAGGATTTAGGTGGCCAGTCCAAAATAGCGATTCCCTCTATTTCAAGATAATGTCGCGCGAGGTTGCTGGTATGCGGAGGAGCATTATCTTGCTTAAAAGTGAAATTCTCACTGTGGGCCCCTCGCTAGAGTCTCACTATGAGCTCCAGCACTAGGTCCACGTAATTTCTAGCCGTTACACTCATAGGAACCGAAATCAAATCTATTTTGCCTCCCAGCATAATGCCACCCCAAAACATCAAACTGCCCTCTTGGTATTTCGGAATTTATCTTGCTGCTCGGAATCTAGCTTGTCTTCCGCGACCCCCTAAAACCCGAATCCGGCGGTCATCTGATTGAACACCAATTCTGGTCCCACCCGAAAAAAACATTTCGCCAATTCTCAATATTCCAATTTCGGTCCTCGATACACCAATTAAGTATGTTAATTTTTTGTTCTTCTAGACCTATTTTGCAGAGTTTGTAGCTCCACGTATCGGACGTAGGTTTTTGAAATCACCCCCATTGTGGCACCCTTCTTCAACGAGAGCAGTTATTCGACCCTTCTGCACATCAGAAAATCCTACATAAGGCTTTTTTAAATTTTGAAATTCACAGTTTCAATTTTCAGTGACGACTGAGTAGTATATTCCGAACATGTGGTGATAATTCAACATTTCTTATCATACTATCCAGTTATTTTACAACAAAAAACTTCATTCTTCACAAGAAGTCAAAGATCCATGGTTAAAAACAATCAATAATGTGGAATACTGAGTGATTCCATATAAATTTAGTTGTGTGTAAGTATTGCTTTATAACAGTACCAAATTTGAGCTTTCTGTCTTCAATACTTTTCTCAAAATAAATTCTGGAAGAAGCATAGGTTTTAGGGTCAACAAGGAAGCAACCCCCTTAACTGAAAGGCTTAAATATTTAAGAGATTTTTTAATACTCAATGAAAAGAGAAATACACAAATACATCAAACTACTGAAAATACATTCACATTATCTGGTTAAATATTTGAAATTCATTATTCCTCATGGAAAGATATTTAGAAAAATTTGTGTCCTTTCAATTCTTCAGGCATGAATCCCGCATAATCTCCTGGTTTTCCATAACCTAAAAAAATATAATTTGAAATGATAATCAAACATTCAAGAAAATATAGGAAACTATTCCATAATTTAAGAATTAAAGAACAAGAAAATTGTCTTTCTACACAATTTTTCATAAACTCATGATGATATTAAAATCATCCATTGACTAAACATAAGTAGAATATACTGAGTATTTTCTGAGTAATCTGAAATTTGATGTGGGTGTTTGAGATCATACAATTTTGAGATGATAAATTAATATTGATTGTTTATATATTTATATTAACATAGATATAGAAATACTTCCTTGTCAGCACACACAGAATGCAACATTGAAAGAAAAATTGGCTTTTCACAAAAATATCAATGATCTTGTAGTCAATATTATTCAAAGTGATAAGCGATTATCTTAGCCCTGAATAATTTGAAATTTTTTGCTTGCATAAATTGTTATAATTTCTGAAACGGAACCGCCGTAGTTGTTATTTTATTATGCTGTCCTAGAATAGATCTCATTTCTCTATTTCAAAAATGAAATGAGATACCAAACATATGCAGGAAACCAAAAATTGTATTCTCAATTACTCGGAAAAATGAAGAATTCAGTATTACCTAATTTTTATTCATAAAAATTTTGGGTTGTCTTTCAAGACGCCATTACTTAAAAAGTTTAAAACAAATAGGAATATATTGGTCTCTTATCACTGTCAGTATCATAGCCAAAATTAAACTGAAATCGACTGAAAGCTTATGGATATTTATGATATAACAATTGATTAATTAATCTTCGACAATAATATTTCAGCTGACTTCAAATTCACATTTTTATCAATTTGCGTCTAATTTTGCCTCAAGTTCAGAGGAGTTCAACACTTCTAAAATAAGATTGCAAACGAACACCATATACACCGTGACAAAAAAGTATCCCGAAATTCTCATTTAAATTGCCCGCTCTGAGTATTTTTAAGTATTTTAAGTTTCTGTATGTTGGTAGGACTGTCCTTAATTACTATGCCAAACATGAGCGCGATCTGTCAACTAGTTTGTTTACGACACCTGTTGAAACCAGTCGATCTCAGTGGTACTCTGCGAATTTTACAATGGAAAAAAACATTGAACAAATAGTCTCAAATTTTGTGTTTTGAACGAAATTCCTTGTGCTGAATCGTTGCGAATGCTGGAGAAGGTTTATGGAGACTCTGTTCTAACGAAAACCCAAGTGTCCAATTGGTACAAAGCCTTTAAAGACGGTCGGGAGATCGTCGAAGATTTGCCTCGTGCCGGACGACCTTCGATCTCTTCAACCGACGATAACGTCCAAAAAACAAGGAATTGGTGTTCGAAAATCGTCATGCCAGTGTAAAAGAGATAACTTGATTGATATCAACATCTCTCGTGAAACTGCTCCTTTGATTTTGATGAACGAATTGGGCATGCGGCGCGTCGTCGCTCGACACGTTCCGATTGAGCTGAATTGTCTTCAAAAACAGTACTGGATGCAGGTAGCTGCAGATATGCTGGGTAGTGCGAATTCTGATCCCACGTTCATGTGACGGATCATAACTGTTGACAATACATGTGTCTATAAATACGACACACTAACGAGCCAACAATCATCCGAATGGGTGGGGAAAAAATGAGCCGAAACCGAAAAGACCTCGCCAAAGTCGTTCGAAAATCAAGACGATGCTGATTGTTTTCTTCGATATTCGTGGTGTGATTCATCATGAATTAACCGTTTTGAGACGTTTGCGTGAAAATATTCGCCGTAAACGGCCGGAGGTAATCCTGTTGTTTAAGCTGCCCACACGCGCACCGTGTACCTAGTCGACGAGTAATGTTTCCGAACGATTTGAATTTCAAGCCAGTGTTGCCAGATCCCTTACCTGAAGTTCATTTAAATTTCACGTTCGTATAAGAGAATAAATGTTTGATCTCTGGCGTCTCACTCTTCAGTTTGTTCAATACTTGTGTTGAATAAACTTCATATGCGATTTGAGCTTTACTTGCGAGACGAGTGATTTATTCAACTGATTTGGAATTGGTTAATTATTTTAATTTTAGGATTTATCATGTCTAGAACAAATATTGTTGACGTTCAGGAAATCATGCAGAATAATCAAATTCGTGAGAATATTATAAAGACCAGAGACATTATATTTGGGACGCCTCTAGAATCCATCACATGGCTTGCGAAGAGGCGACTTCTACGAAATGGGTTTCTTTGTGAAGCTTGCGATATGGATATGTCTTGTATAAAGAGGAGCAGTATTACGGATGGGTACGAATGGAAATGTAAGGCTTGTAGAAAAACAGCAAGTATTCGAAGTGGATCGTTTTTCTCGCGGAGTCATTTGAGCTTGGGCCAGATTCTTACGATGATCTACGGTTGGTCGAAAGATAGGACGCAGAATGATATTGCCTTTGAAGCGGACTGGGTGCTAGGAGCACTCATTCTATAACAGAATTAAAAACCGTTGTACGAAGAAATCCTATTCTATACTTAAATTTAAGAGCACCTATATCTACATTTGTTAAGGGAATTTCTTGAGTTATATACATCATGATATATATATATAAAAGTCGAATAATTGTATTTACAATAAATGCATATAGCTATAATTTTGGTGTGTGTCAGAAAAAACACAATCGTAAAAAACAAGCGAAGAAATTGAATACCAGCAGAAAAAACTGACCATGACCGTTCCTGAATCAGGCATCTAAACTTGTATCATGCCTCCCACGATTGCCCCTAAAGTGTGAGCACAGGAAATGTAACAGGGGAACCATACTATCTTGTGTATGATTCAGTAAACGAGTGAAAAAACCTATGGAAAAAACTCGTTTCCCTGTCGCTATTGCACAAGCAATAGCTTTTCTGTTTATGGTGTTAGTGTCGTGTATACAGAGTACCAAAAATTTGTATGCTTAGCAGCTTCTTTCTCTCATTGTCATCTTGCATTCCATGATTTCCAGGATTTCTTCACGAAGACAAGGGTGAAAATCTAACCTAACCTCTAGCTGCAGTAGGCATCTTCCCAGCCAATGCAAAGGGCTTTAACAAGAATTCCTACTACTATTTTTATGTCAATACAGACAAAAATGTTGCTGCTCAATTTTGACCCCAACTTGTTATACAAAAAAAAACTTCCCACAAATGGAGATCCTTCCCCTTTTTGTTCTATGAACCTTCTGTTTGTTTTATGAACCTACAGTGGTAGTGGAATGCGAAGCACTCACTTAAACCATGCAATGATAACTGCCACCTCTTATGATTATAAGTTATCTGGCTTCGGAAGTTATAGACTCAACCTATCGGTTATGTTCCCGACTCTGAGAAAACTCACCAACATTCATTTTAATTTTGCGGGAGGATATGCGAAAAATATAGAGTTTTTCTCATGAAAAATATGAGATGAGAATAATATGATTATGTTAGATATTTCTTAAATGACTGTGATGGTTCTAAAAAAAATACAAATATATGTCCTTATTTGTCAAACTAAGGAGGCAAAGGAATTTCGGCAATTCACGAAAAATTGTAAATAATGTGAAAACATTTTTGACGTAAATTTCATAACTGAGAAATCGAGTATGGATGAAATCAGGTAGTTATCAAAATTCGTGAATAACTCGAAAACCACATCAGAAATAACTTATTGGATGTATGAATACTGAATCAATAGAACTGAGATGTTGTTAGTCGCACCCTCCAAATGAATGAAAAGAAAATTTTGTACAGTGTACAATTCTTAATTTATTACCCTGTTATATGAGCTAAATAGTAAAGGTTCTAGCTTACGAAAAAATTTGGAGCATACAGATCCTGCACTAAGATTGTCAAAAAATTTGTGCCAAACAAAGGGAAATATTTTCCCTCAATTTCATCCGTCATATTGAACTTTATTGAATTACTGAAATGTGAGGTCAGATTCGAATATCTTATAAATACTTTGGAAACTCTTAAGATTTTGAAAACATCTTTTGCTATACCGCACTACCCAGTCCATATTAACTCAAAATATGTATCTGTTTATTAGTTAGTTTATTAATCAAGCACTTGAGAAAAATTACGAGTCACATATGGCCCTTCCGCTCCCGAGAAGTTACGCCCCTGATTAGGAGTATTTACCTATATGTTTCACTTCAATAATACATCTTATCCTTTGCTATTTCATTTTCAACGATAGGTACTCAAATCTCCGACGTGAGATAAATCGTGGCAACACTGGCTTAAATTTCAAATCGTTCGGAAACATTCCTCGTCGACTCAGTGTATACGAAGCGAGTGCGGGCAGCGTAAACAGCAGGATTACCCGGCCGGATTTGTGGCAAAACAATTCGTGGATTTTGCATGACGACAACGCACCAACTCATCGACCCACAGTTATTAACGACTTTGAGACCAAACACTCGATAAATACCAACAAGCAGCCGCTTTATTCGCCTGATCTAGCTCCATGTGACATTTTTTTCCTTCATACTGAAATTGCCTCTCCGGGAACCAGATTTGATTCCACAGACATCATAAAAGAAAATTCACAGAGCTGAAGGCCATTCCTGAAAGCGCCTATAAAAAAATGTTTGAATGAATGAAAAAAACGTTGGCACGTATGTATCGCTTCAAATGGAGTACATTTTGAAGGAGATTCAATAAATATTGAAGTAGATTAAATTTTTGAGTTTTATTTCAAATTTCCAGATACTTTTTCTTCAGTGTATTACCAAGTTTACTTGTTCAGGATTCAACCTTAATTTTAAGAAGGGCTTGATTTGCTATTGAAAGATGGTGTATAGAGTTGATCAATGAAATTAGTCTGTTCTACTATACTGTGAAATCCATGATATATCTGTTAATTTTTCTCTATAACATCGATCTCGAATAAGAATCTGTGGAGGAATATTCTAGGACTAGAT
Source organism: Cryptolaemus montrouzieri (assembly GCA_013387265.2). Classification (NCBI taxonomy): domain Eukaryota; kingdom Metazoa; phylum Arthropoda; class Insecta; order Coleoptera; family Coccinellidae; genus Cryptolaemus; species Cryptolaemus montrouzieri. The sequence continues at coordinate 34,891,465 of JABFTP020000062.1, forward strand.
GATTAAATTAAATAGGTCCTTAAAAAGTTATTTAAAAAATTCATTACACTAAAAACATTGTCAGGACATTTTGCCCTCTGTGTAGTATTCATTAATAGCTTACCCAAATCCCTCATTAATTTATTTGAGGCGTTTCTCAAATGCATTGGAACATTTGGTTGACTGCCTTGCTGCTCTGCAATACAACACTTGGCTTTGCCAAGAGCTGAATCAATTTTTCGGCTCTTTGGAGCTTTGGCCAAGTATACAGCACACTGAGCTAACAGAACATCAGCTTCTGGCATTCCCAACATTTGGCAACCATGCATAGTTGATACAGCTAGTTGTAAAGCTTGAGGATCTGCTTCACCTTTAGATAAAATACTTCAGTCACAGTTACAACAGGTAATCTGAATACAACTCACCTATATCCTCGCTAGCAGCTCTTATCAATCTACGGGCTATGAAAATGGGATTTTCACCCCCCATAATCATTCTGGTTAACCAATAAAGAGTAGCATCTGGATCTGATCCTCTGATACTCTTGTGCATTGCAGATATGAGGTTGTAATGTTCTTCTCCCCTCTTGTCATGTATCAGGTGGGATCTCTGAAAATATGAAATATTATGGAGAATACTGTATTACAAACAAGATACAGATTATCTTGGGTACATTCTGATATTAACCTTTACTCCTTCTTTCACATCATAATAAGTGATGACCTTCCCTTCATGATTGAAGTATTTCTGAATCATTTCGAAATTATTCAAAGCAATTCTGGCATCTCCATTACAAGTATCACCTAACCATTCTAAAGCAGCTTCTTCAATATAAGTCCTTTAAAATTAAAGAAAATTAGAACCGAGAGTACTTTATTAGTACATTTGCATCTTAATAACTTACCTATTTTCTTGGAATTCATTCTTTTCCCCTTTAGAGAATACATCAATGCCCAAAACTTCTGCAGCCTTTTTCAAAACCTTATCGACATCTGAACTGGATAATTTTTCGAAAACGATGAGTCTACATCTGCTCAAAAGTGCTTTGTTCAGCTCGAAAGAAGGATTTTCGGTAGTGGCACCAATGAGAACCACTTCGCCTTGTTCAACCGGCCCTAAGAAAACATCCTGCTGTTTCTTGTTAAATTTATGGATTTCATCCATGAAGAGTACCGTCTTCTTCCCATTTTTGAAATCATTAGCTGCTTGAGTAGCTAATGTTTGGAATTCTTTGACTCCACATTGTGCAGCATTCAAAGAGTGGTAAATTAATTTTTCTGGTTCTGATCTGCAGATATGTTTGATTATTGAAGCTAAGGAAGTTTTACCACTACCAGAAGGTCCCCAAATAATCATGTTTGGAATGTCACCTTGCTTAAGTAGAGTATACAACATAGAATTTTCCCCTAGAACATGTTGCTGACCAACAAAATCTTCAATTTTCTTTGGAATTACTTGCTTGCTCAACGGTATATTTGCTGGATCGGATCCATTCAAGGCAGGCGATTTTTTTCTATCGTGTCTATGATGGGAATGGATGCTATCTGAAGGAGACACCGATCTCTTACGTTTAGCAGGAGAAGCCTCAGAATTCAGGAATATGCACTTATTGGCATGAGCTTCGATTTCACCAATCGGATAAGTTTTAGAACATACCGGACATGTTGAAGACTCTGCTTTGTCACTCATCGTAGTGGAAGGCATCTAATTTCTTGAATAAGTTAGATTGAAGAAGTGTATTTCACGTTTGACGACAAAGCGTACTTATGACGAATAGAAATGCCGCGATGGATTTCCGCTAAAGTAACCACCATTAACGAGACGAAATAGACGCCGCATTGAAAACCATAGAGTTAAAAACTTTGTTATTCTGTGTTATATGGGCTCTGCAAAATACTAATGTGATCTTATTATGAGTCACTGATCAAATAATGAATTGCTTGAAATTATTGATGCAAAAATATCAGAAAACATTTTCATTCCGTATTTGTCCACATTGTCTCAGTTGCATAAAAAAGGGTAAGGCATTTATTGGATGTCATGGGACCTATTGGTACTCATATTCCAAAACACTTTCGTTTGGCTGTAATTGATAGAGCAAAAATAGATTGTTGCAATCACATAATAGTCTCTTTCTTATAAACTTGTATTTTTAGAATTTATGGTATTTGAAAACAACACTGATATGCTCAAAATCGAGAGAGTAGGAATGTCTTACTCTAACCTACTAACCAAAACTTCGCGTCTGTCCTTCATTGGACCAATGAAGTTAGTGAATACATTGCTTGTTTGAACATATTCATTGAGAGAGCAGATGTTGGATTTACTAATGGCATAGCTTAACCTATGGTGCGTGATCAGTTGGTATGCGAATAGGTGGCCAATGCTATTTTCTACACTTTCTACACCTTCAACAGGCCTTTTCATCAAAAGATGTGCCCAAGCGTAGCCGCCATGTTGAAACTGAGGTAATTCAAAATATTCGTACTATTTAAATCAACAATGGCTGTGCAAGGAATATTATCTCCACAAAAAAATAAATTATTGGAAAATACTATTGATGGTGCTTCACTAATTTATGATTCAGTAGAAACTCATAATTCTGAACAATTGAAAAGGTGGTTCAAATGCCATTGGCATCCGCAAAAGGAAAAAAAGTGAGCTGATTGAGAGGTAAAGCGTCAACGTTTGTTCATCTAGAAACTTATGAATAAAATTAATATTTGCAATTTTACTCTTATTGATACTGTCAATTCATTTGTAATAATTGAAAATATATTTTGAGTAATATTTATGGAAGTGATTAATATTTCAAGGCTATATATGACATTATTAATTAGGCAAACGTAAATACTGAATGAATATGTTGAAATATCTTAAACACACCCTATCAACAAAGTCCAAATGTATTGAGTGAAATAATAAAATCTATAAAATAGTATGTTTGGTTCTGTACGGTGTATTACTTTTACACACTTCATAACAACACCTTTTCGTTGTTCCTTTTCGTACAAACAACATAATTATAATGTTATATCGACTAAATACTTTATTTTTTTCACTTTTCTTAAAATTATTCAACTCAAAAGTAATATTTTAATTTCTGACACAACCGGCTCGGTGGCGTATGGGATACGATACTCCTGCGCAGAGTTACCTGGGTTCAATCCTCACAAAGTCGGTGCGATTTTTCGGATTCTGGGAATCGCTTGAGTATCCATCTTTCGGATAAGATGTAAAGCCATCGGTCCTGTCTAACAAAGATGTGTTGTTGGACATTAAAGATCCCTTCCCTCGACACGAGAGGGGTTCGGCGAAATTGCCGGGTTAGTGAGGTGACAGAATTCCCCGGCGTGTCATTGGCCGAAAGGCGGAAATAGAGCACGTTAAAGGAACAACAAACAAACACAGTAGAAGCGGGAACTGCAGCATGATTGTTTACAAAAAACAGTACGAAAAAGCTGGCTGATGCTAACTCCTGCGCACAAAAATATTTGATTAAAAGTCTATCCAGGTTTCATACACTTAATTGATAAATATGAAATCTCTTTTTTATTGATAACGTATCATTCCTGGAATATTTAGTGTAGTATATTGCGAAATTCTTTTTTCAAAATCTCTATGTTATTCTAGTATGAAAAGCTAATATTACGTATTAACTGGACGACTAAAAAAGAGGCTCAGCGATTTTGTATCGAAAAAATTGAAGACCGAAAGTATAAAATTGTCCTTTGTCTCTTCTAGCGTCTGCCGCTATAAAGTTCAGAAACTCTCAACTTTCTAGTGTCAACGCTGAAAATAACGTGACCTTTCGAATTATCGTCAAAACTCTTTGATGAAAAGAATCCTTCAGGCTTAGTTTTTAGACATTAACACTATTCTGTGGTTTTACGTGGATGTGCAAAGTATAGTGTTCTTGGTTTTTACCATCTGAATGTCAATTTTGACAGTTGAGTGTTTGGAGGTGAACATCTCTTCTAACTTGCAGAATATACTGTCACAAATTTTCTGATAGTTTAAATAGAATAAAATTTGATTTGCACAATGTTGTACGAAATATTGAATCGAATCGAATATATCGATGTATGCTAAACATAGCTGATAAGTGTTTTTGGAATATTTTCAAATCATAGTAGTTGCATTCTTGGAGATGGCATCCAAACAAGGTATTTTTTTGAATTTTTAACTAGCTGTGATCGTTTATTCAATTTATGTACTAACAAATGGGGTTGCAGAATAAGTGAAAATGATATTGGTCTTCAAATAATGAGTTTTTAGCGTATTTTCTTGAATTATTACGATATTTGCGGGAACTGTACAAATATGAAGCGAAATAAAGATGGTAAAATCACATTAGCTATGCTAAAAGGTAAAAGGTATATGTCGTGACGTTTATCAACAATTTTTGCTTGCAGTGCACGGAATGAAAGTTTGAAAATTTAGATTGTAGCCAACACTATACTTAATATTGCAACTACATTTTCTGTTTCATTACCAATTTTTTTAATTTTATTCACGCAATTATAATCTTTGTATATGAGTAGTTCAATTTTTATCAACTTGTTTTTTCTTGAGTTTTCTGTGAATTGAGCCACAAATACGAATTTTATGAAAATTCACTTAGTATATTTCGAGAATAGCATAAAATATTATACTTCTTTAATAATTATTGATCTTTCAGATTAATTGAATTATGTTTGTGTTTGATTGTTTCAATTCTATTTTACTTAATACGGTTTTATTATATAGTATATATTGAGTAATTAAGAATAAGGTTGGAATATTTCTTTTCTTCATTGAATATTACATTACATTTTGGGCTTATAAAATTTAAACTTTATGCATGCATTTTAAGGAATTCTAAGTTTTGTATTTAGATTCATATCCATATTTTCATGTTGTTTTGAATATTAATTTCTAGGAAAATCTATAACAACTTCTGTTCCAACAATATCCATAAAATTTCATGCCAATGCTGAACAAATTGAAGAATTATATGGCAGTGATGATGAACAAAAATCTGAACTTAATGAAAAGAAACTGTCCGCAGCTATAAAAGAAAAAGGCAGCAATTCAACAGGTAAAGTTTTTGATAGCTTTTTGAGCTTTCGATATGCCCCGTAGTTTGAATTGAATAGTAACATATTCTGATATTGTGTTTCATTTTCTTTCGCTGGAAGAATTTAACGTACTTCTACTATTGGAATAAATGGCAATTATCGGTAATCCTGTGTTGTATGGTGACGACTTCGGAGCACCCACGAGTCGATCAGCTGTTTGCCGAATACATTTGAATTTTATACAGTCTCGTCAGATTACGAACAAAATAATATTCGGACGCACTGGTTCGTCAGTATGCGAACACAATAATTGAACGTTCTTGTCTCTAGTAGACCGTTTTTTTCTTTTCTAGTTTCTAGTTTCTAGTCAGTAAATAAGATCTTCTTCTTCTTCGTGCACGGCGCTCATATGGGCAGCACTCAGGCCGTTTGGCCCATTGTGCTTGCTGTGTGTTGTTGAGTTGTTATTTGTCTTGCAAAAACTCCCTGATGAAGCTTGCAAGACTGTTGTAGGGGGTCTCCTGGATCATCCGGGCGCTTGGTGTTTCAGTGCCCAAGGTGTTCAGTCGGGTTTCCTTATGGGCGGGACATTCGAAGAGTATGTGTTCCGTTGTTTCGTCATTTTCAAGGCAACCACGACATTGTGTGGTTTCCGATAGTTTCATGACGTGTAGATGTTTGTTGAGTTGGTGTCCCGTCAATAGGCCCACTACCATCCCAACAGACTTTTTTTTCGAGGGACAGTAGTTCATGTACCCTCTTCTTTGATTGCGGTCCTTCTATGAGCCTTTTTGACTGTCTCAGTCCCAAAATGCCTGCCCAGTAATTTTGGTTAGATTTGTTTTGAAAGAAAGAGAGCACATTGTTCCATGGGATGGTCAGAATTGCTTCTGGTCCCATCGGCCTGATAGCTGTGGCTTTTTTAGCGAAGCTGTCTGCTATCTCGTTTCCTTCGATGCCCTGATGGGCTGTTCTGCATTTGTCAACCAGTTTGGATGTAACCTTCGTATCTTTAAGATATCTAAGGGCGTTTTGGCTATCAGAGCATATGTAGATGTATACGTCTCTATAGTTCCTATGTAGGTTTTCCTGTACGCACCGGAGAATAGCAAATATTTCTGCGTTTGTTACGGTGACGTTGTCTCCCAGCGCGATCATAATGTTTGCCCTAGGGCCGTGAACGCCGATGCCTGTGCCCGGTTTTGGACCCATCCGTAAACCAGGAGAGGCGTGGGGTGTGGTCCAAATTCCTTTTGGTGTGAGAGGGGCGTGAGGTGTGGTCCAAATTCCTTTTGGTGGAATAACTACTTTGTAGGGTTTGTCAAAGTAGTAGGTGGCTCTTGTTTGATCTCCTCTTGTGAGAAGGTCAGGTCGGAGTTCTCTGATTTTGTTCAGGGATGCGGAGTGTCCAGAGATTGTATTTCTGTCCCTCCACATACCTCCCTCCCACAGTCTAAAAGAGGCCCTCATGGCCACCTCTTCCACCACTATGCGTAGTGGAGGAATGGCCAGAAGACACTCCATGGAGGCCGTGGGTGTGGATCTCAAAGCTCCTGTGACTGCTAGACATGCTTGCCTCTGGATCTTGTTGATTTTGTTACGTTTTATCCCTTTTTCCAGTGCAGGCCACCATACGATGGCGGCATAGATCAAGAGCGGTCTCATAACTGTTGTGTATAACCAGTATATTATCTTTGGTTTAAGTCCCCATCTGAGGCCGAATAGTCTCTGGCACGCCCAGAGTGTGTTTTGGGCTCTTTGCGCCTGTCGTTCGATGTGATTGTCCCAATTTAGTTTGGCATCAAGCATCACACATCACACCTAGGTATTTCACTTGTTTTACTAGTGTTAGTTCCTTGTTACAAAGAATGGGAGCTTTGAAAGCCGGTAGTTTCCTTTTTCGAGTGAAAAGAATCATGTCTGTTTTGTTTGGATTAACAGACAAGTTGTTCTCTCTGCACCATTGTTCAGTCATTTGCAGAGCATTCTGCGCAACTTCGCTTATATTGCTAAGATTTTTTCCACGAACAAGGAGGACGAGATTGTCGGCATAACCCACCGCAAAATGCCCAGCATTGGCAAAAGCCGCCAGGAGCCCATCCAGTACGAATTTTCAGAGGAGAAAAAGTAGCCTCCGGTACACCCTCTATTTCTTCGCAGTAGGAATGCCATGCTTCTTTTTTGGATTTTTTGATCAATCCTTTGTATGCTCTTTGGGTTTCCTTGTAGTTGTCCCAATCGCTTTTTGGGCAAGTGCGCATCGCTTTATCTAGGAGGCTTTTCATCCTTTGGGCTAGGTAAGAATTCTGCTGTCCACCATAAGGTTTTCTTCTTGCCTCTATTTTATTGTATAGGGCAACTGTTGTTGTACGCCAAGGTGATACTGGTTTGCAATTTCTCAACGGCAGTTTCCAGATCTTTGATGTTTTTCGGTGTCTTAATTGAAGGTCCCACCATTTCCGATAATTGTTCCTGATATCGGTCCCAAACGGTTTTTTTGGGGTTCCTGTAGGGCACTGGTCGTTGTCTCGGTATACTTGCGATGTCGAAACAGATGTGTCGATGGTCGGAGAGGGAAACTACTTCTGTTGCCACTCTCCAATTTCGAATTTTTTGGGTGAATTGCTCACTGCATAAAGTCAAGTCCAGGACTTCTTTCCTATTCGATGTCACGAAAGTTGGTTCATTTCCTTTGTTTAGAAGTGTAAGGTTTGTTCTGTAGAGATATTTGACCAGCTTTGCTCCTCTGATGTTACTGCCTTGGCTTCCCCATAGAGTGTGGTGAGCGTTGGCATCACACCCTACGACGAGTGGCCAGTCCTGTATTTTACAGTAGTTCACCAATTCCTGTAGTTCTTCTGTTGGAGGTGGTGTTTGTGTGTCGTAGGGAAAGTATGCTGAGCATACCACAAAGGTACTATTTGTGTTCCCTTTTCCATCTATTCTAACTGCTACCAGGTCTCTGAAACAGAAATTTGGTAATATGTGAGTTCTAATACTTTTAGAGGTGAGAACGCATGCCCTAGGGGTCAGGCCATCCTTACAGTAGAAAACATTTCTATCGCAGGCCGCCAGGCCCCCAAGCACGCCGCTCCTCACCCAAGGTTCCTGTATTAGTGATATGAATGTATGCACTTTTGCAAGCCGCGAACTTAATATGTCGGTTGCGGCTATGCAGTGGTGCAAGTTTATTTGCGTACACCTGATTGTGTCCCCTGGTATTTAAAGATGGCGGGGAACCCTGGTCTGTACCTGGTCTCCTAGGGCTTGCAAGCGGCACCCGACTGGGAACCACGTGCGCCTCCTTAGGACCAGCTATGGGAGGTAGGTCTGAGCGTAGTACCACAGACTTTGATCTGTCGGGAAGGCAGAGGCCACGGCCCGGAATAGCCTCTCCGACTGTTCCTCCCACGTCCATAGGTTCTGGACCTATGTTTTTTTTCGGCGCTCCATCCTCTGCATCACTATTTGATGCAGAGTTTCCCCCCTTTCCGGCCACCGTCGTTGAACTGGTCTTAGGATTTTTCAGCACCTTGAAAGATGCTGTCCTAAGGCCAGCATGAAGTCAATTCCCTTTCGACTTTATGATATCCAGAGAGGCTTCGTCTATGCCCAATATTAATTGGGTGGAGGACGGATATTCACTCCTCCAATAGAATCGCCAGATTTTGATTCTTACCGTGGGGGTAGCCATCTGGATCCTGATTAGGATCAGCCCCGTCGGCTCTGGTGGTTCCCCCAGAAGCATGCTCACTTTCGTGAGCTTGGCGAGTAGGTCTCCTTCCTCAGTTTCCTTTAGACGGAATCCTTTCGCCAGCTTTAGGGTTTTGACCCTGGCTCTCAGCCAGTCTCTGCTATAGTTGTCTTCGCAGACAACTGACAGGACACCTGGTGCCACATATGTGGTATTTTTGAATAATGGATATCTCTCATTACTTGGAGTGGCATCCATCATTCTTCCAAGAGACTTTTCAGTCTCCTGAGCTTCCTCCTCTGTGAGGGCCTTGTCAGGAAATGTCACGGGAACTAGTAACACCCTGATGGTCACCCTCGCGGCTCCGCTGTAGGAGACGTTGGCTTTTTTGGCCGGTCTCTCAGCTGAGGGAGGTGTTGTGAGGTTGGAAAGGGTCCCGGTTTCCCTAGCCCTCTTTTTTTTCCTCTTTTCTGCGCCAGGCTTATTGTGGGGTCTGTCGCTAGTTTTTCCGGGTCCACTATGTCCGGAGCCTGGAGGAACCCCCTCAGCGGGAGGTTCTTTCCGGTCCCCAGTCACAACGGTCCCGGTTGTACCTGATTGCTCAGGCTTTGCTGGCAAAGACGCAAGCGTCTCCCCTAGCGTTTTTTCCCTTTCGGGTTTGTTTTGTATTTTTTTTCTTACCATGTATTTCCCACGAGCGTTCAGGAACTAACGGATAGTTAGATACTACTTCTCTTATGTCATATTGTCAATACCATAAAAGAAAAAGTTTACGGGATAATTTATTAATATCTCACTCGTTCATAACTGAGACCGATATTCAAATGAGAATATTTTTAAATCTAACCTAACTAATCTAAATTAACGTAAAACCTAACATACTAACCTATTCAATTCAAAATTAAAAATTTAAATTTAAATTAGGTTTGAGGTTCGGTTAGGTTTGGTCTGAAGAGATTTCCATTTGAATATCCCTCTCTGTTATGACGGGAGATGGCAAGTACGTCACTATTGTCGGGATCATGTCACGTACGTCTTGGATTGTATATGTGTGAAATTGTTGCCTAATATTTAGGTTGTAGGTAAACTAGATGATTTGCTACTTTGCCATTTGCTGATGCGTTTCATTTTGTGTTTCTCAGTAATGATTTGAATACCGTTACACTGCCAAATTATCACTCTATATGGTAAAATCAGTTTCGTTGTTTTCTATTTTTAAATAAGTAATGGTGAAAACGTTAATTGATCAAATATTGAATCGAGAACATTTTTGGGAAATTATGGACAGCTATTATAAATTAAAACTGAATTTTTTTATTCTGTTGAATTGTTGTATACACATTGGAAATGGATTATCATGCTTTATTCATCAATTATAATTTGTTAGAAATAGAGATAATGAAATGACGCTCATGATTCCAGTGACAACACGAGAATAATTCCAATCAAAGAATATGTCACAAATCTGACAACACTGTATAAAATTCAAGTGCATTCAGCAAACAGCTGATGGGCTAGTTTTGGGTGCGCAGAACTCGTCACCATACAAGACAGGATTACCCAATTATCTATAAATTTCGATAGGGTGTAGGAAACTTCATTATATTGTATATTACTATGACATAATATTAATGGCTATGTATTTCAAAGTGATACTCTAATACTATAATGCATAATAAAAGTCACTTAATGCTTTATACTTTGAAAAAAGTATACTTCTCTTAGATTGAAAATTGTTTTGTCTAATATTTCAATAAATAAAATGAGTATGTCATTTTGTAAAATGCAAGAAGATCACCTGATATTTTTGGGGTTTGATTACTTGAACATATTACAATACCTTATTGGAGCAATAGGATCATTAGAAAAGAAAAAATTATGATCATGATAAAATTGTAAGAATGAGGCAGTCTTGCATTAGACCTTGTGGTAAACAGATGTGTAGAGTATTATCAGTTACTCAAATTTTAATAACGAATAAATCTTGCCGAAAATTGCAGAAGATAGTGATGGAGACAATAATTCTATGGATTATCAAACTATTAACAGCAAACTCAAACATGCTGTGAAAAATCTCTCGTAAAAAGAAATTAGTGATATAATTGAAACAACCACTTCATACGAAAACAAATCCAAACAGCCACAAAAAACGAAATACGCAGACGACATTCAGATCCTTTAATAAAAATTGCAGAAATCAACACAACACCTTTTGGGCGGTAACTAACAACACAAACACTATCAGGTCAACAACCTTCTCCTTTAAAAAATATCAACATTTATTTTATATCAACACAAATCTCACAAGAATCGAAGTAGCAGACATCTGGCAAACAAAATTCCCCAATTCCCAAGATTGCATTAAAAAACTAGGACTGGATTTCTGATAAGAACTGATAACGAGAAACAATCAATCATTAGTATATTGAAAGATTTAAAACATGAAAAACTTGTTGCAAATTACAAGAAAACCACATACAATGCTCAACACACGAAAAAGTTCATTGAACCGTCTTACTCAGTTGTAATTTGATAAGTAGAATTAAATATTGAAGATAAAGGCATCAGCGAATACCTTAAAGCTAACAGTTTGGAATACAGATACTGTCAGAGAATTAAATCTCATGCAATGGTAAAAAGAACTCTGTTGATACGGTTTATTACTGCCTACGAAGAAACAACTTAACACCTTTTGAAACATGGCTTTTTCTACAAAAATTATCACTATCCAGTTTACTCTAGTTTAGCTCCAATTAGCACCATATACTGAATCGTTCTGTTAGGCACTACTGTGATGAGTAATTTCTTTCGATTCGGGCAATTATCTCTCTCGCCTCATTCTGTTTTTCATTAATTAGGTCAAGATCCACATATTCTGGACAGATTACTAAGACTTCACTACCTTGTAGTTTATTAGTATCACCCATATGACAACAATTCTTATAGAAGATTCAAAAATCCGTTGCTACCCTGTTGTATGAAATTTAAAATTTTATTACACCCTTATAGGGCGGCTGCTTAATGTCCTGTTCCATCTTATGTGGTAGCCTTCATTCGCCAGGAACCACTATTGAACTTTTCATTCCTGATATCCAATTCTAATTGCAGACGCACGTTGCAAATTTATCAAAAAAATGTCCACTGATTTTGATTTGAAGTTTTTATCTTTGAATTTATTTTAAATGTAAATGATTTCAACTATTTTCGAGAATTACCATTTAAAAGTAACCTTCATTTTGAGAATCATTTCACTTCTGCATTATAGTTTTTTAGTTACACACTAGTATTTTTTGATCCCTTATAGTTGATTTGGTAAAGCCGTAGAGGCTTTAGGAGACAGGGTGGCTATAGGTGTGCCATTAATTATATTCTTCTTACATATTATAATCCGGGGTACCTGGGTATAATATTGTCAAATCAGGATGGTTTCATCTCTATTCTTCTCAAAAACTCATAAGCACTTGGTTGAATACCCATTAACTGATATGGAAACCATTTTCATATTTCACAATAACCTGTATATGAGATTATTATAGATGTAAATTTGATGTGTAATTCCTATCATGAAATATTATAATGAACAAAACAGTTTTGATTACTCAGTGGTACACAGGTATCACCGCCCGCCAGGTATGTTGAGACAAATGTCCATTGGGATAAGGGTTAACTAGTATTATTAAGTATATTCTCCGAATTTAACCCTAAGAAAGGTAATTATTACATAGATATATATTAAGAAGAGTTCTTGGAGTAGTTTTATCTTTTGTGGGCATCAGTTAGTAGTTGGTGAATGTGTTTTGTTCATTTCACAAATAATGGAAAAGTTTTCTAATTTTATTCCTGTTAAACGTGCTAAAAATATACCACTTTCTCAAAGTGAAAAATTAATTATATTGAATGTATACGATGCTTTATGGCATCAAGGCCATTTACCTTCAATCGAAGAAAATGTTGAGAGATGTCGGGAATTGGACAGTCCACAATATACAAGCTTCTCAAGGAAAACAATCTGAAAATGGATTTATAGTGAAACCTCCAAAAACTTCTCCATGAACGCCCCGAATGGTTATTGATGAAGATTTTAGGAATATTATTCGTAAAACTGTGCATTCTTTTTATTTTCGGAAAGAAATTCCCACTGTGGAAAAAATACACGCAGTTCTCGTAGAAGATCAGGACTTGCCTTTAATATCAACAAAAAAATTGTGGCAAGTTTTGCGTGAATTGAATTTCTCATGGGAAAAGCACAACAAGAAGTCAGTTCTCATAGATAAAGAAGAAATTCGTTGCTGGAGAAGAAATTATTTAAGAGCAAGTAAAAAATATCGTGCTCAAAAATTTTTTATCTAGATGAAACTTGGGTTAATCAAGGGTACACGGTTAAGAAAACTTGGAATGATAAAAACATAAAAGATTGTCGATAGGCCTTCCTCCAAGGATTGTCTACAGGATTTCAGGCTGCGTCAAGAAAAGGACGACGTATAATAACGCATATAGGTAGTGTTAACGGTTTTGTGGAAGGGGTGGTTATTATCGTTTCAAAGTAAAAGTACTGGAGACTATCATGAGGAAATGAACGCGGATGTTTTCGAAGAATACTTTTAACAGTTGTTGGATTTCTTTCCACTAGGATCTGTTATAGTAATAGATGAAGCAAGCTACCATTCGCGACAGATTGAATTAAATTTAGCTTAAGTCTACTATAATATGAAATAAATGTTCATATCTATAATTTATTCAAATTATTGAGTTATCTAAAATATCATAAACATTATTCAATTATTATATATCTTAACGTATAGAATTAGGCGTAAGTTGAGTATGCATGAAATTCATGAAATAATCGTTTTTGGTAAACGTAACTATGTAGATTTTCACATTAAATTATTATCGTTTTTAAATATATTAGTGTTCAATTGATTCAATTTTATTTTCGAAGAGAACCTTGAACTATATTAGCGTCTATGTTATTGACTACAAATTACAGCAATATTCGCAAGCAACAAAAAAGACAAACAAGATCGTAGTTACGTAGTTGGGTTCTTCCTGGAAATTAGTACGAGGGTTTCTATCAAAGATCCGGCAATTCATTGGTGCCGGCACCAAGACAATCATAGAAACTACATTTATTTTTGAATTTGCCCACGTACCACATTTCTAAGGGATTTGCATACCTAATGAGCTTACTCTACATCTTTACCAAATAGACTATAGATCGTAGTATTTCCACTAATAAAGAATCAATATTACGCACTGACTACATTGAATTCTCTCTTTAATATTATTTTTTCATGTGGCATAACTACAAAGTGAAAATCTACAGGATTTTTCACTCACTGAACAGACATCGCTAAGTCTTACTAGCTGTTTTCGCTTCTGTAAACACCATTTTTGGGAAGAACTGGCGACCGTTCAAAATTCAAACCTCCTGCGTTGATAAAATTCACACAAGGAACAGCTACATGTATATGGTTGTATTGATCGTTTCGACACGAAAGTCCGCATGATAAAGTATATAATACAATGAAATGAAAACAATTGATTGTTATCAATATTTTTCGTTATAAATCTGCTTTCATTTTCATCACTATATATGGCAACACCATTCAACTTCCCCCAATCTGAATTGGAAGCATTGAATACCTTTACAATCGCTTTAAGTATGTTCTCGTTTCCATTGGTTGCATAGCCACAAATTCTTCTGATATCATAAAATTCACATCAATTGAATTAATAAATATTGCTACTGAAAAGATATTCGATATCTAATACTTCTACGAATGGTGACTTTTATGCCTTCCGCCATAGAAGTGTAACCAGTGGCGGAGGCTCTGCGCCGCTTTAGGCGTCATTTGAAATGAATCTGCGACGTGTCACCATTGGTGGACTGAGGCTCTATTATTATGGAAACTAATTTTCGAATATTTTTTTTTATATAATGAGTTTTATCTATTTAAATTATAAATCTTATGTTCACACATATAATTATTCCTATATAAATGAATTATTAATTTGAATATAAATATTTGACAGGATATAGTCGAATATCACTTTAATTTTCTTCTCCATAGATTTTGTTTGCACGAAAACGTTGATTATTTATTGGGTTTCAATAGAATGGAAGAGCATTAAAGCTATCTTGGTCCTTTTGTACGTGAATAACTTTCTAAGTACTAAAAATTTTCTCCTAATTAATTTGTTTCTGGGATATTTAAAAATGCGTAGAACAATATATTAAGATACACATTTTTAAGGTTTCGTGAACGCAAAATATTACAATAGTGTATGCAGATTGCAGATTTCGAGTACTTGCTGATAAATCTTCGATAATGTAAATGAACGCATTCATTTCCTAATGCTTTTTATAAATCGTTATATGTTATGTTAATGTGGGCCCGAAGTCTTCAAGGGTGGGAGATGTTCGAGTATAATTTTTCAGTTAAATTTCGAAAATCATGACGCATACAGAAAAATAGTATATATAAAAAGTTAAAGCTGTCAAAATTATTCTATGCATTTTTGTCGTAGGAATTGCGGTTTCCGAATTGTAAGCAGCATAAATTTGAAAAATATATCATAGTGAATTTTTATTACTCTTGGTAAGCGATTGTATGAGAATATTTTCCGTCTTATGAGTCAGGAACCCTTCTTCATGCTTTTGTCCTTGTATACTTCAGGATAATGATTTAAAGGACCATTTTTTGGTTAGTATCTTAAAAACTATGGCTCTCATATAAAAATAATCTCAAGCACTATCTTCTCCCTCTGGTTTTTTAAATAAACATCAACCCAAGTTTAAAGTACCAAACTTGTTGGATTTTTTTGCACCATTGTGCCTACCCTAAAATCGTGCCGAAATAAAGTGTCCTTTACCACTTTCGGGGCATTAATTTTTGCATCCTCGAATAGACACTCTTTCACAAGTTCATCTTCTGAAAATAGCGGAAAACCATAGATTTCGATTGTTCAACTAGAAGCAAATATTGATCTAGTTTTAGTCATTTTCAGTTCATTTAAAAAAAAATATAGAGATCCAAGTTTTATTGCCTATTTGGATAGATTTATTTTTCTTTGCAAATATGACTTCAATTAGAGGGAATGTATTGTTTACTGTGGCTAATAGATTGAATTAATGAGAAATTAAACTAATATCAATCATTAGACTCTATAATTTCAATGAAGGTCATAGTTAATAGTTTCTTTCATTTATTCCGCTTATGTTTCTGATTTCTCATAATATCAATAATTTAGATATCGTGTTTTAGTACCGCTTTGGGACTGCCATAAAAATTGGTTTCATACGTTTACATTCTAAATCAGCACTCAAGTAATGGTAATGTTTCCGCAATAATACTGTGCGTGATTCATTGGTATTTTCACATATATATGAGTTTTGGTGTATTTCACTGATAAAATAAGAATTCAAGAATCAAAACTGAATTTATGAAATGAGGAAGCAAATAGAGCAAAAAATTTTCGGTAAGCAGGTTAAGATCTCATATTTGATAATTCAATTATTTATACTAACGCTTTTTTGTGATATTGTCTAGTACGTTATTTATGGGCTAGTTGAAATTTCATTTGTCTTGGGGATTTTCCTCAAATTGAATATTATTCCTATTAGTTACCAAGAACTAGAGTACAGAAAAGGTCATACTCTGCATGTAAACAAAGGTTTTTTTAGATTTGAAACAATTTTAGTTTTTCATGAATATTTTTAAAATTGATTTTTGGAGTAAAATGCTTGCGTAACTTTCCTATTATTTATATTCCCCAAGAAAAATACACTTTCTGAAAACAAAAAAGATTTTCGAATTAGGGCAGGTCGATGTTAAAATGGGATTAATCATATAGGTTGGGAGATATCAACGACTTTTTTCATTTGGAAGGGTTCTTTATAAAATATATATGACTTCGTTTCTCCATCCAATAGATCGGATCCTAGAGGAACTTCCAGCTACTCTGCCGCATAGATCGGTCAGAATATGGGCAATGGCCTGGGTAAGGTTAGACTTTGGACATCAGTCGATTGAGGTTTATCGACATACACCTAGGATTTCAGAAAGTTCCAGTATCCACAGTAGAAGTCTAGTATAGAATAAATCACACGATCGTGGTAGCCAGCTCACGTTACCTCCGCGAGAGGTAACCATACCGTTCATGCAGAAGTTTATTGCTCGTTGTGTGGCACGAAGCGCCATCCTGGGAAAACCACATATCCATATCTATATCGCTCAATTCGGACCAAGAATAAATTGATCAACGTTGATCTGTATCACTCGCTGTAGATGGTTTAAGTTATATTCATCAAAATTATTTCATATTATACTGTCATAAAGGTGTGTTAACCTGAATTTGTTTATATTTGCATTAATGAGAAGTCAATATATCAAGGGCAGCTAGTAGTGATTTTTGTTTCTCCACCTAAATATACCGAGTGGGGCAACTAAAACGAAAAAGACTCAATAACTGCTAAACTATTCGTTTCTGAACAAAAAGCAGAAATAGTTGAATTTTTGTCTGAAGGGGAACATCTTTTAACACACGGTGATTTTATTTTACATCAAATCACCCCTAAATCTATCGATTTCCAATGAACATTCACCGAAATACTGTTTTATTTTGGGGAAAAATATCTCTAAGCAGTGGTACTTCCACTACACCTCCTCAGACACCCCCGCAAATGAGTTTCAACCCCTCAAATCTTCGAATTGATCAGTTAGTTTGAGTAATAACTCATTAGAAAGGTTTTAGAATTTCTAGAATATTGTAGACAAAGTGTTTGCTACATCTGGATTGAATTATTAAAAAGCGATACAGTGTTTGCGAGGTCTGCTGATTTTGGATGCAGATTTAGAACACGTCTGTTTGGTTTTCAAATAATAGAGTTTATTCATAGAATTACCTACATGTTGGTGAGTAGGGAAAAATTGAAAAAACAATTGAATATATTATATCTGATACATTTTATAGGTCAACTCGGTATCAATCGAACAAATGTTCGAAGTGTTCGCTGACAACTTCCAAACACAAATACAGATTTGTCGGAACGTTCCCGGACATTACGTAGCATTTAAGGGGTTATAAGATTACACTCGACAACAATCCGTTATCGTAAAATCACCAAATCTGCTGCATCAGTTTTATAAATTTGACTCTTCAAGCGGCCCCATAAAAAAATCCAATGGTGACAAGTCGGGAGAACGTGGGAGCCATTCTGTAGGGCATCTTCTTCCGATCCATCGATCAGGAAATTCTCGATCTAGATATTGCCGAAAAGGAAGTGTAAAATGCGAGGGGGCACCATCCTCTTCTTCCTCCCGTCAGATTTCCTGATAAGAAAAATGGCCCAATCATACGATTCCCATAGATGCCAACCCAAACATTCAATTTTTCAGGATATTAGGTGTGTACTCCACCAAAGATTTTGGGATTAGAGTCTGGCCAGAACCGGCAGTTATGACGTTTTAAAGTGCTATTCAAAAAAAAAAGTACATTCGTCCGAGAAGCAAATATTGTAGAGAAAGTGGGGATTGTATGCGATTCGCTCACTTATTATTTCACAGAATTGCACTAACCTAACCTAACCTAACCAAAGATTTTGGGATTAGAGTCTGACCAGAACCGGCAGTTATGACGTTTTAAAGTGTTATTCAAAAAAAAAAGTACATTCATCCAAGAAGCAAATATTGTAGAGAAAGTGGGGATTGTATGCGATTCGCTCACTTATTATTTCACAGAATTGCACTATGTGGTGGAAGTCGTCCTCATTCAATTCCTGGACCATCTTCATTGTATACGGATGGAATTTGTATTGTTTGAAAACTCGGCCAATAGTTCTTCGACTCACACCAATTTCACTTTCCAATTTTTTTGTATCAATCACTACTTGCCCAAGCTACGCAGTTTCCATTTCTTCGAATTTCGTTCTTCAGATACAAGCAATCTAGAAAAAAAGACAGTAACTGCCGCATTAGTTGTTGAGAAATCTGCATCACACCTGTGTGATTTTGGATGAATATTTTTCTGTAACGAGAACTTTACTTGAGTTCCATTTCAACCTCGGATACCATGCTGTTAGAGGATTTTCACATACGACGATAGGTTGTGCATGAGGTATTGAGGCGTGCAGGCCATACCCTAGTGGTTGTCTTCACAAGTCTGCGTTCCATCACTCCACCGATGCGGAACATTTTTTGCGATTCAAAAGATGATACGGTGCGATCATCGCTTCTTTGTGAAGAGGCTTTTATACTGTGTATGAATTTCTCCATGATCCACCCTGTATCCTCATTGAAATGTAATCGGATTTGAAAATTCGTTCACTGTAATCAGATAGTTCTAAATACCTATCCAATGAGCTATAACTCGAACTAACTGATCAATTCGAAGATTTGAGGGGGTGTCTGAGGGTTCGTAGTGAAAGCACCACTGCTTAAAGATATTTTTCCCCAAAATTCAGCAGTATTTCGGTGAACGTTCATTCGAAATCGACAGATTTTGCAATCACTGAAAATAACTCGTCTTTTGACGAACCAGCCTGTATCTTCTTCCGAGTATGAAAAAACTTAATATTACACATTTGTGTTGAGAATCGAAAAAGCTTTCCAATGAGGTATCACTCGACCTATCTTCCCTAATCAAAAAATTGAGTTTTGTGCACCCTTGATGTAAAATAAAATCACCGTTTGTCAAAAGATGTCCCCCTTCAGAAAAAAATTTAACTATTTCTGCTTTTTGTTCAGAAACGAATATATTAGCAGTTATTAAGTCTTTTCCGTTTTAGTTGCCCCACCTGGTGAAACTATACATATTATGTGCATAATCGGTTCATAACTTCGTTCTTGTTAAATATATTGAAAAGGATATATAGAAAAAAAAATAGATGCCAATATGCTGCTTGTCCTAAAATTATTTTCAAATATACCGGATGTCTCATTACTATCTGTGAAATATTATGTTATGTTTTCTTAAATGGGACGCCTTATGTCTCTCATCAGTTTTGAACGTATAAGCCTTAACTGAACCGTTGTTAAATTAATCATTTCATGCATATCTGATTTTTCTCCAACATCTCTCTCTACTGAAATCGTCTTTGAATCTCAATTTCAATAATAAATTATTCTCATATCCATGAACAATAAGTTATTGTTGGTCCTGCTATACAGGGTGTTCTATGATGGATGTAAAATTTTGTATAGATTCGTATTTCGTTACTGCAAATGTCCCCATACCTATTTTCAATAGATTCAGAGTCATAAATGATTTGGTATTTTATGCTTGATTTTTCACATAATTTTATCAAATTTAGCACTAAAATCAAAAATGGTCTAACAATGTTCAAAGTGTGTAGCTTCTTGTTGAATGCTCATTTCAATTTGACGCACTAAAGTTCTTCTGACGTTTCTGATTATCCGGAGTATATTATAAAATGGATCTCGAATTTGCATCCCTTGTAATAATTTAAATAGACCATCTGTATTCAATGACAAAAGAAAGACAATTTTATTACTTATTGATATGTATTTATTTTTCTATACATATACAACAGATACAAAAAATGATTTTGCATTTTATTCACTTACAATATCGTTAATGAGTTCACAAAATGTTCATAAAATATTTCAGAAATCATTATTCTAATTCGATGTGAACAGTTTTGCTTTCGAAGTGATTTCATTTTTGAATTTATCCTCCGTTTATTTTGAATATTTTTCATTTATTAATCACGTATTATTTATCTATTTTTTTCAGTATTTTGTGATTTTTCGTTTTCGAAGTTAATCGTTCATTTTGAGACTTTCGATTTACTTTTCGGAACTTTTTATAGTGTTTTCTAGAATTAGTTTTTCTTTCTTGATAAACACTGAATTGTACTACTGAAGTGTAGTGGCTATTGATTTTTATTTTTTTTTAAGTTTATTGTTCTTTTTGCGGAACTTTTATAGTTTTGCGTTTTTTTCCGAATTCGTTTTGCGTTGCGAATACAACAAAGATACAATAAACGACCATTTAACTGATCATTTGGTCCAAACCATGGATTTAATGATGGTAACGGAGCCTAGGAACTGTCAACATATATTGGTTAGAAGTCTATCAGATGAAAACAATCGACTCTTTACACTATAGATCCGAGAAGTGTAGTGGGATCAGCTCAGAGGGGTTTAACGCTGAGAGTAGCTACAAATTTCACGACATTGTAATGCAATATATTGATTCCTGCTTTAGTGTAAAAAGAGTTATGCCTAAACTAAAAAAAATTAAAAATGACCCACACACCATTAACTTGAAAAACCAATTAGATGCGGCATATACCATTGCTCTAGCAAAAAAATATCAACTTATACGCCTCACTCAAAGGAAAATATAAGGAAAATCTGGACCATTTGGCTAAATGAAATAATTCTTTACTATCTGCAAGGGCCGAAAACAAGATTTCGGCAATCTGGAGGAGTATTAACCAACAAATTAAACCGCAATAGAAAATAGTGAATAGCAAACTATAAGCTGAGGAATTTGAAGAATATTTTGCAAATACATCTCTAAATCTTTCGGTCCCAGCAGATCCGGAGGTACAAATGAATAGATAGAGATAATCAAAATAAATCAACCCATGGTATGGCGCTGTATGATACCGGTCCAAAGGAGATGTTGCAGCTGATGAAAGGCTTTAAAGTCAAAACTGCAGAAGACTTTCCACTTAGCAACTGAAGAAGATGATCGAAACGCTGAGCAAAATAATAAACGTCTGTTGAAGAACGAGTGTTCCCAAGGCGTGTAAAAGTGGTCATACCATTACATAAAAAAGATGAAGTAAATGCATGTCAAAAGTATAGACCAATATCAATCCTACCGACATTTGAGAAAATTATGGAAGGTCTACTAAGAACGAAAATTGAACATTGGCTGGGGGAGGCAATATTCTTTCGCCGGTACAGCACGGATTCCGTCCCAATAATTCCACCGTAAAAGCCATGATAAATATAATACAGATCTTCCTAGAATCTTGGGAAAACAGAGACGATACTCTGCTGTTTGGATACGACCAAAGCCTTTGACAGTGTCAATCATGGTGTGTATTTTGTGGGGATCAGAGGAAGAGCTTTGGATATTCTGCGGTCTTACCATGTCTTGTGTACACTGGCAATGATTGAAATAAATTGAACAATACTGCTGAGGATCCCATGATCAGAGCTGCAGAATGGTTCAAGACTGATGGTTTGAGACTCAATCCAGAAAAGACTCGACAAAAGTGTTTTCACTGAAAAAATCCAATGGCAAAACACCAGTCGAAATATTAAGATTCCATCTGGATAGTGCACTGAACTGGACGAATCATGTGGAAAGTGTATGCAAGAAACTATCTTCTGCCATATATTCAATCACAAGGATAACTCACAAGATGCTGCGATACTCACCTACTATGCACATTTCAACAGCCATGCGACCTACACTGGGGAGCCTCTCCCGGGTCGTCGCGCATATATTTGCAACAAAAAAGAGCCATAAGAGCAAGAGTGGGAGTACCACAGACAACGAGTCTGTTTTTTAGAAGTTAGGAATACTAGCTGTACCCTCAACTTGCCTGTTTGTGTCTCGTTCATGCGAACAAAAATGGCTAAATTCGCTATAATCAGAACCATGGATATGGAACGAGGTACTATAAGACCCTAATTCCCCAAAGGACAAGATGGAGCCGATCGCAGACAAACTATGTGTATCAGGGCGTAAAGATGTATAATCACCTGCCGGATTGTATAAAGAACAGTAATAGTTTATAAATATTTAGGGCCAAGATCAAGGCAAAACGAAAAAATTGGGTAATTTATTTAATCAACAAACACTTTGATATAAACATGTTTGACTAGTTATAACATATTTGTTTCCTTTTTACTTCGTCTTATTTGATTGTATAACGTATAAATTTACTTTAATAATATTACTCCGAACAATCTCACCAAAGTGAAATTTTTCGATTCGAAGTGAAATATGCATCCGAAAAGAAGGTGGACACATTGTCCTTTTTTTCTGATATTCTTCATAGTAAGACCATGTTTGAGAATTTAAGAGCATAATTTGATAACGTGACAATTCTAGCAAAAATACAAAATAATTTTTGACTCTGAATGTATTGAAAATTAGATTGATTAGGAACATCTTTAAGCTCTATATGTATTGAATTCTCTTTCTTTTGCAGTGACTAAATACAGATGTTCCATTTGAATGAGGTTTGAACCTAAGCGAAATGTTACATTCATTTTAGAACAGTATCAAAAATTACTTCTTGTTCATGGACATTTAGGTGCATTAGAATGATTCAGTATTAAAATTGAAATTTTAACACCATTTCAGTAGATGAAGGAAAAAAGTCTATTTTTAACCAAATTATTTCGAAAACGGTCCAGTTAAGTGTGTAGAGACTCACCTTATTTGGGGTTAACACTTCAAGAATGAGGAGGAGGAGAGAATATCGAAGAAAAAACATAACTTTGATATGAATCTCCGTAATGGAACAACCTGTTTATAAGAAAATGAGTTTAGGACATACGGTAAATTAGTATCTAACATTTTTTTATTTAATCTTCAATATATTCAATAAGAACAAAGTTATGGTCCGATTACGCACTAAATGGACACCCGGTATGAAAATCTATAATAAACCAATGTTTTTGCAAACTGCGTAACGCTTTATTTTATTTTATTATAATACGGAGTGGCAACTGTTGAAGGAAAATCTTGAGATAACTCGTTTCACTATCTCTGGGTGAACATGGAAGTGCTCAGTTTAATTGTGGTTTTCCTTCTTTCCTGATTACGAAAATCTTATCCTCCAATTGAGCATTATTAAGCGGTGCTTTTATCGATTTCACTGTTCTTTTCGGTTGCATACAATTAATAAAATTAACAAAATGCGACTAATTCAAATTACTTAAGTGATGCAAACTGAATCACAGTATTTAGAAACGTGCACGGAGAAAATGAAAATGGAGAAATTTCCGAACATCAGAAGATTTTTCAGCACAGGTTCGTTTGATTTGTTAAAGAATTATGTCATCTTATATTGCGGACTAGGAAATGTGAATATAGTAGAATTAATCAGATCGATCTAATCAGAGGAAGATGGATTCAATTGCTGCTTTTATGATTTTTCTTGCTACAAAATTTTGAAAACAAAAATTATTCAGTATAAAATATTAAACCACTTAAGATGTTTTCTTTACTGTGTTTTTACTTTCATTGAGACTTACTTATGTGAAATTATGTAGTTAGATAGGACCTAGCATTTGATATTCCATTACCTTAATATGAGCCTTAGTTTTTTTATTAATTTTGGAAGAAAGCTTATATAAAAATTATCAAGAAATGCATTTTGTATGAGATAGTAGACTTGTGGACGTCGGGCATAGAAAGTTTCAAATCAGAACATTGTGTTTCGTATGTATGATATTGATCATAAAGATGCAAAATGGGAAAAATGCACGGTTTTAAGCTGATATTAAATCCTCATACTGATAATGTTATATTAGATTCATATTATTCTAACATGCAGTGATTCGCAAGTATATGTTACTCAATCGAGGTATTTCCTCAGAAGAAATTGTTTCTCGCATAATGAAATGAAAGAATCCAGGTTAGTGATTTGTTAAGAAACAATAATGCTTCTTGACGGACATTGAAGTTATACTAAAATTAGTAAGATA
Organism: Cryptolaemus montrouzieri; assembly: GCA_013387265.2. NCBI lineage: Eukaryota > Metazoa > Arthropoda > Insecta > Coleoptera > Coccinellidae > Cryptolaemus > Cryptolaemus montrouzieri. The sequence continues at coordinate 34,915,899 of JABFTP020000062.1, forward strand.
TTTGCAGTGTCATATACAGTACGTTCCAATGAAATCGAACCACTCTGAATAACCGAAGCCATGGTTGACGATGATCATGAAGAGAGGATCGGATAACCAGTTCCTTCAGTGAAGGATACTTAACATTCTACGGACGGTTGAATATTGCTCCCCGAATTAAAGTTTTCAATGTATTCACACATATTGCGAGAAATTTCGTGTATTATCGGATATTGAGATATGATGTACATTCAACTAGAAATATACTGCGTGTATCCGTAAACTGAGATGATGTAATATGACTAAATGTATTTTATTTTAAGTATTCATTTTTGTTTGAATCAGAAAGCTTCTTTTTTTTAAGGAAATATACAGGATACTGCAGAATCCAGTCCTTTGAAACATCTTCGACAAAACAAACGTTCCAGCAGTACAGACGTTGCAACTAATCCCGATTCTTCGCCACCATCGGATCCATGGAAGTTCTTCTCCGAAATTCGGGTAAGATCATCATAAAGCACTAATGCCTGGCAAAGCGTTTTTATATTAATCTCGATTGCATTCTTAATGACTATTTTACTATTCCAGGGCAAAATTGCCAAGAGTGTAGAAGATAAAATAACGGAAATTAAGGCAAGAAATCAGGAGGACGGATCCCCTTCTAGAGGAAAAACAGAGCCAAAAATTGAGAAGAATACCAAAGAAAATTCTAGTCTGTCCGACTCCGAAGATTTGTCAGAAAGTAGTTTATCAAGAACTTGTGGTATCGTTTCAACGACTGAAGGTATGAAAAACATACTAGTTTTGCAGAACACGTAAATAGCGAAATCAGAATATTATTTTATGAGACGTAATTTATTAGAAAGCGTTATCTACACTATAGAAATGAGCTTTCTGTCGTGCTTCTGTAATTTATAGATGAATTTTCAGATATGCTACGGCAGTAATTTCGCGTGCCTGCATCGTTCAATTGAATTTCTTTGTAGAAATTCATTGCATACCAGCGGCGAAAAAGGGTCTGTTCATTTATTCACAAAGTACAGTTGCATTGAGCTACTGGTTAAAATTATATCATAAAACACTAGTAGGCAAATGATAAATGCTATTACTACTTGAGACCTCTTCGTACTCGGCAAAGTGAGCACTCGTTTAAGTTTCATTTTGCAGACTTCATTTTTTCAGTCTGAGTATGACAATAGATCGATAAATATTTGAACAAATGTATTACTAGCGATAATTGGCTATAGTAATAATACAATCATTCGTCATCTAATCCTATACAAAATCCGTAGAAAATGAAGTAGATTCTGTTTTTAGAGATTATTCTCTGTTTATAATACCATCAGACTTAATTACTGGAGGAATTGTTAAAAAACTGCAAAAAAGAGTTCACTACTGTTGTTATACATTTTGTCAACTTCAACAGGACTGCAAGCATGGGGATCCACCCACCGAAAATGATGTAATGTGACTTACGTATGTTAGGGGCATATTTACGACACTGAATCGCTCAAGAGTAGACAGTAGATTGCTCTCAAATACTCTCGATTGCTCTTGATACCCTGGGATATAAATTTATCGGATTGATTCAACCGACAAATTCAAACAAACACTTGATACGCCAAAAATATCGTATTCCTCATGATCGCCGGACTTTTTGTTGTTGAATGTGGAAACAAGGTTATCATCGCAAAGATAATATATCATGAAATGTTTTGAAACAAACTATTTCTTGAAGGTTTGAAAGTAGGAAGAAGTGTGTTTAAATAGTAGGAACGTTTAGAAAAATGGATCCATCCTCAAAGGAAATTATGTTTAATTGAAAAGAATGTTTGGAAAATCTTGCATATTCATTTCTAACCCCTGTATCATTGTGTCAGTATCATATGTGTATTAATTCCTCTTTTTTTCAAATAACAACTGAACTCCTTATTCATTCACAGGCGTCGAAATGTCAAGCGACGAGGATTCCACCTCCCTTAAAAACGAAACTCCCACAAATTTGAAATTACCGCGGTCTCCAACGTTACCAATTACTCCCACGCTCAGGCAGAGATTTAAATTATTGAAAGCATCTAAGAATGGATCCACCGTTTCTAAAGAAGGCACCGTTTCTATGTCAAACCTAACCAAGATATACAACATGACAACCGATGACACAGAACAAGCGTTTCCGGAGCACAACGAGGAGATAGAGAGCGGCGTGGACGCCCTTGAAGATGCTGATTACAAAGATAGTTCTACCAAAATGGTTCGAAGCGATTCAGAAGTTCTGACGGGTCTGGAACATAAGATCGATAATATACAAATCGATAATGACGGTACAGTTATTGTGAGAGAGGCTGGAGGTTTCCGATGGAGAGGGGAGAGCAGTGGCGACGATGGGGATGGAAAAGTGATGAAAACGGTTTACGCACCAAAAGGTTTCGTGGATTTTAGATATCGGATACATAAGTCAAACAGAAGTTTTTTGTGAGTATATTTTTACTTATCTCTAGGAAATCAAGATCTTAATTTTTTCAACAGCTCCCTCACTGGAAGTGAAAACAAATATTTTTATAACTACTTGATATTTTATTCCTTCATTATAGTAAAAGGACAGAAGTTGTTTAATTTACATTGAAAGTATTCACAGAATTAATCTAAGAGCGACCAGACAGTTTGATAATATCGTTGGGATGAGTCATATTCACGTAAAATATCAATACTATCAGCATCATCTCTGATCTGCCATATAGTCTTCGTCCAAACCCATAGTAATTGAAGTTAACCTCACCAATGAATGTGAATCATTAATAAAACTTATTCGATAAGTGCTTCATCGTTTCGCTATTTATGTAGTCACGAATTTCTAGCTCAAATTTTTTCAGGTTGTAAGTGACATGTTTTTATTTCAGATTTTTTATACTGGTTTTATCGATTTCAATCTTGTATCTGTTGATCCAAAAGTACTCAACCTATATAGCAGGGATGATAGCTGGAATTTTCATAACTGTGTTTTCCTATTATGTCATGAATAAGTTTTCAATGAATTCCCCTGGGAGGAGTATAAAGGAAAATCAAGATATGCTCTGAAAGATATTTGGGAGGTCATGGCTGTGAGAGAGCATCAACCAATGCTGAAATACGAAGTAAGAAATATATGTTGATGCATTTCTCCTTGTGAAAATATCTGTCTCATCGATGTTTTGCTGATTATGTGCTCTTAATTTTGAAATGTTTGTGTGTACAGTGTAATATTATTTCTTCTGTACTGTAATATCAATCTTTGAATTGATTAATTAGCAATATTGTATATATACAGGGTGATCCAACGAAAACTTAACACCTCGATTTTCCGGTTTTAAAATGAAAATATGGAGAATCGCTCGGACTCGTTGATTTCTGATTCGAGGGGGAACAACTTTTCCGAGTTTTTTCATGCCCGTTACTTCAATTCCTCAACAGGGGTGAGCACAACTCCATGATTTGAATAGGGATGAGGGCATTGCGATACCTCATTTTGAAGATCTTATCGAGTACTATCTGATCCTTAATTTTCACTTCAAAATTTTCATTGTTAACGAAATGGCAGCTAAAAAAGTGGAAGATTACTCTCTTTTGTGATTACAGTACAACCTCTCTAATCCGAATCATATGGGATAAAGGCTTGTTCGGATTACTGAAATATTCGGATTATCGAGGTAATTGAAATGAAATAGTAAAGAAAAGACAGGGCTGAAAAACGTGAAACATTTATTGAAAAACGTGAAATATTTATCGAAAACGTGAAATATTTATTGAATAACGTAAAATATTCATTGAATAACTCAAAATTATTGTGATTCACAGGAAAACATGAAAATATAACTACATATTCTTAAGAAAGTGATACATTTCACAGATCATTTTTTAGGTTCTGAAGAAGTCTTGGATCGTTTTCTGTTTTAACGTACGAAGATGAGAATTTGCAGCTTCCTCTCTCAGTTTATTCAATAATAATATTTGGTGCTGAGGGGTATCATTTTTTGTGCACCATTCAAAACATTTGTTGAAACACAACAGATCTTCTTTATGTTTCACTGAATTCATGGTGACATCGCCTTCTTCAAGTTCTTCTGTATCCTCGTCACTTTCTATGTTGTTGATTATTTCAGCTTCAGAGAGATAATTCTCATTATCTCCTACAACCCATTCTTCAATGTCTTCAGTTGTTAATTCTTGACCAGATACATTTGTTAGCACATCTGCGTAGATCGCGATTTTTCCTTTTCTCTAGCAAAATTTTTTCTCCCAACCGTGAAAGAGGCTACAGGTCACCTGCGTCATAATCATCATCTTTTATGGACCATACATTCTTCCATGATTTCTGAATTAACTCTTGGGACACAGCTGACAAAGCCCTTTCAAGAGAAAACACCACATGTTTGAAGTTCAATTGCTTCAGTAACTGCGAAACGTTATTGTCTTCTTGTCCCACAATATTCAGTAGCAAAGATTTTCGATAATGCAATGTCACATTCTGTATTACATGTTGATCAATTTGTTGTAATAATGGAGTACAATCAGGAGGTAGAAACATGACCTGAATATTTCGGTTCTCACTGATTAATTCCTCTTCTCTTGGATGTCCATGAGCATTATCTAATAAGAGCAGCGCTTTTTGTGGCAATTTCAGCTCGTTCATTTTATTTTTAACATCAGGAATAAATTATTTGTGGAACTATTCAAAAAAAAAGTTCAATTGACGAGGCTTTTACATGATAGAAATCCATTTTCACAAATACAAGTAAACGATGATTTCAACTAAAATATATCATTAAATGCTCGACGCGTTTCGATACACAGTATCTTTATCAAGAGCGAATGAATACTACAGATATATCTTACTAACAAATTTTTATATATACTAAAAAGCAATCCACTCAGAGCTATCCGTACTTGAACTAATGTTTAGGAAATAAATTTAATAAGGGTGAGTTATTTAAATAACTCACTCTGAGTGGATTGGCTCTTTAGTATATATAAAAATTTGTTAGTAAGATATATTTGCAGTATTCATTCGCTCTTGATGAAGATATTGTGTATCGAAACGCGTCGAGCATTCCATAATATATTTTTGTAGAAATAATCGTTTACTTGTATTTGAAAAAAAGTTCTCTAGTTACCCACCCTTTTCTTCGACCTTTATAATAAACAGGCAAATTGGAGCAATTCTTGAATTCTCGGGGTTTGTTGGCTTTTCCGATGACCAACAATTTCATTTTATGAGATACTGATGCATTAGAGTATGGCATGAATGTAATACGGTACTTACTCATCTTCCGACCCGGAGCTGAATTTTCAGCAGCATGGACTAGTATTTTGTTTGGAAGACTTAGCCAGAATAACCCACTTCCATCTGCGTTGTAAACTTGATCTGGCGCTAGATCCATCTCCGTATTTTTTGAAGATATTTATTTTTAAATGGTTCTACATCACTAACGTCTGAGGACAATTTCTATCCTGATATGGTAAGTTGTCGATTCCATGTCTTTTTTTTGAATTTTCCCAACCATCCTTGACTTGCCTTGAAATCATCTCTACCTGTTATACTGGTGTAAAAAATCTTGCTTTCTCACATATGAGATCACCAGATAAAGGTGTATGTCGAGATCGTTCTTGTAAGAATCAAGTGTATAAAGCATTTTCAACTTTCGGATTTTCACTAGTTCTGAACGTACGCCGTTTCCCAGGACCAGAATCAGAAGAAGATATAAAATTCTCAATTGATTTTATTTTTCTCTTTATATCGCATATTGTAGATTTTTCAATTGAATGTATTCTGGCCAATTCAAAAACACTTTTTCCAATATCTAATTCTTTCAAAATTTCGTATTTTTGCTGCAATGTTGACGTTTTATGTCGACGCGACACGATTAGTACGGATATCAGGCGCTGATTGTGAGAAGACAATCTAATCTGCACAATTGAAGCGCGTATTCAGACAAGATATTGCAAGTTCGGACACTTTCAATCGATGAAATCATTGACGGCGTTCCGATTATAGAGATAAAAAATAAATTGTGCGGATTATAGAGGTTGGTGATTTCAAAGTTTCGTTGTTCGGATTACTGGATGTGCGAATTAGAGTGTGTTCGAATTAGACAGGTTGTACTGTAGTTTATTAAGTGTTGAAAATGGGCACCATTTACTTTCATGCAGTAAAGAACGCTGGTGTATGGCTAGCTTATGTTGAATTTACCTCGAGAAGACCATGAAACGATCATTTTTCAACAAGATGGCGCACCACCTCATTTTGTTCAACCTGTGTGTCAGTTCTTAGATGAAAATTTCTCTCCGGTCTGGATTGGAAGAAGAGGACATATTGAGTGGCCACCCAGATCACCTGATCTGGCGCCACTGGACTTTTGTCTATGGGGTCTCCTGAAATCTAAAATCTACGCTACCCATCCTAAGTCACTGGATGATTTGAGAATTTGGATAATTAATGAAAGCTGTCAAATTGTACCAGAAATGTTGAGTAATGTATGTGAACGATATGGGCAAAACTTATTTTACTGCATGGAAGTGAATGGTGCCCATTTTCAGCACTTAATGAACTAATCACAAAAGTAAGTAGTCTTCCACTTTTTTAGCTGCCATTTCGTTAACGATGAAAATTTTGAGCGAAAATTTAGGGTCAGATAGTACTCGATAAGATCTTCAAAATGAGTTATCGCAACACCCCTCATCGCTATTCAAAATCAAGGGGTTGTGCTCACCCCCGTTAAGGAATTGAAGTTACGGGGATGAAAAAATCGGAAAAGTTGTTCCCCCTCGAATCAGAAATGGACGGGTCCGAGCGATCCTCCATATTTTCATTTTAAAACAGGAAAATCGAGGTGTGAAGTTTGGACCACTCTATATATATATATATATATATATATATATATATATATATATATATATATATATATATATATATATATATATATATATATATATATATATATATATTATTTTTTATATATAATTTTTTCTCCAGGGTTGGGCTAACGAGTTTCCAGACCCTTATCATCCAAGCACTTATCATGTAAGCCTGACACAGCCAGTATATTTAAAATTACAAGGAAATTTTCTGAGAATTAGCAACTCTACTTCGAAAGTACCAAAACGAGCTATGTGGAATGAGGTGGAGTTAAAGAAAAGTTTCAGCCATCAAAGAATTTATAATCTTCTTGGAGCCAAGGTATCTTTATTGCCAGTGGGTTTAGCTAAAATAAGGTAAGAACAAAAAATGAAAACAATTGAATTTTTCTTGAAATCGCTTCTGAAATTACACATATTTTTGAATGATTTTGTCAGAGAGTGTGCTTATATTGTTTGTAATATCATTGGTAGAGAAACTTCCTCACAAGAAAAAATCAACTACGCGAAGTCGAATTAAAGTCTACATACATGCTGCTAACACGTTTAGCTAATTTAAGTCGCATTGTTTAATTGATAGGCTAGATTCTACCACATCAAATGAAGGTATTAGTTCATTTTGCCTTTTTGTTTCCAAAAATAAATCAATTAACATGTCTGGTGGGCCATTCTGATTGCAATGTAATTTTTTTGTAATTACTTGTAAATCCGTACCATTCGTCGTCATCTAAGCATTAACTTCTCTAAGAGGATATAGAGTAATTCTGAATTATCGTAACCGACAAAAATAAGAATTTACAGGGTCAGGTATTTTGTTTAATTATTTTCAAAAAATATTTTTAATTGAAACACTCAAATAGAATTATGGTTAAAAAATCATTTTTACTAATAATTTTTTTGTTGTGAAAATAATTAGAAAATACCTGCCCCTGTAGATTCTTATTCTACTCAGTTAAGATAATACGGCTGTAATGGCTCGATATACTGAAATTCTACAAGGCTTACCGATGAAATCGTCATCTTGCCAAGAATCCCATCTCTCTCGTTCTTGCCAATCGTATTATATGTATGAATCAACTCCCAGCCACTGTTGAAAGGGGTTCAAACAAAAATTTTTCTCAATTTTCTTTCACTGCATCCATTTTGGAAATTAATTTAGATGATCAAACTATTTTCTATAATAGTAATAGAATATTAATGATAAATAAAAATATTTGTTATACGTAGTAATTTTGCCAGTTTGAAAAAATACATATTCCAAGAAGAAACCAACAATTTCCAAAGGACAATAGTCCAATGAAGATAAACAATTTTGAAGTTGAATTGAATATCGGTATTCATCATTCAGTTTATAATTATCCTTTTTAGGCACTGGAGCAAGAAATATCCAATATGTATAGTTATTAGTGATGAACAGCTAAAATTTGGCGACGACATGGCGTCTAAAGATACAGACGATGAAAAAGAAAACAGCCCACCTTTGTCCAAAGGTTCTGGCCTTAGTTCCAAGAAAAAAATGTCTACGATTTCATCCGTAAGAAGAATTGTTAAAAGCACAATGCAAGTGATTGATTTTTTTAATGAACATTTTTAGCCTCAAAGATTCAGTAAGTTGTGTGCCGAGCAGGACAATTTTTATACAGATGTCGATGTTTCCAAATCAGACACTTCTTCACCTATTTTTGTAAGTTTTCTAAATCTCACTTTGATTCAGTGAATTAATTGTTTCAATAATTTTAGGAGGACGAGAAACCAGTTGCTCAAGATTTGGAAAAGAGTGTCGAACCAGATGATGAGAATGAAAATCCAAGTATTTTAGAAGAAAGTTGGTCAAACTGTACATTAGATGTGAGTGTAAGGGTTCAAAAATATATTGCGTATATTTATGCATGTTACATTTGATAACCAGTGTCGGCCATTCTCAGAATGTTTGTCTACAATTGGGTTCTTCAGAAGAACTATTCTAGTATCTGGTAGTTGTAGCAGAAATCTCAATCTGCACAAAGTAATGCTAATCAGTGGATTTCCTTTGTATAGCTTACAGTTGGCTACTTCTATCAGGAATATTCGGTCTATAAAATGGTGTTTCATGTAGGCCTTCATTAATGAAAGTGCCCTGTTATGGTTCTAGTTATGTGTAGGGCGTAGTTTTTTCCTCGATATCGTCAAGGAGATTGCCGCCATATCTTTGGTATGATGTTGTTTTCCTTTAAATCCCACCATAATTTGAATTTGTTTGGGGGTGCTGGCACTTAGTATTTGTGCTCTTGCTGAGGTTGCTTGAAAGCTGTATCCCAATTCTTTAGTGCCACTCTTTTATGCCAGATCTTCAGTTATCGTTATGTTTTTGTCTGCTGCATTGTGGAAATAACATTATTGAACCGTTGAAGACTTCTTATTTCAATGATCCACAAAAATATACTGCAGAATTAGTATAATAGAAAGGGCTACTTGTGTTGTGTATTCAGTTTCAGTTAATAGTTATTGCAAAACGAACTAATGAATAGTCTTGGCTTAAAGTTTGAATGTATTTGATCAAGTTATAGTTTTGTTATTTATTTGTTCTAGGAGAGTCCTACAGACACCAAAATCTATTTATTTGGAAGAACAGACAGAGAGAAAGAAGACTGGTACAGAAGATTGACTGCAGCCACCCATCCTCAAATTCCCAATACTTCCAAAGAAGCTGGTGAATTGAAAAAAGCAGCTTCTATGGAGTCCATATTGAAAGATAGCGAATATGCAGTATATATGTCGTCTATAATTAAGGTAAAATATTGGGGGATAGAAAACCACTCAATATTATTTGAGTTGAAACTGATGATTATATTGTTTAACTTACAGGCATTTAAGAGAAAAGAAGAAGATTCAGCCAATAAATTTTCTAGTGATATGATTGAAATTGGTAATGTGTCTTGGATCAATGCATTTTTAGGAAGAATACTTTTCGATTGTATGTGCGATGCTGTTTTTACATCTAAAATTAGAGATAGGATCCACAGGAAATTGGCTACCATTAGACTGCCTTATTTTATTGAAGAATTGTCGATAACTGAATTGAATTTGGGTAAAACATCTCCACTTTTCAAGAAAATCAGTAAACCATTTGTTGATGATCGTGGTCTATGGATTGATATGGAGATGACTTACGAAGGTCTAGTGGTATTGACCTTAATGACCAAACTGAATCTTATGAAGTTGAAGCAACCGCCCACAGGAGGTAAATATATCAACCAATTAATACTTCAAAGTGATAGGTTTTAAATAAAAATTCATCGCGACCTCAAACCCAACGGCCGCCACCTCTGCGCAATCCACAGAATGATGACACTTTTCAGTACAAGTTTCATCATCACTCCGCGGCTCGGGAACGGTAACGGCGCGTATCAAATCGCAAATCGGCTCTTACATTTCAACTATTTCAAAAAAAATTAGTCCGATGACATTACGAAAAATATTGTGCCGTTAAATCACACAAAGTATTTTGGGGAATAAACATACTCCATTCCAGTCGCAGCTGTTTCAGGAGTTAGCATTATTTTTCAGAAATCTCCTGAACTTATGCACAAACAGTGATGTGCTATTTAGTTGTTTTAAGCTATCTGGCAGACTATCGAAGGCAAAGTAGCTTTTAGCAACTGGATCCCACAATCCAATTTCTGTTCTTGCTGGAAATAAGTTAAGTATTTCGTTCGCGTATTATGTTTATGAATAGCACTTCGGCACGCTTTCTAATGTTCAGTTTGAAATTCTTTTTCTTTATTTTGAAAATTTGTTTACATTGTTAAACCTTGAAAAAGCTTCGCAATGGCTGTATTTTGAGTTTATTGAAGATAGATTGTGAAGTTGTTCTGTAGTCAAAAATAAAGAGTATCTTTATGAATTTTTTGAAAGTTTTTCAAATTTATCAAATGTTGTGTCCGAACATGTGCCCAAAATGTTGATTAAATATGTTATGGTGGATAAAAAGAAAGTATTCTATATTAAATACTTGGAGTTGGACTTGGACGACCAAGAAATCCCTACACCTGCATAGAGCTTCCAGCTTCATCTTATCTTTCATATACACATATTGAGGTGTCCAATTGATTTTGTCATATAAAATAATTCTTACAAAGTTTGCGTTTTGTACCTTTTTTATGATAGTAGAACCTATTTCAATCGCCGTTTTCACTTTTTTTATTTTTTTGTTTAAAAAGTAGATAATTTGTTTTGTCGGTGTTCAGCTTCAGCTTGTTTTTATCTAAACAGGATTTGTGCTTCTCCAAATATTCATTAATTTCTGATTCAAGTTTTTTCAGGTCATCTTCAGTTTACAAAAGTTATGTGTCCTCGGCAAATGTAAAATATTTCGCCTTTAAGTTGGATTTCTTTAGGCTAAGAACATGCAGTGTGTACAACAGGGGACCTAACACAGATCCCTGTGGCACCCCACTGCGAATCTTCTTCTTGCCACTTTTGCACATCCCCGTCTGCACATTGAATCCCTACCTGACGAGAATAATCCCAATTGCCACCCTATTCTACCTTTAAAACCTACACAATGCAATTTGTCCAATAAGTTACCATGAGCGACCACATTCAATACTTCCATAAGTCTATCAGGACTAGCACCACATATTCTCCTCTGTCCAATTCAACCGGGAAGTAGTGAATAGTAGAATAGTAAAAACAGTTTCTGGTTAATCTTCGTTAGGTCATATAATCTATATTAATATTACTCTTTTCCTCAAATTTGATTCCAAGGTCTTTAATCCTTTTTTGAGCCTTTATGAGTTCGACTTTGATCATTTTCGAACTGCACGGTCGTCAGTTTCCCCACTCCATACGCCCCCACAATCACTGTAGAAAGGTTGATATCTAATTGCCCCCCAAATTTTCAATTAGTTTCTTTTTCACATTTTCCTTTTCGTCTTCCTGATATATTTCTTTGATAATGACATTTGTTGCTAGAGAGATCTGTTCATTTTGTTGATCTCTTCATTCAATTTGAGTTTAATTAGCTGGACTTCCTTGTTTAAGTTATCGTTAATTTATACCTTATCCTTCATAACTTTGTTTTATGATCTTCATTTTGTTATCAATGGAAATCAACTTCTTCATCACATCATTGATAGTATATTCCCATTTTCTGGGTTTTCATTATTGAATTTGTCGTGTGTTTCCACAATCTTACATTCCTCGTAATTTAATTTTTCGCCATTTGCAGCTTCCAGTTGATTATAGTAAAAATTCAATTTAGAGTTATTCGTTCCAATACATTTTACGTGATACCAATGTTGACACTCTCCACAAGAAATAGAGGCTGTTTTGCATTTAAATTTGCATGTCTTGCATATATTCATTTTATTGTTAAGCTATCGGCACTGCGATTTTACGTCAGGCGTTACTTGTTTTGTTCGAGCGTCAATCGATACGCGATAATGCTCATAACATACGACAGTAATAATGTTTTGTGAATGTTAATATCTAAATGCACTTAGACTTTTCACCCTTAATTTTTAATAAGTTGTGATGATCCGAGGTATTTTTCTTGCTAATATTATTTTCAAATTCCAATAAGGTCTTTTCAACTAGGGACCATAAACTTGGAAATATTGAGATGTACTTGCAAATACAATTTCACTTTTGTCGCTTATTAATAAAGAATCTGCGAAAAACAACGCCTCCAGGGTTGTGGATGGTCAAGAGCTATCACAGAATATTCAAATATTCATACCTTTCATATAGGGGCTTGAAAACTTCTTTATCTTGATCAGTCCAACGATCTTCAAGCAGTCTAGGTTAATCTAGGTAGACTGTATCTATATTGGTACAAACCCTGCTATTATGTAGCCAGGCAACATCACATAGATTTTCGAAATAGAATTTCTTGAACGTTATGGAAGGATAAAAACTGATATTGCAACTAGGAAAAAGCGGCATCATACCTGGATCAAATATCAAAATATTTTGAAATCTACATATATCTGCCGATATATGTATTGATATCAAATCGACTGGCAACGGCCACATTCTGTCGCTGTGAAGCCTTTGTTGTTAGTGTTAGTTAGCTATCGAGTGAGAATGTGTTGAATGTAAATAGACAATATATTGGGTAATTCGAATTAAAAATCCAGTGAATATTTTCATGGTGTCGATTTGGTATCTTAATATTCAAATATCAATATTTGTTCGGATTTTATGCTTAACCATACCATTTGTGCGATTACGATAAAGCTTTGTCAACTTATTGTCAGCTCTAACGCGATTAGGAATAGTACAATTAACTTACAATAGGTGGTTCACGCAATGTAACAGCAATTTGTATTTGAGGGAACATCGACGTAGTGACGAAAACAAACTGAGTAGCGTTGTATATTGGCTCCCATTTCCATAGTATTCTACTCTGCTTTTTCTCCTTCGACGTATGGTGTAATTCAAGGTGCACACTACTTTGGTTGAGGTAAACGACACAAGTTATTCTGAGAATCTATTTCCATCAAAAAAATGCTTCCCAAACATTTTTCCGTACAACAATCGATCAACGACAAACGAGCAGTGAAGCTGATCGTTTACGAATTCACGTGCATCTGGATCTCAAGATCAGCATGAGACAAGAATCGAGAACCAAAACAATTTTCTCACCTAAAGTACTTTAATAAAGAAGTCAACAAAATAACATAGATAATTTCTCTTTATATATCATTCAATTTCAATTGAGTATTCATTACTGACAAAGAAATAAATTCCATAATCTATAATCGAATAAGATAATTAATTTTCAAATCCCCACAATTGTTTCTTCAGTGGCATCAAGCTAGTTTTCTAGATAAACGTCATTTGAATCAAGGAATAAAATAAAACAATTTGCTTTACAGATAAAGAAGTACCGAACAAATCAGCGATATTTCATTCAGACGTCGACGATTCGGCAGAGAGCAGCTCAGACGAGGAAAGTATAATATTTCCAAACATTCCTGAAGTATCTAGCTCATCTTCAGGAGCTCAACCACCAGTTAATAAAAGTAAAAAACTTATGAAAATGGTTGATAAAATAGCAGAATCAAAATTTTTCCAAGCAGCTACAGAGAATAAATACATAAAGAAGGCTATGGAAGGTAAAAACTTATGACAATTATTTCTAGACCTAAGAAGAATATTTTTTTTATAATTGGCGTCTGAAATAAAATTAAATGAAATCAAATGTTTCTAGTTCATAAAATTACCTGCCGATTCGAACTACAAATTGCATGTTCTTTCACAGGAGTATCAAATACACATTTGAGGCTGAAAGTAGAAGTTAGAGCCATTGAAGGCACTTTGGTAGTGAATATTCCACCCCCACCCAGTGACAGAATCTGGGTTGGTTTTAAGCCTGTGCCAGAACTGTCTTTGTCTGCACATCCTATAGTAGGTGAACGAAACATTACGTTTATGCATGTCACGAATTGGATAGAAAATAAACTTATACAAGAATTTCAAGTGAGTATAAAATATTGTATAACAAATAAATCTGCATGAAATTTAATTATTAGTATATCGCCGAATAGGCATGGCACCAAAAGATTCAAATTTCTAACATATTACATCCATCACTAAATAAACCCTTTGAATTAACAAAATTCATGAATTACACCCTCCATTCCAAACTTAACCGAACTTCTTGAGAATCGAAACAACCAGTATTAATTCTGATACAAATCTGTTTTTAACTAATGAATGTATTCGCCTTCTGCATTGAAACACAAATTTCAGGCCCCAACAGATTGTCAAACGACTCTGTCTCCTATTTTGGAATGGTCTTTATCACGTCTGGCACCGCACCAATGGCCTCAACCGAATCGTGCCGCTTTCCTTTCATTATCAAATGCAGTTTAGGGAACAGATAGTCGTCGCTCGGAGCCAGATCAGGGGAATTGGGTGAACGTTGCAAGGCAATAATGTGATTTTTGATCAGAGATTCAGTTAAAACTCTTGAACGATGCGATGGGACATATCGTGCAAAAGAGTCCAACTGCCATTTTTCGGATATTCTGGCCGAATACGACAAATTCTTGCCAGCAATTGCTTCATGAGGCCCAAATGTCTCCTGTGACTGTCTGGCCGCGTGGAACAAATTCTTTGTGGATAATTCCTTTACAGTCGTCAAAATAAATCAGCACAATCTCTACATTTGACTTCCCCAAGCGATTTTTTTTTTGGGTGGGTTTCCTTCATCCAACGCTCCTCATTCAGCACTTTACCGCTTTTTTTCGGGCTCATATTGAAAACATTACGTTTTCAAGAAGTTTGGGTTCTCCCGAGAACTTTTTACTGATGTATTTGCTATGCTCAATTCGATTGAATTTTTGGTCGTCGGTGAGTGTGTGGTACAAATCTCGAATTAATCTTCTTAAGGTTCAACCCTTCGGTCAAAATGCGGTATACAGTTGTTTGAGGAATGCGTAATTACATTTCGATAAATTTCACCGATGATTTTTCATTATTTTTGATAAATTCACGCACTTTTTCGATGATTTCTTCCGATAACGCAGTTTTGGGACGGCCTTATATTTCGTCATCATTCAGGGTCTTTTACTCGATTCGAATCGCTTGATCCACTCGTACACTTGCGAACAGAATATACAAACATTACCGTATGCAGTTTTCAATTTATATTTGGTACGTTTCGGTAAAAAATTTACGAAGTTTAACACAAAACTCAATTACAGCTCTTTGTTTAGATAGATAGATAGATCTCTTTGTTTTCCCATTGTAATACAATATAGCCTGATAGGCATAGGACTCGTCAATATGCATATAAACTATGTTAATTACTATATATTAATATTTAATAAATTATTCAATAAATATGTATACAAGCACTTGTTTTAACAGACAGTATTTGTGACAAACAACAAACAAATGAATATATAAATAGTCAAACTATAATTTCAATTTCACTCTTGCTAAAATATGTTCTGTGAAAAGTATTCATTTAGAGTGTAATATGCCAATTGCCTTCAGTTTAAATTTCAATTTATTTGCCGTTAGATTTCCATCTTCTTCTGGAATCTTGTTGTAAATGGAAATACAGGAATATTGAACATTTCTCTGAAGAAAGCTGTATGTATGTGTCGAGTGTTATGTACATGATCTCTCTCATGCTGGGCAAAAAGATCAAGATTTTGTTTTAAAAAGTCTAAAAAGTTATAAGAGAATAGCCTCTGAATTCCTCCCCTGACACTAGCCCTTTCTTCATGTTTCTGTAGATTTTCTTCTTGTTTTTGAGTGACTTCATAAAACTCATTTTTCGACCGATATACTAAACGCACTAACAAACATGACGCAATAACTTAAGTTGTCAATGAAGTACCAAGTAATCGACGGGTACAATATCACAACAGATGGCACTAGCAGTACTGTTTTTTAACAGTTCGGTTACTTTTGAAATGCAGGGTGTATATGAATCAGTTGATATCTAGTAGATCTCTAGTCATACATTCACTAAGTGACTTGTGATCAAGACCACACATTAAAAATTTCAGAAAATATCTTCTGTCTCAAATCTGAAAAATTTTGGATGCAATTCAATGTGTAACTGGCCTTTATAATAGTTGTTATGTTACTCCTCGGTAGAATGCATTTAAAAACAGTTCTATTCATTCGATCCCCTCTGTTGGGGTCCCTGCTAGTTGGTGAACTTCTGGAAATAATTGGCGCACTGGATGTTTATGTACAAGCATACGCTGATGATATAGTAATTCCGGTTGTCGGAGATTACAGCGATGTTTCCGACAGACTTCAGGAGGCTATGTCAGCAAATCAGGGTTGGTGTGAGGGAGAGAAACATAAACCCCTACAAAACCCTTATGGTACCATTTACGAGTAAAAGGAGGATATTTGTTTCTCCCCCGACCTTGGACGGTGTGTTTATTCCGGTTGTGGAAGAAGCAAAATATCTGGGGATTACCCTGGATAGCAAACTCACGTGGAATTCACACCTGGGAAACAATACACAAGGCTAGACGTTCCCTACGGGCATGTCAAACGACCTGTGGAAAAAAGTGGGGTTTGCCCCAAAGCAATTTCAGTGGCTATATGTGATAGTGGTTAGACCACGTATTACGTACGGCTGCATTGCTTGGTGGGAGTACATTCTTTAGAAGCAATCCCAACTCAAGCTCTCTAAATTGCAGAGAACAACCTGCATGATGATCACTGGAGCCTTTCGCTCTTCATCTGGTGATACGAGGAGTGGCTAGAATGGCTTTCTACAGATTCCATCATCTTTCCCGTAATGAAACGGGTAACTTCGGCTTTGTGCCCGGCGCCTTACAGTCCGAAATCGAGGACAACGAAGTGCCGAGTTTGAGGTCTGACAAAGCAACACCTAAAACCAACATGGAGAGGCCATTCCAGATCATCATTGCCGATAGACAGGAATGGACCAGCTCCAAGGACCGTTTACTTGAGGGTCCTTGTTGGTACATGGATGGCTCAAAAACTGAAAAAGGTGTTGGAGCTGGTGTCTACGGTCGACGTGCTGCCAAGGAACAGTCGATATGTCTTGGTGGGCATGCGACTGTCTTTCAAGCAGAAATATTCGCCATTGACCACTGTGCTAACCTTTTGCTAGTGGGGGGATTAACTAATAGGTCAATTAAAATCCTCACCTATAGCCAACCTGCACTGAAGGCATTGCCATCCGCTACTTGTACGTCACTTATGGTGCAGGGATGTTGCTCCACCCTTGCCAAACTAGGAGAGCGGAGCAGGCTCCGTCTGATATGGGTTCCCGGTCACTCGGGCATTCATTGGCCGCTCGAGGAACTGGTCTGGAGTTCATAGGACAGGAGCCTAAGCTCGGAATTCCCCTGGAGACTGCAAAGATCGAGAAAATACGAATAGTTCATTATCGCATTATTTTGTGATGTAATTACAAATCTTCAGTTTACGTATTTTTCCTGTCGCTTTGAACGAAAGGCATTGCTTCTTTCGAAATTTCATGAATCTAGGTAAATGGAAAATACCCTGTAACTGTTGATTTCTTTGAAAGAGTCTAAATATGCAGCAGAATGCGACTTAAACAACCTCATTTCTTTGTCCCATTCAAAAGTTTTCACATATAGTACTTATTGCTGATCTGATTATTTGGTATCAATTTCAATTCGTTACCTTTACGCCTTTTTTAGAAAAAGTTGAATTCGTTGATTATAAAAAGAAATTCACGATGTAATTACAAATCTACATTTTTCGGACTAAAAGACATTACTCCTCGGTAAGTTTTATATTTCTAGATCAACGCAAAGACATAAGCATAAGCGTTATGATTCTATTGTGGGTGTTGAGTGCGTAGCAAAATGCGTATCTCCAATGGCGTTGACTGAAAGTTCTGAATTTCTCAAAGATCAAATGGATTGCAGACTATCTTAATTCAACTCAGTCTTTTTAGCAACAACACCAACTTGATTATCATCTGCAGTGTATCATCATTAAACTTCTCATTCAAATCCAATAAATATGAATCCGACAACAATGAACACAAAATGGAACCCTTAGCTATCAATCTTGGGCTGGGAGTTTCCTCGTTTATGCAGATATACTAGCATCTCCCTGACAAATAATGTCTTATGATTTTTTTAAAAGCAGTAGTAATGAGCCTAGCTAGGACTAGTTCTTGGTTAACGGTATCAAATGCTTTATAGGAATTCAATAGTAGTAGAATAAAACCATCCGTGACAACTTCCCTCAATACATTGGCAATGATTTTAAACAAAACGATTGTAGTATTATGCGATCTTGTGAACTCAGACTGACATTTTGAAAATAATTCCTTATGTAGTAAGATATACCATATGGACTTGTAAAATTTTCTCAAGAACTTTTGATAACACAGAAAGTTTAATTATTGGACGTAAGTCAGACTAATGTTCAGAGTACTCAACTTAGGCATTGGAAACATCTCTGCGTTCTGCCGCCTTATAGAAAAGTAGATATCTCAAAGAATATAGGTAGAGAAGTATTCGACTTTACAGTTGTTATAACATAACAGTAGTATGAAAAATTTCATTATGAACGTATTCACACAATTTGAGTTTTAATATTGTATGTCATCAACTCTGCATGCAGAAGTGAGAAAGATTCAACCAAGAAATTAATTCGTTTTTTCTGCATTAGGTATAGCATGAGGAATTACAGATTGCTCGATTTACCAGAATCAGTCAAAATCTTTAGTACGCTCTAGATTATATTATTATTTATATACTTTCTTTGCAACATTCCCAATAATATAATTCTCGAACTTCACACTAAATCATCAGATGTGAGATTTTTTCAAAAGTTTCTTTTCTTCGGTGAACCATAGAGCTGGTCTTCTAGGATCTTTGAAAAGGGGCATGTTTATCGATCAAGTGTTGTATATAAATATATAGATCAGCTTCGTAGTATACGCATAGATTGTTTTACGAATTGAGATGAATTATACGAAATAAACAAATCTGATCACACTAAACTGCAATATCTCTTAACAAATCTACATTCAAGTCACTCTAAAAAAATATCTGATATTCAACAAGATAAAAATTTGAAATAGCATCTTCCAGGCGATTCATTTCATTACTGTTGTTTCGTGGCTATAAATTATACCAATTGAATATAATATATCGGTGAGCCTGAAAGTTATCCAAAATTGTTCAATAACTAAATCGGTGGTATACTGCTGTAACATACTTGCATGAAGTTCAGATCTGAAGTAAACTCCTCCACCTTTCTTCGTTCAATTCATACGAAAATGATTACAGTTTCCTATCTACAAAACATCATCTTCAAGTTGATCATCGAGCCAAATCTTTGAAATACTAAAACATCAAATCTTCACTCTAAGAGTATCTTCCTTACATAATGAAATGAAGGTAACAGTAAACGAAAATTGACATCAGCCAAAGAAATCTCCATTTCTGACGTAAATTATATTTAAGAACAATAATAACAATACTAAACAGTTTCAATTCCTCTTCAGTTTTTCAATCTGGCCCACCTCCTCCATTCTTATATTAGGTTGGCCTTACAAATAGAAAATTGTCCTTCCTTGCACTTTAAAAATTTGAAACCATTGTCTTTCAGTTCTCTGGCATGTTTCAACTATAAACAAACATTCCTTGGAAGATTCTTGTTCAAATAGATAGCAGTGTTCTGATTATTAATGTCACAGTTTGTATTTGTACTAGTCAATTTCCTTCCCTTTGTGTTATACAGATCGAAAACTTTTTTGCATGCTTCCACTCTTTCGAACTTTATTAAGACTTACTGAGAAGTATATATTATTACCGCTTTTCGTATTGAAGAAAAATTTTTTCAATCTGAATAATCAATGCTCCTCAAATTTTCACTATACTCTCAAACTTAAGACGCATTTCGCCAAACTGGCCTCATCCATACAGAAGTAAATTTGAAAGAAAATTATGCATTATATGTTAATACATCGTACATGATTACATGGGTAGAAGCATGTACTTAAGTTAATCTGAGGAAAATCCAAATAGGATTGTTTATTTTAAGAACTGAAAAGATTGGGTATTGATGTCTATTTAATATTTTTTTAATAAGGAAATTCTCTGTTTGTTGATTTCCAATGATTCCCATAGGTGCAGTTTTAGTTTATTAATTTCATTATGTAAAATATCGAAATTATTTTCAAAAGTATGGTTCTCTTCAGTAAATGATTTGCATAGTGAGAATCTGATTTTTGTTCGATGAAACTGTTTTTGTGCTCTGATATTGAAGTTTGTAAAAGTTCTACCCATATACATTTTATTACAACACAAAAGAACACAATCTAATTTGTTTCCTTTTTCAATTTTGAATATGTCTGTCTAGAGAGTTGTGAAAGATATATAATGAGATTATGAGATGAGAGGAAAGCCTTTAAATTTTTACTAGCTTTGCCAATATAAGTTAATATATTGCATTTTCGGTTTTCCCAATTTCTGATTTCGGTCAGAATTGTTCACATGAAACCATGTTATCAATCATACTAGAAGATAATAAAGTTTCACGTAAACAATTCAGAAACGCAATTTAAGAGAGACTTTAACTGTTGCATTTTATTAGTGGCTCAGACACTTGAGATCCTAGTTTGTTTTAGAAAATGTGGGTAGAAACATAACTCAGATACTTGATGACTGAATTGAATATTTACTCTTGTGTTTTTTTTTCAGAAATTTCTGGTTTTACCTAATATGGAAGATTTAATCATTCCAATAATGATGTCCAAGCTGCCAGAGTAGAATAAGCGAAATATAAAATTTTAATTTGTGTGATACAAATATTTTCAGGGCATTTTGTACTCTAGTCTCATGATTTTTAGTTTTACTAAAATGAAATTATATCCTTTAAGGGTACCAGTATGAAAAATTGTTTTCATTGTAGTCCTTGAAACATACTACAAATGTTGAAATTTTATATTTTAAGTACATTGTGGTAAAGTACTTAAGGGTCTTTGAAAATTGTGTGATAAAACAACTACCTATACATTAAGTTATATAAGTATTTTCTTACACAGTCCAGTTGAAATATTATAATGTTATTTATTTTTATCTGTTCTAATTATTTTGAATGTTAGTTGAGATTTATGGACAGCTATAAATGTATCTTGCCAGATCACTTTTACCATTGTGGAAAATGACTATTTCTAAAAATGTTGAAATATGTGATATAAATAAGCAGTAAAGATTAGTAGTTGTTTACACTTTTGCTTTCACATTGTCGCACAATATTGTTTATTTTATTTCTTTATTAATATTGAGCAAATATGTGTCTGTTGAAATCACTTTTTACACTATTATCTTATTCCTTCATTTTCAAAGATTTGATTTTATATTGATCAGTTTTGAATTTTTTATTTGAGAAATTTATTAAATTATTTGTGTTTATGTAAGACTGTTATTTTCCATACCGCTATTCCTAAAAGTTCATGTTTTGGCTATGGCGCATTTGAAATATTTTCTCCTTTTTGTTTTTGGAATGCAAATTCTTTTGTTGCTGACAATATAGCAACATAAAAGTATGCAGAATGTAGAATTTCGGCTAAATGTATTGAAAAAAACAAGAGCCGGCGGAGAACCCCCTTCAGAAAAGTTTCTTTCCTACAGTATTCTTTCAAACCGAATGAAGCTCGAAATAATTTTTTTTTAATGCAAATAGTGCATAGTTCGAAATGAATTCAAAAATTTTCATTCGATCTTTTAGGACAAATATTTTTATATTTGAATCAGATATTAAGTAGAGAATTGTATTTTTTTAAGATGGCTAACTGAGAAAAAAGGTCCTGACCTCTGTCCAGACAGATAGATCAAAGGTTCAGCCTATAAAGGCTCCTCGTTTATTTTGAGTTACAAAATCTCTAAAAGTCCTAAAATTTTTTATTTTAATTATCTCATTGTATCATAGCAACTATTATAATGATAGTGTAATATACAATTCACTGATGATTAAAATAAGATTTAAATATATTTGTGCGAATGTTGACTATATCTTAGGTGTGCTCACCTAATCCTTTGTTATTAATTCTGTTCGAATCTCGATACTTCCTCGCGCACAGATACTGTATAGCAGAAGTTACATAACGCTGTTTGGTTACATTATGCCAATCCACTCTTTCTGCAAGTCACGTTGATAACTTCGAGCAAAAATTTTAGTGTTGTACGTTGTATCAAAGCTCATCCAATTGGGGTCAAAAATATTCAACCTCTGCACTAAGCGTAACATTATTGTGATATCTAAACATCGACGTTGATTTTAGACCTCAATAATATCTTAATATTAGTTTCACCACAAATATACATATAAGGATTTTTCGAATCTCGCAGTGTCATGGGACCCGTTTGGAGGGTTCAAAGGCTGTACTTGCACTTTCTTGTGAATCAGATAGATGATCGATGTGCGAAGCATAATCGAATAACCTCGAAAGTTGAATTTGGCATAACAAATGTATAACAATCATGAATTATATTTTATTAATAGTATACTGAGCCGGCTCGTTGGCGTAGAGGATATGATGCTCGTCTGCTGCTCAGAGTTACCTGGGTTCAATCCCAACAAAGTCAGTTCGATTTTTCGGATTCTGGGAATCGCTTGAGTGTCCATCTTTCGAAGGAGATGTAAAGCCATCGGTCCTGTCTAACAGAGACGTGTTGTACAATAAAGATCCCTACCCTCGACACGAGAGGGGTGCGGCAAAATTCCCGGGTTAGTGAGGTGACAGAATTCCCTGGCGTGTCATTGGCCGAAAGGCGGAAATAGAGCACGTTAAAAGAATAACAAACAAACAATAGTATACTGGTATAATAAAAAAGTACCGGAAATTCATAAATAAAACAACTTTATTACATTAATTTACGGATAATTTTATATCGTCTTCAAAGTAACATCCATCTGTCTGAAGCAACATACATGTGCCAATGCGTAGTCCGAGTATCCATTCATTTTGGTAGGCCGAATCTGGAACCTCCTTCTTCGTATTTCGTTTCATGCAGAGGTTCTAATATATTCCCACGAAAATGGAGAAAATGCCACGCATATTTGGTGAATAGGTTTTGCTCAGGCACCAAACTTCTAGAGAAATTTTCGCTTAATAAATTTGTTCATGTTAAAACGCGACAAAACAGAATTACTATTGAAGTAGATTGAATCTGACTTCTCGTTTTTCTTCTCTTCTAGTAGGTATTCTCGATCACATCAGTTATTTGGTAGGAAAGTCATCTTCGAATTGTTATTGATTTTAGATCTAGAAGTTTTGAAATGCTCAAATTGTCCTGAAACAGAATATTTCACAAGTTAAAACTCTGATATTTTTCAGTATAATTGAAGGAATACGTCCATGGATTTTTTAGTTGGCAATATTGACGTGACAGCGTCTCATAATTCGATGGAGCCGGCTGCACGCGCGAAAAAACATTACTCATACGGCGTTACCTCGATCTGAGGCGTTCAATTTGAGGCTAAGTGCAAGCGAGAGCGCGGAACGAGCGACAAAGAGGCACAATCGGCCTCCGCGTTCGACATCTGTCTCTCTCCTACTTGAGTGAGCGATGCGTCCGCGTGGACAGCTGCTATACAATAATACATTTACATGTTTTCGTTAAGTATGAAGTGCAGTGAAAAGTGAATGTGGTGTCAGTTGTTTATAGCGACGATAGAGGTAATGATTCTTTCGATATTAAATATATGATCAGTGATATATTGTCGGATATTCGTGCTTTCATCATTAAAATAAATAGCATCGATCCGCTTGTGCAGCGATTGTAAAAAATTAAATTAAAAATTGACATAATTAATTGTATTTATGCGTACACATAAATGTAACTTAATCAATTCAATTGTGATTACCATTTACCTCCTTCTCTATATCCATACATAATATCTGTCAAACAAATAAAATTAAAATTTTCCTTTGAAAAATGGAACCATTCCATCAGTATTTTCCTATGGCGTTGTCACGTACAACCATCGTCAGTAAATCGACTTAACAGACAACCGATTTTTTTTTAAGTACCTACATCTAACCATAAAAAAAATCGATATACTTCATCCAGCGAGGTATTTCTGGTAATTCGAAGATACTAGAAAAGAAGAAAAACGAGAAGCCAGATTCAATCCACTTCGGTATTAATTGATTTCGCACTTTTTATCTCGGAATTCTAACCAGAATTATTTTGATGAAGATTTTGAGATGGGATATGTGCAAATGCATTATTTGAAAGATTTCTGCTCATATAATCTGCGAATTTCCGGGTCCTCGCGCGAAGAAACATAATTTTTGGGATAAAATCGCGAATAACTCGGAAGCGATGCATTTTAGGTATAGGGAAACCTATATGGTGCGTGCAAAAATAGGTAGTTTAATTTGAAAATATGGACTTTTGTATTGTACCTTTGAATGTACTACGATTTGCCACATGCTTTGGGAACACCCAGCATACCGTGAAGCCTCTAAATGCATTGAATTCTGTTGAATGAGCCTCTTTACTTACAACGAGCTTGAAATAATCGATAAAGAATGATCTTTAGTATTTTTATGATGCCTTTTAAGCGACAACCATAAATCGCAAAAAAATTCTGTTTGTAAAATTCATATCCTCCTTTCGACTGATTTCAGATGGCAATGATATGAGAAACAATTGTCCAGAATTTAATTTTCTACAATAACATTGATTGAATAACATTCAAGACAACAACAAAATTCTCAAATCGGTCATTCCTTCCTCCTTATATTTTGAATGTCCCATCTCGCGTGGACACCCTTGAAGAGACCGTGCGTTATGAAGATAATATAATTTTTAGAAACCTGAAACACTTTATTATTGAAATATTTGATTTCAATTTTTAGGTGTGTACATAATTATGCTTCGTAAGTATAATCAACCCAAAAGAATTTTTATAATAGTCTGGATATGTACGTAGGTATTCTCAGCAAAGGGTACCTTAGTACACTGCATGTGGCCCATCCGTACTCAGTGGGGTAGATGTCCAAAGAATTACAAACAATAACTGTTCTGCTTAAAACACGATTGCAATTTTTTACTACCAACTAATAAATTTAATTATTAGATTACTGTTACCGTGGTTTCTAACTCATAGTCATTGTCGACAATATGAAACGGAGTGTAAATGGATTTATATAAAATGTATAGGTCCTTATTTGGATTTGGAAAAACCAGATAGTAGGTATATAGTTCACAAAATATTGAGAGGGAACTATTATTTGAATACATCGAAAATTTGGTATGCATATAAATCAGTCTGCTCGTTCATTATTAGTAAACTGTCATTCGTGTCTTAACAATGCTTAACTACCAAATAGTAACGGCTAAACCCGTACAATAGTATTTCCTTATATTTATTGCAATTGAAATTAGGAAAAGCAAGTTTTCGTACATGTCCAGTTAGAAAATGGTGTATTTTATTTTCTTTGTTTGACTTGATAACTTCAGATGTGAAGTATTATAAGAACATCTTGCGTGAACAGCAGAATTTTTAGAGTTGTAGGTTCGATATCATATTTTACTGCGAATTTTGTAATAGATAACTTGCTCGGAAATAAAAAATACGTTTTAGATTGCAGAAGACATGATCTCCTTATTTATTTGTGCACTCCTCGTTTTTTCTTTTTACAACTACGTTCCATGTTCCTGAAAAAAGAATAATACAAAAAAAAATCAGTGCATCCTTCCTCTATAAGTGGTTTCAATTTAAACCAAACTAGGTGAATAATATCCACATGGCGAATTATTCTGTTAAGTTTGGAATTAAAAGTTGAAAGTAACTATAAGAATATTCACACTAAATTGGAGAGTAGAGTGGAATATAATGCACTAAGTAAAATAAAATAAAACTTGTCTCATGTTTTCTTCTGATGAAAATTGATTAATCTAGAGTGCATAATTTAAAATATTCGAAAAGCATTTTTCTCTATGTATGAGAACAACGGTTACAAAGAACTATGATAGAACCTGCTCCATATCTTAGTTTGGAATTTTAATTTCTTCATCCATTGTTGATTCAGAGCTTTTCGTTTTTCTTAATGGTAGGCACATATGGATCGAACTTAGAGCTTTCACAATATTTGTTTTCTCTTCTCTAGTGAAAATAATATTTAATGGAATCTCAACATTAACAGTAATTGGCTCTTGACAGTAGTCAATCGTGTTTTAGTATGGGTAATAATGTAAATCGAACAATACATAGCAATTTTTTTAAAGGCGTTTTGTTGACTTTGTTGAGAGGAGATCCAGATATGGCAGCTGTCTGATTGATTCTTTTTCAATTGTAAATGCATACTTAACTATCGGAAAAATTCTCAGAAACCCGAAAGACAACATTCCTTTAGAAAATCAGGGAGTTTACTCAATACCATGCGGAGATTGTGACAAGTTATACATCGGCCAAACTAATAAATGAATAAAAGAAAGAACAGAGGAACATAAAATAGCACTAAAAAATAAATCCATCTCATCCGCCATTTATCTACATAAATTACACGAGGACATAAAAGTAGAACCACCGACAAACCGCTATCAGTTACGCTCGAGACATCGTCTACCGAACGCCTGAAGATGACAGAGACAACTCATCAAAAACCCCTACAGAAAAACAGTAAATAGAGAAGAGAACAAATTGGAATACGTTTGTTTGTATGAATGAAAACCCAACTGTGATTAGTCTCATTTATTATGAATAAGCACATATATTTATTAAGCCTCTTGGAGTTGAGAATCTTTAATTTTAGGACAATATTCATGTCAATAAGAATCAAAATTGTATATAAAAGTCTTTTATGAGTTGTTGTAAAATAATATTGTGTTAACAATATCAAAAATATATATTGACTAAAATGATCTACAAAATTAAAAATAAAGACGATATCTATTATATACAGAATATACAACACGAACAACTTCAACATTTCAGTCTCAACTATGTTGCTGTGCAACTTTTGTAATAGTTTCAATGATCTGTTTTCTCATTTTTAAATCTTCTAAAGCTTCTTGTAAATCTTCATTTTTCCTTTCTAACATGTCCTGTTTCTTTTTCAATTCTTGTTCTAAACTCATTATTTGCTGCAAATAAAAAATTGATTATAACAAAATTCAAACAACATTTGGAAAAGCTAACCAGTTTCATTTCTTCAATTTGAGATAAAGATTTTTTCAGTGCATCTTCCTTCTTGACCAGATTCTTTTCTAGTCTTGAACAATTTTCTTCTAACTTTGAAACTAAATGTTTCAGTTTGGCTTGTTGCTCTTCTAATTGGTCCTTAGATTCCTTGACTTCATTGAGTTCCTCTTCAAGCTTCAATGCCCTCTTTTCTTCATGTGCAAGTCTACTTTGCACAGCTTTGCATCGTCCCTTCTCTGCTTCGAAGGAATTTGTTCTTAACTGAAGAAAAATTGTTTGTTGTATAAAAATAACTTTTTAACACTCTAGACCAAGTTTGTATCATAAATAGTCGAGAAAATTTAAAAATAAGTAAGAAAGATTGTTCTTACCTGTAATACGTCTTCCAATTGCTGCTTCATTTTGGATACTTCTTCATGTCTTTGTTGCGTGTGAAATAGTAACTGGTGCAACCTATTCATTTCAGCTGTCAATTGTGCAGTACGGTGTTGGAGATGACTACATCTTTCAGACGCCGCCTCTACGCTAGCCATTGCCGCCCGTTCCGCATGCCCCATAGATGCCAGTTTGTATTCATAGAGTTCCATAACATCAGAAGTCGAGATGTCGACAAAATTTCTGTTGGTTATCACGTCCTAAAAAGAACGCATATAATAAGCTCTTCGTATAAAAAATTATGAGGACAAATGTGTATCAGATCAATCTTAAATTTTTAAATTGTTCTTCAATTCACTAACCTCTGTGGATGATGCAGCCCTAAAGAAATAGATAATAAAGATAAGCCCTTACTAAATAATATAAAAATAATGAATAAATAAACTATAATAAAATTATCGAATCACCTTCAACTTGTTGATTAATCCATCCAATTTTTCAACCTGAGCAATCGACAGAACTGGCGTCGATATCTCATTGATGATATGGTGATTTTTAGTGGGAGGTGGTGAACTCAAACTGACGAAACTCTGGACGGAACTCATGGCGGTAGCTACGTTATCTCTAGGAAAGGTCGAAAGGCTTGTCATTTCTAAAACGAGTGACTTGACCTCTTTCGATCCGCCATAGAGTGCTTGGGAAAGGACGTAATGGATCTGCCTAGAAAAAATTTTGCAGTTTAATATTGGAAGAGGAATCTGTTGAGTTCCTTTTGGGATTATTAAAACTATACTCTTCAATGAAAAATGGTATGCCTTCCGCATATGAATGAAAAACAATTCGTTTCAGATAGCTACCATAAATTGCTTAGCAGTATATAATCTTTCAATTTGATTTTGCGTCGTTTTTTCGTGGCCCCATTTCTTGTAGGGTTTGTTGAATGTTTCGTAAATCTTCATGCTTCAATGGTTTATGAATCGTGAGCAACAACGGTAATTTTTTCATACGGTAATATACCCAGTAGATTCGAATGTAGAGTTCTCCCAGGAGAAATTTGTTCACTGCGACACGATCGACCTTTTCAGAAAGAATTTTATGCCAACATTCCAAAGCCAATATAAAACTTTTAAAATACATAAGGAGTCTCAATGATTAGATTGGAATTTTCATAATCATCATCATATAAAATAACCCCATAGGACAACAAATGAGCTTTCTCCAATTATATTAGGTAGGATTAGTAGATGAAACATGTGTGATGTTCGAAGCATTATTTTCAATAAGCGAGATTAGCAGTTTTCATTTTTGGATGGTATTAGAGGAATTTTATTTGCTGATATGTATGAGAAAATGCTTTGGTATTCAGTACTCCAGCAAGTGTCAAATATTCCAGGATTCAACAAAAGATTAGAGGTCAGTATAACATGGTAAGTTCAAAACATTAATTAAATTAACGAAGAACTCACCAGAAGTATAAGTAGACTAATATTAACTGAACGTCTTCTAAAGTAGAGTTTATGATTGTTTCTCAGGGCTAGAAAACAGGTACTTCAACCAAGCAATTCCGAGATGCTTGCAAGTTATCGTCAAGAGTTTTTCGACTAAGTTATGTTGTAGAATGACGCTGTCATTGTATGACCTGAAATAAGGTTAGACAATCTGCTCTATTTGAAGAATTTGATACAATGGAAAAATTAAAAGAATTTTTGAAAATGACTGAAACCATTCGAAATGATTTCTAAGAGTGTTGAAGAAAAACAGTCTCCTATTAGGAGGTATGCAATATTCAATCGAACTTATACCCTCTCTTGGAAACATATACTGTTGGGATAGATATGGGTAAAATCATATCCAGGATAAATGCAATCTTTCTAAATCTTAGTCTACCTCCTAGGCAGAGGTTCCTTCTAATGTATGATCTAGTAATTGAACACTGAAGATGAAATTGTTTTGAATGGAAATCTCAATGTGCCAATACTATCGAAAACGGTGCTTTTTAAGAGAATTTTTCACGAATTTCAAGTGTATGTTTCAAAATATGAATACAGCATTATTGACGTAAATAAAGTAAATTTCAGGTTCAACTGCATTTTAGAAACGATTTCCTGGCTAGCTATCTCAAAGTAGGTAATCCCATTCCAAGGAGGAAAAGCTATGTTTCCATCATGGTTATTAAATATCTCTAAGGAGGACTTATTAGATAGTTGATTTTGAATAAGGCCAACTAATAATTCATGCCCGCTTTTATTCAGTGACAAGTAGGTATAAAATTCAGTTTTTCAAATAATAAGAAATCTATATTTAATATTAGATGGTTTCACTATGCCAATGTGTGTCATTCATTCAATTTTAGATATGAGTTGATAGATAAGAAAATAAACTTGGGATATTACACTATATTTGAATATTATAATAATTCAATTGTCATAAGTTGCTCCTTCCATTTCTGTTGAACTAATTATATTAGTTAGTTATTTTTAGAAGTTGGTTGAATCAAATTTTCGTATTGGCTCAACTTGTTCAATTATATGATGCAGTAATGGTGAACTTTTTCTGAATTCTTATTTTGTTCTATTTAAATATTGAAATTAATTTCTGCTAAGTCATGGCTTCCAGATTTACAAAAAATGATTAATTGCGAAAATAACAGAATCTGACACATAAGTGGAGAAAATGGTATATGTATTAGGGTTTTGGTCACCTTTGTTGTAAGAAATTTTCGCGAATCGTCACCCAGCTGACGTCATGCTTGGCGAGTTCATCCACAAGTGCCAAAGCATGGGTATACAAGTTGATAGCTTCTTCAGAACAAGTATTGTGATCATTCGCCCTCAAACGTGGAGAGTCATCGCCAAGAAGTGGATAAAAAACTTTGAGTATGGTCTCTTCCTTCAATTCCATAAGTATCCTGTGAACAAGAATATTACAGTAATTATTATGGAAATGAAAACCAACCAAGTTTGAAAATTTCATTTGAATTCAAGTTTTGATAGTATTTAGAAAAATCAATACTAATAACTGCCAATTGAAAAATTGAAATTTTTTAAAATTGAACAAAAAAGAATAATGTATATAGGTCTCTTAAAAGGTTTGCCCTTATTAATAAACGTTAGACTGCATTACTTTATATTTTTCCCACATATGGTCACTGTATTGTGTGCTGTTGCTCAGTAATTTTACATATAAATTAGGATCTTACTCGCGCATATTTAACAATTTGAGGTTTTGAATTTCGATGTTTCATGGGCGCATCTATAATGTCCAGATCTAATTAACTCACATTAAATCTGGATATTAAAGATCTTTAGTATTCATAATATTAAGGTATTGAGAACATATGCATGGAAAAAGAGAGGAAAACTAGCATTGCCAAAGATGCTTCTGAACAAGAAACAAGTATGAATTTGTCACACTTACATTTCTGTTAGTATTAATGCTATTATATAAGCAACTCCAAATTTGGGAAACATTTCATTTACTATGTTTTATTCATCAACACTTAATAAAAATACCAATAAAAGCAAAACTACGGTTTGACTGTGAGCTGAATAGCAGCTCCATTACTGCGACCTAGTGGTCTATAGTAACATACTCTCTGACAGAACTTCATCCTTCCTGAAAGCTAGTTGAATAAGAACTCATTGATCTCCTTTAATTTCAGTTAGCGAGGTCCAAGTTTTTGAAGCTTGATTCTGTTCCTGGCCGGGCATTTGCATACGACGTGTTATATTAATTCGTCATTTACAAGCACAAGTTGCATGAGGTATTTTCCATCAATACAAATTTTTTTTAATAATTTTTGAGGTGAAATTGTCTGGATAGTATCAAATTTTAAGCCAAGCCAGAACTGTTCAAATTTCTATAGGTGTAGCCAGTTCTCTCTGCACCCTGAGATCCCATCTACTGACTGTTTTCTTGCAGTTTCAGAAACACCAAAGATGAAAAGAAAAATAAATCCAAGCCAGCCCAAGGTAGCCAATGAGTCCGCCTTTTCATTGCTCTTAGTGTCCGAGCGGACCGAGATACACATTGATTGAAACTTGCTGTCTCCAAGTCTGGCAATGGGTTAAAAATATTTTTGTACCATTAGCGAGGTTATTTATTTATTTATTCAAATGAAAAAAAGGTTATGGAAAATTGGAGAACCACATGGATTATGCCATAATGTTAAATTTTTATGTGATTTATTGATCCTCGTGTCCACCTTTTTATCAGCAATAGGTTTGCACAGTTATTAATGTCGAATATTTTAGCCTGCAGGCATTCGCTAGGCTTCTAATATATAAGTTCTTTTTCCCGGAGAGTGGTCCAAGAGGGTATTGAGTGGGTTCCCACTTAGTTTTTGACTCTCCCACATTACTTGAATTGTTGATAAAGCCTACTGCGATCTGTCTGCCGATGCTGGGCACTTTGCGGTGGGTTATGCCGACGATCTTGTACTCCTTGTTCAAAGAAAAAACATCAGCACCATATGCGAAGTTGAACAGAATGCTCTGCGGATGACTGAGCAACGGTGCAGAGAGAATCACCTATCGGTTAATCCCAACAAAACAGACATGATCATATTTACCCCTGTAAGAAAATTACAGTTTTTCAAGACACCGATTCTATTTAATGAGAAACTAACACTAGTAAAACGAGTGATATATTTAGGTCTGATGCTTGATACCAAATTAAATTGAGACAACCGTATCGAAAGACAAGCGCTGAAAGCGCAAAACACACTCTGGACTTGCCGCAAGTTATTTGGGCCAGAAGGGGGACTCAAACCAAACATAATATATTGGTTATACACGACGGTGATTAGACCGCTCCTGATCTATGGGGGCATCGTATAATGGTCTGCATTGAAGAAGAAGACCAAACAGAATAAAATAAGCAAGATCCAAAGGCAAGCGTATCTAGCAGTCATGGGGGGCCTAGATATCGACACCCAGGGCCTCCATGGGATGTCTGCTGGGCCTTCTCCTTCTACCCTTAGTGGAGGGATGGCCATGAGGATATCATTGAGGCTATGAGAAGGAGGCATTGGGAGAGACAGAAATCTGGTTTATGGACACTATATCCCTCAATAAAATAAGAGAAGTCTGATCTGATATTCTCATAAGGGGAGATAGAATCGGAGCCACTCATCATTTTGACGAACCGGTTAAGGTAGTCATTCCACCGAAAGAAATTTGGTATATGTCCCATGCTCTACTCCCTCCATAGGGCCCAATCTGGTTTACAGACTAGTCCAAAACCAAGATGGGTATAGGCATCGGCAACCACGGCTCTAGGGCAAAAATTAGAATTGCTCTAGGAGACCATGTAACCGTAACACACGCAGAAGTATACGCGACTCTCAGATGCGTGCAAGAAAACCTACATAGGAACTACAGAGACGCTTATATTTACATATGCTCTGATAGCTAAAACACCGTGGAATACTTGAAAGTCCCAAGCATTAAACCCAAATTAGTTGACACAAATAGGGTTACTATGCTGTGGTGCCCAGCCAACAGGGTATGGAAGGGAATGAAAAAACAGACAGTCTTGCCAAAAATGTAACAGCTGTTAGGCTGATGGGACCAGAACCTATTTTGACTATCCCATGGACACACATGCTCTTCTTCCAAGACTGGAACGCTACCAAGGTACAAACTACTGGGCAGGCATTTTGGGCCTGAGATAGTCAGAAAGGGCCTTATCAAAGAAGAGGGGAAAATGAACTATTGTCCCTCGACAAGAAGTCTATTGGAATGGTAGTTGGCCTACTAACAGGACACCAACTCAATAAATATCAACAGCTCATGAGACTATTTGAAGCTGCATAGTGCTGTGGTTGCCTAGAAAATGAAGAAACAATGGAAAATATAGTCTTTGAATGTTGCGCTCATAAGGCTACCGGTATGGAGACGATGGGGGGACGACCGCCTTTTCCACAATACTTGTGGAAACAGCATGAGGAAAAAAACCCGAAAGGGACATAACAATGCCTGAGAAATCAGGTACATCCGGGACTGTCGTGACTGGGAACAGGAAGGAGCCTCCTCCTGAGGTGGTTCATCTGGGTTCCCGACACGATGGGCCCGAAAAAAACCGGCGACAGAAACCAAAATAAGTCTGGCGCAGAAAAGAGGAAGAGAAAGAGGGCTAGGGAAACCGGGACCGTTTCCAACCTCTCAACACCTCCCTCAACTGAGAGACCGGCCAAAAAAAGCCAACGTCTCTTACAGTGGAGCAGCGAGGGTGATCATCCGGTAACATTTCCTGAAAGGGTCCTTACAGAGGACCTCTCTTGGGCTTCTATAGTAAGGAGAAACATCCATTATTTAAAAATACCACATATGTGGCACCGGGTACACTGTCAGTTGTCTGTGAAGACAACTACAGCACAGACTGGCTGAGAGCAAGGGTCAAAACCCTGAAGCTGGCGAAAGGGCTACGACTGAAGGAAACTGAGGAAGGGGACCTACTCGCCAAGCTCACGAAAGTGAGCATGCTTCTGGGGGGACAACCAGAGCCGACGGGGCTGATCCTAATCAGGATCCAGAGGGCTACCCCTACGGTAACAACCAAAATCTGGCGAGTCTACTGGAGGAGTGAATATCCGTCCTCCACCCAATTAATATTGGCCATAGACGTAGCCTCTCTGGATATCATAAATTCGAAAGGGAATCGACTTGATGCTGGCCTTAGGACAGCATCTTTCAAGGTGCTGAAAAATCCTAAGACTAGTTCAAAAACGGTGGCCGAAAAGGGAGGAAGCTCTGCACCAAACATTGGTGTAGAGGATAAGGCACCAGAAAAAATCATAGGCCCGGAACCTATGGACGTGGGAGGAACAGTCGGAGAGGCTGTTCGGGGCCCTGACCCTCGCTTTCCCAAGAACAAAATCTGTCGGGGAGGGGAGTCGGAACCCACGGAAAGCCGCAACCGAGATATCAAGTTCGCGGCTTGCAAAAGTGCATACATTCATATCACTGATACAAGAACTTTGGGTAGGGAGCGGTGTGGTTGGGGGCCTGGCGGCTTGCGAGACCTGGTAGCAGTCAGAATGGATGGAAAAGGCTACACAAATAGTACCTTTGTGGTATGCTCAGCATACTTTCCCTACGACTGGCAAACACCACCTCCAACAGAAGAACTACTAACTGGTGAACTACTGTAAAACACAAGACTAGGCACTAGTCATTGGGTGTGATGCTAACGCTCACGATTTGCTATGTGGAAGCCGAAGCAACATCAAAGGAGAGAAGCTAGTCGAACATCTCTACAGCACAAACCTCACACTTCTCAACGAAGGAAATGAACCAACTTTAGTCGAATAGAAAAGCAGCCTTGGACCTGACTTTATGAAGTGAACAATTCACCCCGAAACAACGACCAGTGCCTTACAGTTACCCCAAAAAAACCGATTGGAATCGATACTGGGAAGAACTATCGGAAATGGTGGAACCGACAGCTAAGACACTGAGAAACATCAAGGATCTGGAAGCTGCCGTTGAGAAACTGCAAACCAGCATCCCCTTGGCGTACAATAACAGTTGCCCTATACAATACAATAGAGGCAGGAAGAAAACCCTATGGTGGACAGCAGAACTCACTGCGGCAAACCGTCTTCGACGCATCCTCTCTACAGCAGGACCGACAGACATCCAAAGTCTTGATACACCAGAGGGAGTAAAATCATAAACGAAAGATGAAACACTGAGACACCTGGCGGAACTTAATTTTCCGGATTTCTTGATCGACAACACAGCAATTCAGAAGTCAAATGGACACGCTAACAAAGCAAACTGGAACACAGCCTTAATGGTAGTTACAGTTGAAAAGGTTCGATGGGCAGTAACTACCTTTCAATCATATAAAGCACTAGGAGCAGATTGTACCTGCACTTAATAAAAGAAATGAACCAAATTGTTATACATTTAATCCACATCTTCAGATCCTGCCTAGCCTTGGGATACGTTCCAGACCTCTGGAAAAGGGTTGGGGTTGTTTTTATTTCCAAGCAAGATGACCAATTAGTCTCACCTACTTTCTACTGAAGACTATGGAGAGACTCGTAGAAAGATATCTTAGGGAAAATACCTTAGCGGAGCGCCCCCTACATATCACTTAACATGCTTAAGAGCAATGTAGATCAGTCGACTCAGCACTACACTCTGTAGTAGGGTATATTGAGACAGGACTGGAAAAAGGCGAAGTCACTCTAGGAATATTCCAAGACATAGAGGCCGCTTTCGACAAC
This sequence comes from Cryptolaemus montrouzieri, assembly GCA_013387265.2. Lineage (NCBI taxonomy): Eukaryota > Metazoa > Arthropoda > Insecta > Coleoptera > Coccinellidae > Cryptolaemus > Cryptolaemus montrouzieri. The sequence goes on from JABFTP020000062.1 coordinate 34,952,014, forward strand.
ACACTTTATAAGTCTATAGATGAAGCTATCGTAAATGGAGGAGTAGACAACACCATAGCAAGGTGGGTGGGACGTCTGCTGTCGACCAGGCGCATCGAGGCTCACCTCGGCGAGTCGACCGTCGTCAGGGGGGAGGGGGAGTGTGCTACCTTTTCTCCTCTGGAAATTCGTACTGAATGGGCTCCTGGCGGTCTTTGCCGATGCTGGGCATTTTGCGGTGGGTTATGCCGACGATCTCGTCCTCCTTGTTCGTGGAAAAAATGTTAGCACTATATGCGAAGTTGCGCAGAATGCTCTGCAAACGACTGAACAATGGTGTAGAGAGAACGACTTGTCTGTTAATCCAAACAAACAGACATGATTCTTTTCACACGAAAAAAGCAACTACCAGCTTTCAAAGCTCCCCGTCTTTGTAACAAGGAACTAACACTAATAAAACAAGTGAAATATGGAGGTGTGATGCTTGACCTCAAACTAAATTGGGATAATCACATCGAAAGGCAAGGGCAAACTGCGCAAATACACTCTGGGCCTGCCGGAGATTATTCGGCAACAGATGGGGACTGAAACCAAACATAATATGTTGGTTATACACGAAGTGTTATCACTTCGCTCCTGACCTATGCGGCCATCGTATGGTGGCCTGCACTGGACAAGGAGTTAAAACGGAACAAAATAAACATGATCCAAAGGCAAGTACCCTAACATAAGCAGAAATATTAGCCATTCTCCAGTGTGTAAAGTCTACACAGGAACTACAGAGACTCATACATCTACATATGCTCTGACAGCCAGAACGCCCTATCTGAAAGATATGAAGGTTACATCCAAACTAGTTGACGATGCAAAGCAAAGTGCTACAGACTTACTCTGCTTTGGTGCTTAGCCTACCAGGACAACGAAGGAAATGAGATAGCAGACAGCCTTGCCAAAAAGGCAACAGCTGTTAAGCTGATGGGACCAGAACCTATTCTGGTCATCCCGTGGATGCACATGCTCTCCTTTCAAAACTAGAACACCACCGAGGTCCTGTACTATTGTGCAGACAGCTCTGGACTGAGACAGCCAAATAAAGCTCATGAAGCGGCCGCAATCAAAGAAGAGGGTATATGAACTATTGCCCCTCGATAAAAAGTCTATTGGGATGGTAGATTGCCAATTGACGGGACACCAACTCAATAAACACCTACACGCCATGAGACTATCGGAAACCACACGGTGCTGTGGTTGCCTAGAAAATGACAAAGCAACGGAACACATACTCTTCAAATGTCCCGCTCATAAGGCAACCAGACTGAATACCTTGGGTGCTGAAACACCTAACGACCTGATGATCCGGGAGGCCCCCTACACCAATCTTGCAAACTTCATCAAAAAAATGTTGCAAGACTAATAATAAAATTAGACAACATGGCAAGCGCAATGGGCCAAATGGCCTGGGTGATGCCCATAAGGGTGCCATGCAGGAAGGAGAAGAATCGACGTCAGAATCTGCAAACCATATTAGGCGCAAGTAAAATATTCAATAATGAAAAATTTCATTTGAAATTATATTTTAACAAAAGATATAATTGGCATAAAAAACAGAAATAAGAGCTTCAAAATATTGAAAAGAAATACTCACTTTGGTTTCAAGTGATCTACTCTCATCATCACTCTCAATAACTGCAATAGTGCTCCAATTTTTCGGTTGTGTTCTGTATGAGTAGGAATATCCTCCTGTGTTCCATAATCGAGAGCTAGCAGGAACACTGGAAGACTGACACCTAGAGGCTTTAAAATGTCAGTTTTTCCAGCAGATGTGTTGATTGCTATCGTTTTCAAAATTGCTATGGATTGATGGGAGACCACATCACTCTGTACCCACTGAAGGCTTATTTGAATAAATTTCGAATAAAATGGCTTGAGACATTCTAGATTCATTTGGATCAGGTAATGGAGAAATTGAAATATTAATGCAACACATTCACTGAGATTATAAGTGTCCCCTTGAGCACGATCTTGGTCTGTTACTGCTACAGTTCTATCATGCAGCTGCAAACAAGAATGCATTTTTGAAACAACACTAATATCATCAAGGTAATCCTGTCTTGTATGGTGACGAGTTCTGTGCACCCAAAACGAGTCCATCAGCTGTTTGCTGAATGCACTTGAATTTTTTTACAGTGTTAGATTTGTGACATATTCTTTGATTGGAATTATTCTCTTATTGCCATTGGAATCATAAGCGTCATATCGTTACCTCTATTTTTAACAAATAATAATTGAAGAATATAGCATGATAATCCATTTCCAGTATGTATACAACAATTCAACAGATTTAATATATAATAACTGCCCATACTTTCCCAAAAATGTTCTCGATTCAATATTTGATCAATTAACGTTTTCACCATTACTTACTTAAAAAGAGAAAAGAGCCAAGCTGGTCTTACCATACAGAGTAATAATTTGGCAGTGTAACAGTATTCAAATCATTACTGAGAAACACAAAATGAAACGTATCAGCAAACGGCAAAGTAGCAAATCATCTAGTATACCTACAACCTAAATATTATGCAACAATTTCACACATATACAATCCAAGACGTACGTGACATGATCCCGACAATAGTGACGTACTCGCCATCTACCGTCATAACAGAGAGGGATATTCAAATGGAAATCTCTTCAGACCAAACCTAACAAACCTAACCGAACCTCAAACCTAATTTAAATTTATAACTTTGAATTGAATAGATTAGTAGGTTAGGTTTTACGTTAATTTAGGTTAGTTAGGTTAGGTTTAGAAATATTCCCATTTAAATTTCGGTGTCAGTTATGAACGAGAGAGATAGTGAGTACTTCTATCTTTTTCTTGCATCGTTTTGAGCCGTACGTCGTATAACAAACTTTGTTTCTTTTTCTTAAACGATAGCCTTCCGGGGCAAAACAATTTCGGATTTGGATTCTGGGCCCCAAAATTAGTAAGTGAACATTTTTTCAGTGAATTCTGACTATCGACACTAGTAAAATTACCAATTTGAGAAGAAAAAACTCCATTCCCCACATTCATTAACAAATTGAAAAAGCTGATTTTGATTGATAAACTATTGATGAGATCTAATAAAATACTTTGGAATTGTCTCCCTTTCTCTATATTCAATAAATAATTTATCCCGTAAACTTTTTTTTTTAATGGTATTAACAATATGACATAAGAGAAGTAGTATCTTATTTAGAAATTAGAAAAGAAAAACGGTCTACTAGACAAAAGCGTTCAATTATTGTGTTCGCATACTGACGAACTAGTGCGTCCATATATTATTTTGTTTGAAGTCTGACAACACTGTATAATAATAATTCCAATCAAAGAATATGTCACAAATCTGATACTGTATAAAATTCAAATGCATTTGGCAAACAGCTGATCGACTCATTTTGGGTGCTCCGAAGTCGTCAACATAACAGACAGGGTTACTTAGTATCAATATTTTCTATATTACCTTAAGGAGATCAGCAACTTCATTTTCGTAAATGTCACTAAGATCTCCTTCATCTCCACTCTTATTCTGTTTCTTTACATCAATATAAAATTCCACTAACTGTCGAAGAAGAATATGATCTCGATCTTCAAAAGCTTTCTTCATAGAAATAAATGTTATGGTAACCAATTTCTTCAAGTTGGTGAGTGGACCTGTTTCGTTCATATAATCACAGATTATGAGCAGTTTACAAGCATGTGCTTCAACAACTGGACCCTGAAACAGTTAATATAATTCTACATGAACTATTTTTGACTGGTTTTCACCTTTATTGTTATGCATGTCCTCAATAATTTCTTCATGTCAACATTAGAAGTTAGGGTGTAAATTGCTGGAAGGTTTTTGTAACATAAATTTACAAGAACTCCTAATGAAAGAGATACAATTTCTTCCTCTTGACTATCAACCCATTTAGCTAAAGTTGTCATCAGATGTGGTAAATGCGGAATTTGCCAAGATATTTTGATTCCACAAGTCAAATCCTAAATAAATATAAAAATAATAAAACGTTAAAGTGCCAGTAGGTAAATGAGTTCATTTCAAAATGAACACATTTATTTACCTGCATAAGCTTCAATAGCCGTAACTTTTTTTCTTTAGTAATTTGATCTCCCAATATCCTTGCTAATGATGGTAAAAACTGATAAGTATGTATTAGAGCTAGCCGAGCAGCGGAATTCCTACAAACATTGCTCAGAACATCGACGCAATTCCAAGCAAATGGAGATCTTGCTTCATTTCTACTCATTAACTCATAAAGACTAACAAAAAATTCTGAAGCAATATTTGTATGTGGATCAAATATGCTTAAGTCAATCGTGACGCTCAACGCCTGTAGATATCTATTCACAACACTAGCAACATCTTCAGTATTATTTTGCAAATATTCCTTGATAACTGCCACCAATTTCTTCATTTTATAATATTTAGACTCGGGACCGCTATTCGTACTGAGAATGGAAGAATTTCTTGAGGTAGTACTCATTCTTGGACGACCATCTAAATTATTATTTATTTTTGTTGATCTTCCTTTATATCTTGGTTCAGAGACACTTACAGACTCCAAATCCGATAAATTTGAAGAACTCATTTTGAACTTTTCAAATTTATTGTTGCACTTTCGTCTATTGGGATTGGCTGTCTTATTTATATTTGTAACGGTTTTCACGTTCACTGCAACAGTCAGATTTGAAATTGAATTATCATTATTTTTAAGTCACACGAATCTTAAACTTTCATTAAAAGTGTTCAGTACACGTAAGAATTTTGTGGTTGCCAAAATTGAGTGAATTGAAGAATTTAATGGCGTTTTTGGATAAATTAAAAATTAAAGAAAATGTCAATATTGAATGCCAATAAAACTGGAACATGCCTTTGAAACAATGCACACAGAATTTGGACAAATTGATGCTGTATATTCTTCTTCGTCTTCTTTCTTCATAGGTCAACAGAACGTGTATTCTCTTTTGTAAGGTTTACCAGGCGTTGGTTATTACATTAGCTAGTTGATTAAAGGTGCCTTTTCATTGAAGCGTTTTGACGCTCGTTTTAAGCGTCAAAATGATGATGTGACCTATTTTTCTATGAAATCTTGACGCTCCCATGAAAAGAGGATTTCAGCGTTAAAATACGTCATTTGTCACTTATTTTAGGTTAAAACACTCAATTGATAAATATATCTATCTTTTGTTTATTTGGTATCATTTCTGGAATCTTTTGTGTTGTATATCAATTTCGAAATTCGTTTTTCAAAACTCTATGTTGTTCGAGTATCGAAAGCTACTAATTCATAATAACTGGACGACTATAAAGAGACGTAGCCATTTCGTATGGAAGAAAACTGGTTGCCTTAGATTTTTTATTGGCAACCCTTGAAGACCTAAAATACAAACTTGTCTTCTAGCGTCTGCCGCTATAAAGTTCAAAAATCCCAACTTTCTAGCGTCAACGTTGAAAATCACGTGACCATCCTAATCAGCGTCAAAACATTCTAATGAAAGTGAACCTTAAAGGTTTTGTTTTTCTCTGAGGACCTACAGTTTATAGTGGACTCCGAACCACTCACTTAGACCGTGCAGTGATAACTGCCACCTCTGAGGATTACAAGTTATCTGGCCTTCGGAGGTTATGGACTCAACCTATCAGTTATGTATCCAGACTCAATGTGATTTTTATATACATACGTGGGACAAACACACCAACATTCATACTACATCCATATCTTACCTGGGATTCGAACCCGGGCCCTCGGCGTGGGAGTCAGTACCTCTACTGACTTACCCACGGAGGGAGATAACCTTAAAGGTGCCTTTTCATTGGAGCGTTTTGACGCTCGTTTCAAACGTCAAAATGGTCATGTGACCTATTTATCTATGAAATCATGAAAAGGATTTTCAGCGTCAAAATATGTCATTTGTTACTTATTTTAGGTTAAAACATTTAATTGATATATTGGGAAATTCTTTTTTCAAGACCTCTAACTATGTTGTTCGAGTATCGAAAGCGACTATGGCGCAATAGTTGGATGACTATAGAAAGAGACTAAGCCATTTGGTATCGAAGAAAACTGGTTGCCTCAGGGTTTTACTGGCAACCGTTGAAGACGGAAAATATAAACTTGTCACTTGTCTCTTCTAGCGTCTGACGCTATAAAGTTCAGAAATCTCAACTTTCTAGCGCCAACGCTGAAAATCACGTGACCATCCGAATCAGCGTCAGAACGCTCTAATGACTTACGGCTTATATAAACAATTGATCCCCTCTCTGTTTTCCTGTACATTCTCGAATGTTCTTCAGATCATCATGAGATTTGTCTTTTTCCAACTCTTCGGCATTCCTCGATTTTTCCTTTTAGTAACATTTGTACAATTTCTTGATCACTGCTAATAACACGATCCAAATTACGACGGTCTCTGTGTTTTCAATTTCACTAGTAGTTCTCGAACAGCATTTGCTTTGCGGCTATGTCGTTCGTTTGCATTCCAGTCCAAGGTAATCGGTGCATACTTTTGTGCAACCGCTTTTTGAACGCCTCCAATCGTTTGAAAATCTTTGTTAGAGAAAAGACCTTGAGTAGCCTTGTGTACAGTAGAACTTGCGAGAAACGGAGATTTCCCCTTATTGGCTTATAACGATCATGTGACGCTAGAGTGTTCAGCTAAATTTCCGAATCAGCCAATAAGGGCGAATCTCTTTTTCTCCCAATCTCCGAAGCACAAAGGTACCTCTAGATCTAAGAGTATGTTCTTAGGTCTACAAGCGTGCAAATGTCCACAGCCCATCTTCATATAATAACACGGGTCACATGTAAGATCTATCATTTTTTTCAACATTTTGATTTGAATTGAAAGAAAGGGGTCTCATTTTTTGGAAAGTTGCGCTGGTTGATTCTGTTCTACCTACATATTTTGCATGTGATTGCCTCATGAAGATCGAGTTGCTCGGTAATATAGTATCCCAGATATTTGAAGTGTAGACCAGTTGCAGTTTTTGCCACTTTATATGTAGAGAGGCATCTAAATATGTCACATATTGCAGGCTTTATCTCAACTGATGTTTATATTGAAACTCTTTTTTTGTCATACCGTGTTCACACAGTTTAATATGTGTTAGAGAGTTTAAAGCATATGATGGCTGTATCGTTCGCATGACGGATACTGTTTATGAGTTTGCTGATAATTTTCATTTCGTCTACTTAATTGCATAGCGATTGTTTGAAAAGTTCTGTTTGAATCAATGTAAAACACAGTGGAGGAATAATATATCCTTGCCTGATTCTACATTGAATCAAGCATTTAGCAGTTAACTGTCCGTTTACTCGAATTACTGCTATTACCAATACTATTTTGATTTAATTCAAAGTACATCTTGACATTTTAAATGCTTCGCGGCTACTCTTATTGAAATTTTTTTTTCTTTTGCGATTTTGATTCTAGAAAGTGTTGTTTTATCAATGGGTATTCGTTTGGTATTGTTTTTACTACGAGGCATTTTACCTGAATCAGAGAAACAAAGTATAAGTACAAAATCTTAAAATAATTTTGTAACGCCAAACAAAATTAAATAGAAAAAAATGGATATACCTTGACCATATGACCAAGGTACAAAGGTTTTGGTGTGATCAAGGTACAAATTTTTTGGCGTGATCAAGGTACAACAGCCCTTGTCGTGTTCAAACGCACGTAAAAATGTAGGGGTTATGTATAGCTAAAATCAACTAACTACATTCTTAACTTAAAATATATTATTATTTCTATTATTATCTATTATTTCTAATATTAGAAAAATAAATTATAGAAACCCCGAACGATCAATATTCATAATCTTGAATGTCAATGATTGACGCGAGTTAAGATTGATTATCTAGAGCCAAGATTATTAGTCGAGTCAATGATAGAACCTGAAGAAATGTTGGTGTACGGATTGATGAAAGGGGAAGATCGAACGTCTAAGGGCAGACTGAGGGAATCCGCGTCAGTCACGTGCCCTGTTGTTACCTTACGAAACTGAACGAATGTTCATTGCTAGTCATTTGGTTCGGTTTCACGGAAAATATTTAGCAAACTATCATGAGCGAAGTGATTCTTTGTATCACTCTTTCGACCATCGTCGTTTTCTATTCTTTTTGTTTTTCTTTAATGCAATTATAGTCAGTACAAGCCTCAATTACTCATTGATTCATGGGAATTTCGGCCCATCAATACTTTGCCAGGTATTGAAAAACTGTTAGAATCTGTTGTATATAAATAGCAGATGAAGTACTTGCAGGATAATGATATTTTGATGTCGAACCAATCTGGCTTCAGGCCTGGACATTCATGTGAATCTGCATTACAGTTTACGATAACGAAGTGGAAATTACTAATTGATGGAGGAAAATATGTAGTTGTTGTATCTTAAATGAGCATTTGAAACCATTGACAGATCTATTTTGATTATTAAATTGAAAGCATTGGCATAAGTGGTCGAGTGCTAGATTGGTTCATTGATTATTTGTCAAACAGAAAGAAGGTTACAAGGAATGATGATGCATACTCCGATCCGTTACTGGATGATTGTGGAGTACCTCAGGGAAGTGTCTTAGGACCGCTCTTATTTTTGATTTATATAAACGATATATGTTTTTCACAGGGATTTGAGTTCATGAATTTATTTGCTGATGACACACTCCTTTGTGTGTTAAGTGATAGTCTGGAGGATGCAATAACTGAAATGAATAATTCTTTGTCGTCAATTAGCAAATTCATGAGAACAAATAGGTTGAAATTTAATGCTGCTAAACTAAAGCTATGATTTTAACAACTCCATACAGGTATTCTAATATTGATTTGTCTGACCACAGGCTAGAAATTGAGGGCTCAAAAATTGAATTTGTGACGGAATTCAAATATCTCGGATTTATGCTTGATAATCATCTAACTTTCAAGACTCATTTTGAGTATATTTATAATAAAATTTTTAAGATACTAGATACAAGAACAACGATGTATAATACAATATTACACTCACATTTTGATTATTGTTCGAGCTTGCTCTTTTCTCTGGGGTTGAATCAGTTGTCGGCTTTGCAGAAGCTACAGAATCGCGGAATGCGTGTGATTTTGAAGTGCAATTGTCGCACGAGCATAGCACTTATGCTCCAAATGCTTAATTCAAGATGGTAAAGGGCCTTTTACCACCTTATTTCGAAGATTTCATTGTTTTTCACCATGACTGCAACAATTATTTGGCTAGGAGAAATGTCTGCTTCCATCTTCCTAAGTGTAATTTATCCAGAACCCTGAATTCTTTGTTTTGCAAGGGACTTGGTGAATTTAATAAGCTGCCGGGTAGTATTAGAAGAGCTCAATCCTTGAGAGAGTTTCATTCGAAATTAATAGTTTGGATTAGGCAAAATAACGGTTAGGGATTATTTGGGTGCTTATGTTGTTTGATATATTTTTTTAGTGTTTCACTTTTGTTTTGAATATTTGTTGATTGCTTGTTGATGAATTACATTTGTTTCTTTTTGTTAGGTGTAAAATATTTTTGTAAGTATAACAGGTTGTTCATTAGGATGTATCCTATTTTCAATAAAGTTATTGTTATTATTATAATTATATTATTGATGACATACCTAATGGACACAAGTTCACGAAGCTTATAATAAATGAGACTCTAAGCACAACACAACTCGATTACGAATGAATATTAACAGTATGAGGATTGCAGATATTACTACGTTAAAAGTATGACTGTTTAAGTTGGAAAATTTTATTCAATGTTATAACTATTCCGGTTAATGAAGAATATTGATGTGTGGTTGTCAGAACTATTTTGAGGATAAAGACTGTTGTAGGCTTTTTGCAAACGTTTTTTAGAGACAAGTTTCATCATTGGGGAAAAATAGTTGTTTTTTTGCGATAGTTCATTTAATAAAATTTCTTTATTGAGATTTGCAATGGAGAAAGGTAATGTGAGAGCTCTGTGAATCAGAATTGAAAGCAACTAATTTATGTTGAATAGGATGAGACGAATCAGAAGGAATGCAAATGTCTTTGTGGGTAGGTTTACGATATATATAGAAAGTAAGAAGATTTTTAGTCTAAAAATAATCAAATCTAAAAATTAGTTTGATTGCTGATTTCTTTTCTAGTTTAAATTTAATTTTTGAATCAATATTATTAACAAAATTTAGGTAAATGTCTAATTGTCTTTAAGTACCATTAAAACACGCAAAAATATCATATCAACATAACAATACCAAAATATTATATGACACGTTATAGGGGATTGAAAAATTATGTTTGCTATGTTATTCATGAAAATTTCGGCTAGGAGTGGACTTAGGGGTGAATCCATAGCCAGACCTCCGGTTTGCTCGAAAATTATATTGTTAAATTGAAAATAATTCTGATTGAGGCATAAGATGAAAACACTATGAACAAGCAGGTTGACTTGAGCGTTGTCTTAAATTTTGGAGGCTAGAGTTGGTCAGTCGGTACTAGCAGGCCCGCCGTAAGCGGGCGTGCAAGGCGTGCAATGCACGCGGGCGGCGCATTCAGGGGGGCGGCAAATCAGACAATCATCGACTAAAATTCAGACATTGTCACCTCACAATACTAAAAAGATTATCCTTATAAAAATAATATGATGAACGGCGCCCAAATATTTTTTTTATATAGTAGCATTACATAGCGCCATCTATTGAAATTCATGAGAACAAAGTTAATCCGTATCGTGCTCTATGCGAAATAGAGAAATCCCACAGATATCAGGGGAAATCGCCTTAAAATTATATACTAATTTCTTTGTTTTTATTTATTTAACACAAATGCGAAAGTGAGTGAACAACAAACTTCAATTATTTGGTTATAGCCCTAATGTGAGATCCGGAAACGGTCCAGGGTACTTAAAATTAATAATATTCTGTATATTTTTGTGCGAAGTGTGACTATAAAAATAATTTAGAAAATTATTTCTATTATCCGTCGGCGCAAAAAATCATAATTATGGTAAGTGTCTTTGTTTAATTAATCAGCATATGGGCGCATTCATATAAACAGCAGGTATTCATGTAAAATTTAAAGGTTATTTTACTGAAAAAACTTAAAGTAAAGATTTATTAAAAAATGTATTAAAATTATTACAGAGTGTAACAAAAGTAACTTAAGTAACGAAAGGGGACATTCCATCTAATCAATACGAACAACTTTTACTATGGGGTCAACTCTGAAGTCGCGAAAAACAATTAGTTATTCCATTACATTTGTGTGCAGTAGGTATGAACATTTTTTTTCGCAGTAGTATTGTGATTATTATTGTGATTTAAAGGGTATTTTTTCTGTTATACAACTTAAGAGTGAAGATTTATAAAAAAATATTAAAATTATACCTATACAGGGTGTAACAAAGTAACTTAAATCCCGAAAGGGAGTCATTCTACACATAAATACGAACAACTTTTACTATAGGGTCAACGGTGAAATCGCGAAAAAAAATAACTATTCCATACAAAATGTATGGAAAAGCTGATTTTTTTTCGCGATTTCAGTGTTGACCCCCTAGTAAAGGTTGTTCGCAATAATGGCTGGAATGATCGACCCCCTTTTGGGATTTAAGTTACTTTTGTACAACCGTATACTAAACTTTTTCAAAAAAATTCCAGGAACCGCAAAAAAGGAAAAAAATTTCAGGAGCTCAATTCCGACGGCAAAAACGAGAAAAAGATACAGAGAAAAAAAAACTAGCGGGATCTCATAAGAAATTTTTTAGCAAACCAGAAAATAGGGACTCTGAATGTCAAGAGAATGTTGACGTAGATGTAGCTTCAACAAGCGCAGCTTTAAATCTAGAAGTTATGGAGGTATCTGAAAAGAAAAATGTTAGTCCTTCAGAAGGAGACTCCAGTGAAACTAAAAAAAGAGAAAGTAGTGCTAAAGAACCTGTAAGCAATTTATCGTCATCAAGTAGCTATTTAGATTGTGGTGATGATCCCGGTTCGTGGCCCGCCAGTATGACTAATGATATTGTTAATATTTTGGTTAGCCGTGGTCCTGTGCAGCTGTTTAACCACAATTTTCCTGCTAATATCGATGGAAGAAAATTTGCAAACAGTTATTACTCTAGAAATCTTCCTAATGGAGAAAAAATTAACAGAGAATGGCTTGTTTACTCTACGTCAAAAGATTCAGTCTATTGTTTTTGTTGTAAAATATTCAGTAAAACTGTAAGTAGTCTGTCAGCTCCAAGCGGTTTTTCCGATTGGCAACATCTGTCATCTACCTTAAAACGACACGAAATAAGCATTTCCCATAGCGAAAATTTAAAATGTTGGGTCCAACTAAATCATATGTTAAAAAATAAAACTACTGTAAATCAAATGCAACTGAGACTATTAGAATCTGAAAAAAACAATGGTGTGATGTATTGGAAAGGATCATAGCTGTTATAAAATTTTTATCTCATCAATGTCTGGCGTTTAGGGGCTCGTCCAAAATATTATATGAGCATGATAATGGTAATTTTCTCAAAGCAATAGAAATGATAGCATCCTTTGATTCAGTTATGCGGAAACATATTCACAGAATTCAAGCCTTGAAATTCGATTCAACTCGCATGACTCACTATTTAGGAGATCAGATTTAGAACGAAATCATTGATTTACTCGGCACGACCATAAAAAATTATATCCTGAACAAAGTCAGAGAATCAAAATATTTCTCTATCATATTAGATTGCACACCAGATGTAAGTCACACAGAACAAATTACAGTTATACTAAGGTATGTTGTTTTAAACAGTGAAACTAAAAATGTTACAATATGCGAAAGTTTTTTCGGCATCTGTCCGATAACCAGCTCCACAGGTGAAGGACTATTAAATTTTGTTTTAGATTTATTTTCGCAATTAAACCTTGATATTAAAAACTTACGTGGCCAAGGTTATGACAATGGTTCTAATATGCGTGGAAAACACAGTGGATTACAAAAAAAAATATTGGAAATGAATAATCGTGCATTTTACGTTCCATGCTCGGCGCATAGTCTCAATTTGGTCGTTAACGATGCGGCAAATATAACGCACTACACAGTCAACTTTTTCAACTTAATTCAAGAAATTTACGTTTTCTTTTCGTCTTCTACCAAAAGGTGGTCCATAATTTGCAAGCATTTACCTGATTTAAAACTAAAGGCATTAAGTGCCACGCGATGGTCTAGCAGAATCGATGCAGTCAAACCTTTACGATATCACCTCGAAAAAATATTTGACGCTTTACTTGAAATATCAGATAACAATTCGTCGGAATGGGATTGTACAACAACTCACAAAGCACATTCGCTTGCTTTGAATATTCAAAATTATAGATTTATTTGCTTAGTTGTAATTTGGTTTGATATTTTAAATGAAATTAATGCTATTAGCAAAATGATGCAAAACCCCACAATAAATACTCAAATCTGCATAAATTTGTTAAATAAATTGATTCATAAATTCACCGAATATCGCACAGATGAGCATTTCGAAAGGGTGTTAGAAGAAGCTACCACTGTGGCTCGGGAACTTAATGTAGATGCAGATTTTCCGCCTATAGATACCGTTCGTCCACGAAGAAAACCAACTCAATTTCAGTATGAACAGAGTGATGAAGCCTTACTAGACCCTAAAACAAAATACAAGGTAGATGTTTTTTTTAGGATCCTGGACCAAACCTTAACTTCTTTAAAACGTAGATTCGATGAGGTGGAAACTTTTACCGACGTTTTTGGCTTTTTCACCAATAATAACTTGTTTAGTTACTCCAAAGATGGTTTAATGAAACATTGTACAGATTTGAATGTGAAGCTAAAAGATAGTTCAAGTAGTGACGCAGATATTGACGGTATAGATATGTTTAATGAAATCAATGCTTTAAAGTTGCATTTAACTGAAAACCAGTCTAATGATCCACAAACCCTATTGCAATACATTTTTGCTAATGAATTAATGTCAACATTTCCGAATACAGCAATAGCGCTAAGGATACTACTTACATTGCCAGTTTCAGTTGCATCTGGTGAAAGGTCATTTTCAAAGTTAAAAATAATAAAAAACTATTTGAGATCAACTATGCACCAGCAAAGACTAAGTAATTTAGCAATAATTTCAATTGAACATGAGATTCTAAATAGACTAGACACAAAAAAAATTATAGCTGATTTTGCCAACATGAAGGCAAGAAAGGTGCAGTTTCTGTAAAATAACTTAATACCTATACCTACCTACATAATATGTATAAACTGTATCTATCTTGTATGAAATAACCTAATATAACATAGTTTTTCACTGTACAGCAATTTTTTTTCACATTTTTATAAACACCTAGGTTTTGTAGTTAGATAGGGGCGGCACGATAGGAATTGCACACCGGCGTTCAAACCGCTAGCGGCGGGCCTGGGTACTAGGTATGTTTGAGTACATGTCATCTTCGTGAAGAGTTATTAAAAGGACTTTGGAGGAATAGAGATATTCTGCAGTTTATTTATGAGTTCAAGTGAGTTTTTTGTTGAGTACTTGGGAAAAATTTAGTGAGATGCTTGAAAATATCGTTTAAGTTTTCATCCAGATTGTTTGATCGTGACTGTGTTTTATCGGTGGCTCGGACGGAGGTACCGAGCGTAGAGTACTCATCGATACGGAAGTTCTTTTGACAGTCTGTATGCTGGGGAGCTGGTTTATGAGACAACAGGACGAGTTGGAGTATTTTCTTTATGGTTTTAAGGACTCATTTTTGATATGTATATGGGGCATGGGATTATGACAGATGCATTTGATTTGTCTGCTTTTGTGACAATGAGGTCATTTAAACAAAAAAAAGTTTCTTTTATAAAACAGAATCAAATTATAGAATTTCCATTCCCCAACTGATAATCAGGGAGAACGCATTGACAGTATCTGCATGTTTCACTTTTACCATACTATTTAATCCATCTTCCGAGTCAGAAGATTCCTATACGTTTTCAATATTCCTTCCTAACGCATCCTGTATAAGCTCTTCTTCAGTCAAATCGATAACAAACTCTTTGTCTCCCACAGTCCAGTTGGTAATGTTCTCAATGGTTTAATCATTTTCTGGATCGATGACCCTTCATGATTTTCAAATTATTTTCACTGATTGGACGAAGTTTCTTTTGAAGCTCTGAGAGTGGAATATTTTCATCATCTGATTCTTCTACTTCTGTAGTGTCATGCCACAATGCTGTCTTATTTCTAGTATTTTTTGAAGTTATGATATTATTAAGAAGGCATTTTCTATACGACACTTTAATGTTTTGAATTGAATTCTGATCTATAGGTTGGAGAACGGCAGTACAGTTGGGTGGTAAAAACATAACTCTGAAGTTTGAATCAGTATTAACCTCTTCCTCAGGTGGGTGCGATGGTGCATTCTCTACCAACAACAGAGCTTTAGAGGGCTTGTTAATCGTAGTTAAAGAATTCTTCACCTCGGGGATAAAAGATGTTTTAAACCATTCATTAAATAGTAGACAACTGGTAGTGAACTTTCGTTTTTGAATGCTCGTGGATTTGCCGCTCTTCCCAAGACTAGTAAAGGTAATTGGCGAGTTCCAGCCGCGTTGCAGCATGACATGAATATTAGGCGGCCTTTTGACACTTTTCGATCTGGTGCTGATTTTTCCCCTTGATGAACCCAAGTTGTGTATGGTAAAAATCTCGAAAAAATGGCCGATTCATCAGCATAATACACCTGTTCTTTGCTTAATTCCATCTGTTCAACAACCGATAGAAATTTTCCTTAAATGGTATCACAGCGGAAACAGCACTGGAAAGTGCCAGAAAACCTTTTTTTCGTGTGATTTGTTCATAAAACTGTTTGGCTTTTGCTCTCAATATGTCTGACAAAATTAGTACGTGTGCGTTGCGTTGTTGAAGAAACCAGTTATACAATGCGATTTCAACATCAGGATTCTCAGCTCCTCTAATAATTTTTCTTTTTCCTACAAAAATACCTTGGATAGAATAAATTCCAGTAAAGTTTAAAATAATATATTTACTAGGGATGCACCGAGGGCCCGGTTGGGCCAGCCGAGCTCTCGGCCGTGATACTCGGCATATATTTATTTTGTTCGGCCCAGAGCCCGGTACTCGGCTTTTTGTGAAAACCTTTGCTCGATGCATCCCTAATTCCTACCTGTTCCTTGATACGATTTGGATATAAATCTCCTTATTTTGTCTTTGTTCTTTTTTATGTCAAACACTGTTGATTTTGGAATAGTGAACTTTGCAGCTATTCGACGAGTACTCATTCCATCATCAATAAAATCTATTATTTTTGATTTCTCTCCCAGTGTGAGCGTTTTATGATTTCTCTTGGTTGAAGCCATTATGCACAACACCGGCGAGATTGAAATGCAAAATGTAACTGTAGAACGATACTCGCCACTCTTAGATAGTACAAGTACATAGATGCATACATGTACAGACAGGAAAATTATTATTGTTTGTATATCAGCCGGCATCGGGACTAGTGAAGTTGTACTGTATGTGTTCATTGTATTGTTAGGTTTGTGTTGGTGGTGCTGAAGAAGAGTTTGGACGATTTTTGCTTTAGTGAAATTATTATTATCTGAGTTTCTTAGGGCGATGGTTGATTCGACCGCTAATATTTCTTCCACAATATTATAGTTAGGAATTAGACAAAATTTGTGACCTATTTCCAAAAGAGTAATTTCAGAGGAGTTGAAAAAGGTGTTGGAATAATGAATAACTCGCTTACCAAATTTGATAAACGGATCATTATTAAGAGGGCCTGTATGAGATGGAACTGGGGATTGTGTTAATGGGAGGTTATATATTTTTTTTTGCATTGCCTTTTATATATTTTGTGAATGTATATGCTGATAGTACTCCTAACAGTATCATCCAAATTATCAAATTCTATTGGGTGAAAAATGAAAGTTAATTCTGAGTAGAGTACCTTAATATAATGTTGAACAATATTGACAGATCGATTGAAGCGATGATTGAAGCGCCATCGTGTTGTTGCCAATCACGATAGTAAATACAATTGTCAATCTGATTTCTCGTGTAGGGTCACTTTAATACAAATGTTTTCAGACCATTTAATTCTCATGGAGTTCCTAACTTAGCTTCCTCTTGTCGTATCATTTTATAGCAGAAAATAAGGAAACTACTGAGTAACTATCGAAAACACCACCTAAATATGCTAGTCATTACATGGGTTTAGGAATATTAACTAATTGATTTAACGAACCCATATACCAAACAAAGTGTCCTTTTCCTAATAAGAAGAATCTCTTAATCACATCGCATTGTAGTGGGAATGGTTGGCTCGGCTATATCACTGCGGCCTTCGGGTACTGTCTTTTTATATTCCGTTGTTTCTATTATACAGAATCCAAGAGTCCTTCTGACTCTAGAGCGCAGGGCATGTCATCAGATAAGTTGAGTGTAGTTTCTTCTCCCTCCTTTCAGAATCTACTCGTGTCATATCAGTTAGCCTGATTTTCTATGGATGATCTGAGCAGGACTTCTAGATTTCTGATTTTAGGTGTACGTTGTTCGGACCTATGAAAGGTATCCTGACTACTTTTTGGCAAGATCAACCACTTACTTGTTTCCAATGTACCCTCTATGATAAGTTCTATTCAGTGATTTATTTCCAGATATTTGACGCAGGCGTGGGATTGCAATTCAGCTTTTAATGAAATTCGCTTGATTAGGGCTTTTGATACCATTTGGCTGTTGTTGCTAAAGATGGTAGTGTTATATCACTGAATCTATCACAATACCAAATTAATTTTGATTTAATTGAAAAGAGACTGAAAAAAACTTCATGTAATAGAAGACTTATGGATCGATTGCTTCTAATAAGAGATTAGTTTCTGGAGATGTTTTTCAAACATTTGGCCTATTCAAGATTAACTTATTTTCACCAGAAACTGAAACACACATCCTCAAGGAAAACATAGAAGGTTTATTCTGCAACTGTTCCACTTTGAGAACCATTTTTTTTTCGTATTAGCTTGTCCGTAACATAACCTTATAGTTTATTCATTTCAATGGTTTCGAAGTATGTTCGTAAAATTGATTTTTCCCGTAATGAACCTTTGAGACTACTAGTTGGTATATTTCATCGTTCGATAAGTATTGTTCCCGATTTGCTCTTAAACATGAATTTTCAGTACACTGGATATTACTGGTTAGAAAGTTTCAACTCTACCAAATCTACTCGTGGGTATATTGGTCTCGTTAAATATTATATTTATCTAATCTTGGCCGATATTAAGAGTATTTGGCAGAAAGGGATATTCTGTTCTAAACTCTTCTAACTCGACGTCAATAAGTATTCTATCTGTGCAGTTGTCTATATATGTTTTAGGTTCCCCTCAAAATCAGCATATAGCTACGGTTGTTCGATTTGAACTCAATCGATTATGATGTGATGTGATAACAAATTAACGTTTTTTGGATTTTTACCTTTACTAGTGCTATCAACAACGCTTCTTGTCAAATTTCACGATTTAAGTCAACTGGAAGTACTCTAAGGATATCGATTCTCTTGCAAATGTCAAAATATGCGGAAAAATGAGACGTAAGTGGCCATATCTTTTGATAATGTTGAGTTGAAAGTTAAATATTTTCATAGTTCCAAGGGTCCCGATAACTTGATATTAATTTTATTGATACTTTCACGTGTTACAAAGGAAAAGGATCTTGACAGGCTGACACTTTGCTAGATGAATATGTTTCAGTATTTGCTAGGTCAGCATCTGAGAAGCTTAATTTTCTTTTCAAGCCTGAGCGGTACCCTACTTCAGATGTTATCTTTTTTTATAACGCATAGGTTCAACTTAACATTTGCTGCATCTTTGAGATATGTCCAGAGAAATGCATTGCGTCTTATCCATTATACGGAGATTACTGGTGGTCTTCAAACAGAGAAGACAAGATTTTGTTCTTTCTCTTTTAGACAGATGCTTTCACAGACCTGGTAGATTTGATTCCAGAAAGATTCTAAACAACTTTATACTTAACAAGGTGTATGCGAGATCAATTAGCCCTTTTGAACAACGACAGAAATTATAACGGAATATCTCTCATCGCAATTACTGAAAATGTTACTTTTGAACAGCAGAAAGTGTCGAGTCTGCTTGTCGATCATGTCTATGTTAAATTTTGATATATGTATTTCTAATGTTTCTCCAAATATGTAAAATTGTCTAGTTTGCATAATACGAGAATTTGATGATTCAACTACTGTATGCATAAAATAATAATGCCTAATGAACGTCATGTAATTCCGCAAATTCGTTATGGGATATAGATTACGAATCAAGTAGCTTAACCTAACCTAACCCTATAATTTTGGATTTCTATAGAAATCAGTAATCTCTAATGCCTAAACTACATAAGGTGGATGAATGGCCAAATGGCTTACTTTATACTGAGAAGGGGAAAGTTAATTAAAATTAAAATTTGAATTTTTTCCTCCACAGTTAACAACTAGTAGTTATTTATAATAACTAGTGTAGTTTATTTTACCATTGTAGTGCTCCTTCTTTAGCAAAATAGGTTTTGAAAGCATTTCTTTTTCTTTGGCTCTTTTCTTTGTTGATATGAACTTACTAGTGTAACACTTCCCAACCAACACTTTTCCTCCAATTCTCTCATTTTCTCTTCGTGAAGAACTTTAGTTATCAAAGTCAATTGCATACTTAGGTTGATAATAATTATAATAATAATTTCTTCATTTCATTCACTCTACATCATACGTATCAATAATATTCTGTTTATATAGAATATGGAACAACTGTGACAATGAAACAAAGACGTAAAATTGAACTTAATATTATTCTTTATACCTAATTGAGCAATAGAAAACCATTAAAGGTAGCTCATGTGCATGGTTTGATATGCGGTAAGTATTTAACAAAGAAGCTTCAGTAAGAGAAATTCAAAACTTAAGATTCAATCGATACAGAATAACATGAAAAAAGAGAAAGAGAAAGAAAAATAACCATTCCCAGTGAAAACAACATCATTTTTTTGTTGTGAGTGGTCGATTTTGATCTATCTTATTGGAGCATTTTTAATGTCTACCATAGATAACATCAATGAGCGTGGATTCGATGGTAGCCATTTTTTAGCATTTTTCTTGAACAAATTTGTAGAAACTAAATTTATTAATTCTAAAGGATGGCATATTAAATGCCATGGCGCCAGAAATGTGAAACAAGTCGGACCCACTGTCTTAGCCATTCTAGGAAGCAAATAGCTTCCTGTTGCATATCGGGTTCGAAAACCATGAGAAATTAAATGATCCTCACTTCTATTGCTTACAAAATACACAAGCATTCTACTACAAAAAAGCTGCCTTAAATCCAGTAGCTCAGCTTCATGAAATAATTCGTCTGAGGGGTAAGTAGTACTTCTTCCTAATATATATTTAATGACTCTTTTATGTAATACTTCTAATTTATTTCTTTAGGTAGCAAGTATCTACACCACCCCATACAAGAATCCCATAAACCAACAAATACTGAACTAAAGCCGGGTAGAGGACCTTCAATTGAGTCACATCACAGAATTCCCCACAGTATCTGAACAAAGTAAGAGATCCCGTAGTTTCTTTGATACTAATAATACGTGAGAGTCCCATCGAAGATGAGAATCCAACACCACCCCGAGATACTTGACTGATCTTGTCTTTCTTATTTGAATAATATCATTCTCCAATTGAATATTTAAATGACTGTAAGCTGGCAGTGAGGTTAAATAACTTGCAAACGGTACATATACAGTCTTTTCAGGATTATAAGTGAGACCCTTCTCCCTCAGAAAACTTAAGATCAATTCAAAATTAACTTCACACTTTTCCTTGAGAGATTTCCAGGAAATATCCTGGTAAAGGATAACTGTATCATCAGCAAAAGATATTATTTCCCCAGAAGTATTCAAGACTAAGAGGTTATTAACAAAAATATAAAACAATATTGGTCCCAAGACTGTCCCCTGAAATTTTTCCACTGCATATTTGATAACTTTATTTCTTTTACTTACCTGATGTTCTGGTTTCCTATATTTTATCTTGGCTCTTACGAGCATGTGGTCTGTGTCCACGTCTGCTCCGCGTAAACTCCTAACATTCATTACATACTTGGCGTGTTTACTCTCTATAACCATGTGATCTATTTGGTTAACTGTTCTGTTATCAGGTGATATCCATGTACCTTTATAGATATCCTTAGGCTGAAAATAGGTTGTGACTACTCGAAGATTCCTCTCTGTTGCTAGTTCAATAAGTTTTTTTCCATTCTCATTACTTTCTTCCTGCTTACTGTACTTGAGAGATTTCCAGGAAATATCCTGGTAAAGGATAACTGTATCATCAGCAAAAGATATTATTTCCCCAGAAGTATTCAAGACTAAGAGGTTATTAACAAAAATATAAAACAATATTGGTCCCAAGACTGTCCCCTGAAAGACCCCACATTGTACTATTGTCTCAGAGCTTCTGACATCGTCTATCTCTACAACCTGCTCTCTTTTACTCAAATAATTTCTCCTTAACTTATGAGAGTAACCTCTAAATCCAATATTTTCTAGTGTTTAAAGCAAATCACAATGACAGACTGTGTCAAAAGCCTTCGACAGGTCAATAAATATACATAAGACTGGGACGTCTCCATCCATTGCCTCATAAGTCTTTGATAATACGAGTGCCATTGCATCCTCGGTCGATTTTTCTATTCTGAAACCGAATTGTTTAGATGAGAGTATCTTAAATTTTTCCAAAAAACTATTAATTCGTTCCTTGAGAACTCTTTCAAAAATATTTCCAAACATTGAGATAACCGAAATTGGTCTGTAATTACATGGAAGCTTCCCATCACCTCCTGAAATAGGTCTCAATATATATATATATATATATATATATATATATATATATATATATATATATATATATATATATAGGGGGTTTTACCCGACGAGTTGCCCATATATCTGTTCATGCAATCAAACTGATTTCATGAAAATATATAAATCCACCACCCGGTAATTAATACCATTGCCAGGCAATGATTATAATCAAAACATATCCTGGAATAATTATATATTAGGATATATATATATATATATATATATATATATATATATATATATATATATATATATATATATATATATATATATATATATATATATATATATATATATATAACAGCTCTACAGGCCAAGTAGGCCCATGGCTTCATTACACGTTCTTCTCCATTTCATTTTATTCATAACTGCTCCCTTCCAGTCCTTCACTCCTAGCTCTTCAATATCTTTCTCCACCATCTTGATCCATTCTGTGCGTGGTCTTCTCCTGCCTCTTCTTCCCGTTATTCCCTTTGTCAAAACTTGTTTTGTTGTTCTATCGTCTCCCAGTCGGAAAACATGGCCAAGCCATCTCATTCTTTGTGCTCTAGCCACATTTGTTATTGAGGGTTGTCCATACAATTCTTGAAGCTCGGCGTTCGTTCTCCTTTTCCAACGATTTTCTACCTTTTTTCCACCATATATTCTTCTGAGTATTCTTCTATCGAAAACTTATAATGTATATTTTTCCCTCTGATTCAACTTCCACAGTTCGCAACCGTATGTTACCACAGGCCTGATGATCTTCTGATAAATTTTCTTCTTCGCGTTTTTCGACATATTTTTGGACCTGAGCACTCTGTATAATCATCCTAAGCATTTTGTTCCTTTAGCTATCCTTTCCTGTATTTCTACTTTCTCCTCCCCTGTTCTCGTCAATGTTACACCTATATAGTTGAACTGTTCTACCTTTTCAAAGCAGTATGTCCTATCTTCACTAATTATTTGCAGATTTGAGTGCCTTTCATTTTCTTGTTGTCCTACTATCATATATCTGGTTTTATTTTCATTTATCATTAAACCCTTTCTTCTTGCAGCGGTTTCTAACTTCCTGAATTCATTCACCAAATGTTCTCTTGTTCTGGTCACAATAACTATGTCGTCTGTATACGCTAAAACGTGTGTCTTTTGACTGTATATTGTACCTTTGCTAGCTATACTGCTCTCTTCTATAATTTTATCCATCACGATATTGAAAAGTGTAGTAGAAAGGGGATCTCCCTGTCTCAGGCCTTTATCAACACAGAATGATTCCGACAAATGTCCGCTCATCTTAACTTTATAGGTGGTATCCGTCAATGTCATTCTCACCAGCCTTATTAGTTTGCCTTGTATTTTTAGTTCATCCATTGCTTCATATATATATTTTCTTATTATTCTATCATAAGCCTGTTTATAATCGATGAAAAGCATATGGAGTATCATGCTTTGATCAATAGTATTATCTATAATTTGCTTCAACACAAAAATCTGATCCATGACTGATCTATTTTTTCGGAACCCACACTGATACTGTCCTAGATTTGGTTCTATTATTTCGTTTAGTCGTTTAGTATTCCCCTTCTTGTACAACGGACATATTAGAGCTTCCTTCCACCTACTTGGCATTTTCTCCTCTTCCCAAACTTTAGATATTATAAAATATATATTGTCCTCCATTTCTTGTCCCCCTATCTTCAACATATCCGCCGTGATGCCATTTCCACCTGGCGCTTTGTTGTTTTTAAACAATTTTATGATTGATCTTATTTCTTCCTCATTACGCTTATCACGCTTCATTTAGGAACGCCCCTTCATCGTTCGCATTTTCACTAGTCTCTCCACTTTCCCCGTCTAACAACTCTCTGAAATACTCACTCCATCTCTTCAAACTTTCTTCTATTCCTCCTACCAACTGCCCGTTTTTGTCTTTGCAGAATATTTTATTTTGCTGATAGAGCCTCCTCTGATATTGTATATTTTTATAGAATTGTCTCGTCTGTTTTCGCATATAGTTGTTTTCCAGATTTTCCATTTCAGTCTCTATATATTCTCTTTTCTTTCTCCTGCATGTGCTTTTTGCTTTTCTTCTCTTTTCTCTATACAGCTTCTGGTTCTCTTTTGTGTTGTTTTTCATCATATTCATTCTGGATTCTTCTCTTTCAAGTACTGCTCTCCTGCACTCTTCATCATACGAACCTCCTTGATCTGCTTTGCTATCATCTTTTAGCAGCATATCTGCTCCTTCTTTCATCATCTGTTCCAACTGTCTCCACTGATCTTCAACGCTTTCCTCTTTATTACTGGAGATTCTTTTGTTAATTTTGGTCTGAAACTCCTTCCTAATATTCTCATCATTCAATTTTTCCACTGCATATTTGATAACTTTATTTCTTTTACTTACCTGATGTTCTGGTTTCCTATATTTTATCTTGGCTCTTACGAGCATGTGGTCTGTGTCCACGTCTGCTCCGCGTAAACTCCTAACATTCATTACATACTTGGCGTGTTTAGTCTCTATAACCATGTGATCTATTTGGTTAACTGTTCTATTATCAGGTGATATCCATGTACCTTTATAGATATCCTTAGGCTGAAAATAGGTTGTGACTACTCGAAGATTCCTCTCTGTTGCTTGTTCAATAAGTTTTTTTCCATTCTCATTACTTTCTTCGTGCTTACTGTACTTTCCTATAGCAGGCCTGTATATTTCTTCTTGTCTCAGTTTCGCATTGAAATCTCCCAGAATAATTTTAACATCATATTTAGGGGTCTTGTCGTATTCTTCTTCATAGAATTTTTCCTTTATTTCATTCTCTTTTTCTTCTGTGGGACAATGAACATTTATAAGAGTCAACTTCCTGTACTTGCTCTTACTCTAATTCTGCATAATCTATTCGTTACTGGCAGGTCTCACAATAGTAATCTTGAAAATCGAAGGAAAATCACCATCGTTAATACACTTATTTAAAATAAATGCCAGGGGATGAGAAATCAATTCAGACACTTGCTTAAGAGTTTCCGCACTTATACCGTCATAACCTGGTGACTAACCAGATTTCAATCCTCTAATTACACATTGCACTTCCTCAGGAGAAGTCTCGACAAATCCAAAAGAATTAGAAGTTCGATGAGGCTCGTAAATTTTTCTTGACGGTTTGCGTATTTCTGACGGCATCCTGGTTCCAATGTCGGTGAAATATTTGTTGAAATAATTTGCAATATCTTCTCTGTTTGTTAGGTAACTGTCATTATCTCCCCGTATGCGATCAATATTGGTCTTTTTTTTAGATTTTTACCTCTTATTTTTTCACAGTCTCCCACAAAAATTTCGAACTACATTTATTCTTATTTATTTGAGATTTGAAATAGTTATTTTGAGTTAATTTCAGTTAGTTATCTGCTTCTTAGAACACTTAGAAGACTACAAGCATCATGTGTTATTAGGTAAATTCGTTTATGCAGAACAGTAGGTTTTTCAAATAATTTATCTATACAAACTTATTATCTCAATATCCAGTAACACACAGAATTTATCCCTATATGTCACCACAGATTGAAGAGTTTTATTCAAGAAGCAATATTAAACTTTCTGTAGAATATTAAATATCCCTCCTTGAAAGAGATGGTTTCCAATTCACTCTTCGTAACCATCGTTAGCCAGACTGACAGACAACAGACTGCAGTTTCGACCTCGTTCGACCTCGTTAGTGTTGCTTACCCTGTTGTATCAATTCGTTGAAACGTATCAAGTTCATATATATGTATACATATACGAATGGTGCCCTCCCTTGACAAGAACACGTTGCTGCCAACGACGATAAAGTGAAACAGTCATGGTAAACTAATGGAAATAAGATAATATTATTTATAAATTTGCTACGACTTTCTGACACCAGAATTGTATATGATCACCGTATCACCTAGAAAGTTCTATTGATCTGGAAATCACAGCTATATATTCTTTTCACTTATTCACACTCTGATAAACCTGACAAACTTATGCATAATACAAAAATACTCATATTTTTTTTTTGTTATGAGTGGGAGATTTATTGTCATTCCACTGTGTATTTCATAGATTATTGTAGTTCATACACATTCATAACACCTATAACCTCTGCTGGACTCGAACCGGCGATCAGATCGATTTATTCCCTATTTGGCCCTTTTGGCTGCTTATGAGCAATTGAAACATCTATGTTATTGCCGGGTTTCAACCGGCCACCAGTTAAATACTTTCCGCTCCAGGTTATCTGGCTAACAAAAAAAACCACAGTTATTAGCGATATTAATAATGATTATGTGTTTCTCAGATGCCGGAAGCTTGTAAAATATCATCTGTCTGCAAACACACTGGTAATAATGTTCATACTCCTGTGGAAGCTGAGCCGGCTTCTACAGACAAAGCAATCAGAGGTGCAGATAACTTGGACAATTCCGATTTTGGAGTCGCAAAAACATCTGAAGTTTACTTCCGAAAAAACAGTCAAACCACGCTCCAACAGATTGCCTCCTTGGCACAAGACATTGACAATTACCTAAGTAGGATATTTTTGGCTAGTATGCGATGCATAATTGGAATTGTCAATTCTCGTTCACGTAATGAGTATCGTTTTAAAGATTTGTATGGTTCTTCTACTTCAAAAGTTAAATTATTTACGTTCGCTACTAATACGTGTGATCCTGCTAGTTGTTGTTGTGAATGTGACATTTCGAGTCTCTAAGAGTGTTTTAATAATTTTATCTTAGTCTGCGAACACACCTAGCAGTAGCAACGGATAAGTGTTCTAGACTAACCCCAACCAATTTCAACTTATGGGAGCAACCACATATCGTCCGTTGCGTTAGAATCAAAATGCAATTAGAACACATTTAATGGCTTTGGTGTCACCGCAAAATAATCCGTTTCCGCCGCTATTTCTGGTCGCAGACTTGCCTTAAATCATTTTTGATTAACCAAGTCGGATATGCGAATAACTCCTCTTTATTTGGTTTTCTTGAATCTTATGAAGATCTAGAACTGAATAAATTTAGAAATTCAAAATTGCTACCTTACAATTTCGTTGAGCATATAACAAATATTGGTTTTTCGTTAATAAAATTTAAAAAATTCAATTGAAAAACCAAAACTTTGAAATTTGTTTGTAAATCACATCCATTTTCGTTCAGATTTCTTGAAAACATATATAATTATACATATCTTAGAATCGGAATATGCAGGGTGTCCGTGAATTGCGTGTACAATGTTATACCACAGAGTCTTCAGCTCGAAAAAAGTCGATTTAGACCAACTTACCTATATGAAAAGTTTCTTCGTTTGGCCGCTAGAGGTCGCCAAATACAGAGATTTTTTTTTATTTTTCTAATAATTCGAGAACGACTCGATCGATAGAAACCATATTGGGTATGCGTAATCGGGGGCGTTATTCACAATTTTTAGTGATCCACTCAATGACCTTAACGTTTTACAAGTGTTCCTAAAAACTCGAACGTGTTTTTAATCAACCATAATTTTTCAACAGTCTGCGTTTGAGCAAAACTGTTTTAGACATTGAGTAGCTAGGCTAATTATCAAACTTTTTTGTCTCTTGAGAAATTTTGATATGATGAGCGGTTCAATCACAAAAAACAGTTTTTAAATTTGAATTGTGGAGGCCGTTACTTGATGTAGATCCATGATATAAATGAGATAAAAAACACAAGGTTTAACTTTAATCTACACTTTATTTGAAAAATTCGACGACGTTTCGCTGACACAGCAGCTTTATCAAGAATGACAAACAGAATGAAGAGTATGGTATTATAAACAAATCGTAGAACAAGTTGGATGAATAACAGGAAAATCCACACCGAGCCATTGTACAGTTAGTATGAAAGGTATTAAAAACTAATTATACAAGTTAAGTAGGGGTGAGTAGTTCACATCTACCTGTTCATTCAAAAGCTTGTCCGAATGTCTGTATCTATTTATTTCTAATGCTTCTAGGAGATCTAATTTTGAACTTTTTGATTTTATATGTAATATGTCAAAGTTTGTGTTTTTTATCTCATTTATATCATGGATCTACATCAAGTAACGGCCTCCACAATTCAAATGTTGAAGAAAGCGAATACAAGCTTTTTGGCCCTTTGGTATTTTAAGTTGTTACTTAAAAATGCTATAACATCCCAAAACCTGTGGTTTTTAACCACGTGTTTGAAGAGCGAAGTGTGTCCTAAATACATCAAACTCAAGACCAACAACAACAGTTATGCAGCTCGAAGAGCAGTCATCTCTGGACAGAAGATATGGATCAAATCAGAATGCAAGATTTTGTTCCACAAACGAGACATCTACAATATTTATCTCAAGGTAATTCATACCGAGTTATTGTACAGACTTCATCCACTTGAATTCGATTCATTAGATTACAATAATAGGTTCAAAATTAGATCAATAATACATAATAAATATACCATCCAATACCGCAAATTAAAGTTTCTCGTGTCACAAAAACCGAAACCTACTCCACGTAAAACTAAATTTTCCGACCATCAATTTTTTGATAGATTCGTTAACCTTTCTGATACTAATTTCACAACTGATGAAACAAATCTCTTGAAGAAAGGTTTCAAACACAATATTAAATCAAACAAGATAAAATCTGATTTAGAGGAACTTGGCATAGATACTGAAATTTCTCTGAAAAATATTCCTAATAACACTCACCTTAAATATTTAGCATCTAACATTATAAAAATGAATCATTAGCTTACTTTAAACCGAGTAAAGAACAAAATATTTTAAAGGCCATCAAACAAAAATCTCAACTTAATGAAGTTATTTTTACAAAAGCAGATAAGGGTAATACTGTTATTGCGTTAAATAAAAATGACTACCTATTTAAAACTCTAAATTTCATTTTTTTTCCGGAAACTATACAATTTTAAACAAAGATCCAACTATTAAATTCCAGAAAAATATTAAAATTGCAATAAATGACGCAAAATCTTTAATTAAAGCAATAGATAAATACAAATTAATTTTACCAAACCCTCAACCACCTCAACTGTATTCACTCATTAAATTGCATAAAGTAAATAACCCCGTTAGACCAGTCGTATCTTACGTTACAGCCCCAGCCGTGAAATTGTCGCACTACCTTATAGATATCATTAAAAATAATTGTTCATTCAAATCAAAATTTTCTATAAAAAATTCTTTCGAATTGATAAATAACATAAAAAACTTTAACCTACCACCTAACGCAAAACTTATTTCGTTTGATGTTGAGAATTTATACCCAAGTGTTCCTCCAGGTGATGTCAAAATATTAATCGAAAACATGTTGAATTCGAATCATGTTAACCACATAATTAAATCAGAAATATTGAATCTGTTGGACGTTTGCATTGAACAAAATTATTTTTCTTTCAACAACATCTATTACAGTAGTGAAAATGGTTTGATCATGGGAAATCCTTTGAGTCCACTTTTAGAAGAGATTTTATGAATAATATTGAACAGAAAATTCATACACATCCACTCATTTCCAAATTTCTTTATTGGTATAGATATGTTGACGACATCTTAGTATGTTTCATTGGGACTACTCGTCAATTAGACTTATTTCTTAATTTCATTAATTCCATCCATTTGAACATTAAATTCACGATAGAAATTGAACAGAACGATTTCATTAATTTTTGGACTTAAAATCACTAAACAAAATAATAATCATGTTTTTCGGTCTTTCGTAAACCAACACATACTGATACAATTATACATAACTACTCATTACATCCAATTCAACACAAAGTTGCAGCTTTAAACAGCATGGTTCATCGGTTACTCAATTAACCTTTATCAGTAGAAGATTATAAAAAGAGTTAAACATCATCAAACAGATAGCCATTAATAATTCATATAATCCGGATATGATAGATCTAATCATTCATAAAAACTGTATCAGAAAGCAATAAATGAAGTATATCCTATTCATAAAGACTATAAAATATTCAACAGTTTAACATTCTGCGGTTCTGCAAGTACAAATATTAAATCCTTTCTCGTCAAACAGTATCTTAATATAACTTTCAAAACTTCTAATAACTTAGGTAAACATGTTAAAAATAATAAATCTCGTGTTGAAAAATCAAGTAAATCAGGAATCTATAAACTCAATTGCGGTTCTTGTGATAAAATTTATATCGGTAGGACCTATAGGAGTTTTGGCATAAGAACATCTGAACATAAACGTAGCTTCGATAAAAATAAATCTGATTCAAATTATTCAAACCACCTAATAAAAGAAAACCATTCATTCAATAAAAACTTTGACATATTACATATAAAATCAAAAGTTCAAAATTAGATCTCCTAGAAGCATTAGAAATAAATAGATACAAACATTCGGACAAGCTTTTGAATGAACAGGTAGATGTGAATTACTCACCCTACTTAACTTGTTTAATTAGTTTTATTACCTTTCATACTAACTGTACAATGGCTTGGTGTGGATTTTCCTGTTATTCATCCAACTTGTTCTACGATTTGTTTATAATACCATACTCTTTATTCTGTTTGTCATTCTTGATAAAGCTGCTGTGTCAGCGAAACGTCGTCGAATTTTTTCAAATAAAGTGTTGATTAAAGTTAAACCTTGTGTTTTTTATCTCGTTTTTAAATTTTATGATTTCATTTCTTCAACCACCTAGCAAGTCAAAAATATCGCATATTGACACATATTGATACTGGAATATCGTTCAACAAATCCGGCAAAGTTTCTTGCAAAAAATTCAAATATGCCTCTCCGTTTAATCGATCTGGAATCACTACCGGACCGATAATGAAATTGTCTATTACTGAAATCCATACGTTAATTTTGAATTGATTCTTATGAAGTGTTCATTCTGAAGGTTAGTGATGGCAGACCTAGTAAAACTGCATTCGTAAGTAAATAGAATTTTCCAACTGAAGTGGAGATCCTAAGTTCTCTTCTCTTGGATGAATCGGCAGAAAGTTACGCGATTCTCAGGATCGTTGGGAAGTAATTCCTGAACTTTCTGAATGTGATAAGGATGAAATAATTGTTACTTCAAGACACCATGAATCATTGTTTTAGGAACGACCAACTGCAAACCTAAACGCCGCGTGCTTAATTGTGGGTTTTCCTCAACCATGACCAAAATTTTTTCTTCGCGTTCTACCGTCTTTACTGTTCCTTGTCGTCCTCGATCCAAATTCCTGGGCTTGAAGCAGCCATTCTCGCGGAGGCGCCTCTCGAGATTTCCAAATGTTTGGTGGTTCGGCACTATGCGATCTGGAAATCTTTCAGCATATAATCTTGTGCTTTCACGTCCATTGTCCATTGACAAAATCCGTACACCATAACCATATCAACCATTTCAGAGTTACTGTACATCTCCGTGGCTAATAGTGATAAAAAAATCACCAAAATACCTAGTTGAAAACTTAAGGAACACTGTTGTGTCAACAATTGGCTGTTAAGCCTAATAAAATGACAATCTGCCAGACCACAGAAATACCATAAATCCAAAGCCGACATGGTCAAATCTGATATTTTCAACTTGCTAGGTATTTGAAGAAATGAAATCATGAGATTAAAAAACTGTTTTTCGTGATTGAACCGCTCATCATATCAAAATTTTTCAAGAGATAAAAAAGTTTGATAATTAGCCTAGCTACTCAATGTCTAAAACAGTTTTGCTCAAACGCAGACAGTTGAAAAATTATGGTTGATTAAAAACACGTTCGAGTTTTTAGGGACACTTGTAAAACGTCAAGGTTATTGCGTGAATAACGCACCCGATTACGCATACCAAATAAGGTTTCTATCGATCGAGTCGTTCTCGAATTATCTGAAAAATAAGAAAAAAATCTTTGGATTTGGCGACCTCTAGCGGCTAAACGAAGAAACTGTTCATATTGCTTATTTCGAGCTGAAGAATCTGTAGTATAACGTTATACACGCAATTCACGGACACCCTGTACATAGATAGATACTAATTATTGGGCGGGATCAATAACAATGTTCTCTTTTCGATGAAATTTTCTTTCAAGTAATTTGACATATAATTAGAATCGAATTATCTTATAAATAAATATGAATGTGCCTACTCTTCCAGCGTTTGATTCGAACACGGAAATACATGAATTTGTGTACAGGTATGAGTGTACGTGAGATTATCAAATTCTTGGTAAAAAACATATCCTGCTGCTAGTGCCACTATATGTTCAACAACTAGTGCGAAGCATCAGGTTAGCACTTGGAGGGTAACCGCTTGAGCTCAACTTAAGCTACGTATCTTGATTTGTTTAACTGGATACTCTACCAGCATTAGATTTGAACACGGAAATACATGAATTTGTGTACAGGTATCGATTTAATCTCAAGGATGGTTTCTCAACATGATTTCATTCGCAAAATCATCTTCTAAATTACATTTCTCTACATTACGCAGAATATCATGAATATATAAACTATATAAATTCACGTAAGATTATCAAATTCTTGGTAAAAAGTATATCCTACTGCTAGTGCTACTATGTGTTCGACAACCAATGCCAAGCAGCAGGTTATAACTTGGACAAGTGATCACTTGAGTTCAACTCAAGCTCCGTATTTTGATTTGTTCAACTGAATATTCTTCCAGCATTAGATTTGAACACGGAAATACTCGAATTTGTGTATAGGTATCAATTTAATCTCGAGGATGGTTTCTCAACATGATTTAATTCGTGAAATCATCTTTTAAATTACACTACTCAATTACATTACGGAGAATATCATGATTATCTAAACTGTATAAGTCCACGTGAGATTATCAAATTCTTGGTAAAGAACATATCCTGCTGCTAATGCCACTATATATTTAACAACCAGTGCCAAGCAGCAGGTTAGTCCTTGGACTGGTTTGAGTTCTACTCCGTATTTTGATTTGTTTAACTGAATACGATATCAACAAAGTTTTAAATCGAATATTAACTTTTCATATAGAAATTCACTTGTAAAAATGAGGTTGACTCTACCTTTCTTGGCCGATCTATTGATGTATAAGTCGCCTTTCAGCGGTGTGTAGAGATGTTTGTTATCTTAGACGACGTCTTTTGACGGTGATTAGTTCTAAACTTGGGTGTAGAATGTATGATCTATACATAAAACTATTAATAGATTCTGGAGACTGAAACATCATTGGAAGGTAAAAAATACCTTTCGAAGGGAAATGATATACTTGATCAGAAACGGTGCAAATCCATTGGCACAACAAAATTTTCCATTATTTAGGGTCTCCCATTGTTTCGATTTCTTATGAAATCAATCAATATTTCATATTTGTTCCATGTTATCAAACTTATGATAACGAAAACGAAACTACGCAAAATACAATTTAATAAAACTGAACAGGAGTATGAACGCTCAATGCACACTGGAAAAAAATTGAGATACTTCATTACTATCATGGGAACGGTATATGAATAGCGGTGTCGTCTTTTGTTGTTTTGCTCATGATTAATGCTCTCTAGGAAACGGACACTATTAGATTGTACACAAAACGTTTTTGTGACGTCATCTACTGCTATATATCGACACTCATGCCGCGTAACCGCTTTTTTAACGTTGAACGTCAACGCGTTCAGTGGTGACCGACAGCGAACTTTCCCTTCACGCCTAGCAAAAATCACAGTTCCATCCAAATTCTTGCTATATGTTTTTTAGACACATATCTTATGTCCAAATGTATGTTTTTAATAACAAAAAAACAACTGAAGTAATTATTCATGGAGATAATAAACGTCGGGCAGCACTTTCCGTTTGAGGAGGCCGGGTAGGTCCTCTCCCACGGGTTATGAGGTTGTATCCTCACCCTCGCTTTTTACGCAATGTATATATCTTGAGCTGAGACGCCGTAACATTGAACAATTTATTTCCATACCATATTTATTTGGTCATTAAAGTATTGTTTATTATCATTATGGATGATTTCGAAGATTAATCAAGACATTTTAACTGAGATTGAAAATATAGAAATCAATCTTCTCGATAAATCAAACCTCAGATCTGATGAAGAACTACCTTCTCTGAAGGTGCGTCGGATTTGTGCAGAAGGTTACATGAGTAATGTGACCACATTTGGACGAGCACTGGCGAGAAACAAAACTGAAAAAGTGTCTACTATCTGTGGCACTTGCATAGACAAACCTTTTCTGTTTTTGAATGTTTTGCCAACGTTCTTGTATGATTTTGATGACTTTCTGTGTTATTTTTAAATGTCAAATTGACATTGTTGTTACCCATCGAAATGGTGAGAAAATTGTGTGAAGTTGTTATTTTTACTTTGATAATTATTTCATACTAGCAGCCTGCCCCGGCTTCGCACGGTTATTAAAAAAACATTTCAGAAGTTATAATTTTTGCACATGCACACAACAAAATTTATATGGAATCACCCGATATTTTGAATATTATCTCAGGGGTTTTGGAAATTTCGAAGGATTGTTAGCAATGATCCTTTTTGAGATATTTCTATCGAAAAAAGGAATAAATTAAGGTTTATTTTATGAAAGAAACAAATAAAAGAAAATAAGAGACTCTTTCCGCATGTAGTAAAATAATTGAAAATTGATTTCTCACGGAGTAGCTGTTTTTTTCTCGACCTCAGTAGCTTGTATTACCTCCTCTTGTCCTGATACAAGCCTAAATCCGTCTAGGCATGCTTTGGATTAGGTTTTCGACCCCCTTTGGGGTGATATTATGTCACTCTTCTGTGGCGGCTTGGATGAGCTGTTGTGGGATTCTTGGATTATCCTGGCGCGATCTAATTTTTCTTTTGAGATTATCCCATAAATGTTCAATAGGATTTAGGTCTGGAGATCAAGCTGGCCAGTGCACAATAGCTATTCTCTCTGTTTCAAGATAATGTCGTGCAAGGTTGCTGGTATGCGGAGAAGCATTATCTTGCATAAAAGTGAAATTTTCACCGAGGACATATCGCCAGAGTCTCACTATGACGAAACGAAATCAAATCTGTTTTGCCTTTCAGCATAATGCCACCACAAAGCATCACACTGCCCCCTTGGTATTTCGGAATTTGTCTTGCTGTTCGGAGTCGAGCTTGTCTTCCACGACCTCTTAAAACCCAAATCCGGCGGTCATCTGATCGAACACCAATTCTGGTTTCATCCGAAAAAAGAACATCTCGCCTCTTTGACGTATCGTTTCGACTGATACACTGCTGCCTGTTGCTTCCAGAAATTGCCTTTGGAGTATGGGGTGCGACGGACTAGGGTCTCTTCTTGCAATTTGGCACGAAAAGCGGTCTTGTTCTTCAGAAGTGATCTTCCTTCGACTTCTTCTAGGCCTATTCTGCAGATATTGTAGCTCTACGTATCGGGTGAAGGTTTTTGAAATCACCCCTTGTGATACCCCCATTGTGGCTGCTATATCCCTCTGTGTCACCCCTTCTTCAACGAGAGCAATTATTCGACCCCTCTGCACATCGGACAATACAGGGTAAGGCATTTTCAACTATGTTTATAGGCTATTTTAAATTTTGAAATTCACAGTTTCATATCTCAGTGACGACTGAGTACAATACCCCGAACATGTGGTGATAAGTCAACATTTATATCATACTATCCAGATTTTTACCACAAAAAACTTCATTCTTCACAAGTAGTAAAAGATCCATGGTTAGAAACAATCAATAATGTGTAATACCGAGTGATTCCATATAAATTTGGTTGTGTGTACATACTCTCCCATACATACTTGCTCGTTTTTGCGAGGGTTATCAGAAAAGAGTAAATTGAAGAAAATTCGAATTTGAAATATTATTAATTTAATTTAATTTTTTTTGTATTATAATTTTTTTTCATTTTTTTGTATAACTTTTTTCGTTTTCATATTTCATTTTTGATGTTTGTAAAAAGGCCTTCACTATATATCTTACTTTCTCTGCTCCTGAAAATCTATTATTGCGTCAGAGTTTCCTGTGAACGATAATTGATGTTAATTTGTCAGCGAATTAGATTGATTTTCAGGACCACTGACCCGCAATAGGCCAACATACAGATGGCCATGAGTAGGTCAATCCTTACTTATTCGAAAGTTTGAAAAAACACTTTTTGCGACATAACTATAATAGTCATATGCTGTCGCGATAATTTTTGCAGATAATTATATGTTCTGCAAAGGTGTAGTACATTATTTTGTTCTATAATCAATAGTTTTCGCAGCGCACGCGATGTAAGTAGGTTTTTTGGTAATTTTTTCACACCTTGGGTTACATTTTTGGAGTTTTAGTATGGATCCCTAATTGCTTTCAACGCAAAAAAAATAGTAAAATCTTTCTTCTTCATAATATTAGTATAGATAGTCTCTTAGATTTTATAGATAGATTTATCCAATAACTCATTCGATACTTATAAAAAATTAGTTCTTTTATAATTTTTGTTGTGGTTCGAGCAACACTACTTTTCATTCTTTGGTAATTCTTTATTCGGTCTTTTACGTTTTACAAAAACCATCATAATTTGGAGTAACTAGAGGGCTGCGCGGGTGGATGAATGTGTGATTTAGTTTGATAGTACTGCCGAACGGTCTGTATGAACGGATCGAAAACATTTTTTTGCTTGGCGTTCAACGTAGTAAGAATCCCTTAGTTTGAGATATGCGAAGTCGTGAACATCAAACTCATTCGCATGTCGTTTTACATTTTGATTGATCTGTAATCTCATTCCTTTCGTAATTGTGAAAATTTGTAATTGCTTAGTTTGCGTATTTACCTACAAATGTATGTTCATACATCGCGATCAAGTAGGTTTATCACCAACACAATGTGGTTGTACCACCATACTGCACTGAAAACCACACCAACGGAGCCGGAGGCTAAAGCTAGTGGATTGGTAATTAAGATTATTTTGGGTTGTACAAAGCATTTATTTCGAGTGATTTTACGTAGTTTTCTCCCTCAAGAGCATTTTCATATCACATAGTGTCATAGAAAACGAATTTTTATATTTAGATATTCTTTAAGAATAATTCCAAATAGCGCTCTTTCTAGATCACGAAAGAAGTGCCCGGTTTCAACTCCTGAATTTGCTCGGCGTCTCCAAGGTCAATGCTTCCTTTCGATCTCTGTGTAGTGGTTTCATTGTGTATTCTAACTTCTTAATTGAAATTGAAAGAGTTCAAAACCAACCCAGATATTGTCATAACCTCTACAAGTTTTGGCGGGATAACATGATACCTAGCTACTGTGAAGGCATTTAACAGCTTTTTAATTTACAAATATATCACAACTAGTATTTCATTTAATTAAGTCATCTATTTAAATGAAAAAAAATATTTCAAATTGTAAGTTAATCTATGACTAACTATATTACCAATGTCTTTAAGTTAACCTTGAATGAAGTTCAAGCTTCAAAATTAATCGCTATGAACAACGGCTATGAACCAAAATTAATTGATACCTAAATAAGACAAAATGACAAACTTTTATTGCAGAGCATTTATCCGTTACTTCTAACAGAAAATTTCCAATTAACTATATTAGCAACACAATATGTAACAGATTAAACCGAAATAATATTAACACCATCAGCACTAATAAAAAGAATTTGAGTTCATTATTGGTTAATAATAAAGATAAAACAAAATTGTTGGATAAAAGCGGAGTATATAAAATACACTGCAACGAATGTGAGACATTCTATATAGGCCAAACCGGAAGATGCATCGAGAAGAAAGTTGAAGAACATAAAAGATCTATTCTCCAAAATAAAAATTCTACGGGTTTTTCAGACCAACAACAAAAATAATTTCATAGATTTCGAGAATATCGAACTCATGCATCCAGGTGATAAAGGAAAAAGGATGAACATCTTGGAGATTATTGCAACGACCTACTAGACTTCAATTTACCTCCTGTTGTGAATGCCGTTATACAAAAGTGAAATCACACATTTTGAATTTCATTTTGTATTACTCTTAATAATGGGCTAACAATCCGAAACATATGTCGAGTATTTTAAATAAATATTTGTGAAACCTTTGCCAAGTGATAAACGAATCATTTATTCATTATGTTTCACCAAGTGTTAAGCGAGAATTCCATACATATTATCGAAAACCATTCACCGAGATTGTTCGATAGCAGGTATAGGTACCAGGGGGAAGATTTTCGTTAAGAAAAACCAACTGATTTCCAGGTGTGTTATATTATTCACTTATCATACTTATGATATGATTATGATACATTAAAACGGTCACTTATTTAGGAGAAGTTGATAAGATTGCAAACATACTTGCTAGATTGTGTTCATCCTATCGTGAAGTGTAAGTGAAATATATTGATGACATCAATTATTTACATGTCATGTCAGAAAAAAGATGAGAAAATTTAACATACATATCAATATGAAATTTCCATAAATTCTTTTATACTATAAACTGTTTCATTTAACAGTAGCTTTTTAACTTCCCTCTTGAATTCTCTAGCTGTTGTAATCTTCATCCTCTCAGGCAAATGATTATACAGCTTAAACCCCCAAAAGTCGACTCCTTGTTGCAACATTGCCCTATTATGAAGGAGGATACTGAAGTAGTCCCTCCTTCGGGTGTTATATTCATGAAATTTGCCGTTGATAGCGAATTTTTCTTTGCTGGTATGTACATAAAAGGCGCACTCACAGATACAGATAGCAGGTAAGGTTAATATTTTCAGTTTCTTGAAGGCGTCTCTGCAAGTATGTTGTTAATGCTGCTTCATAAGTACACACTCTCTTTACTGTCCTTAATGAAAAAATGGCAGCAAATAATTTCCTCCTAGTCACCTCAATGTGCTTCTCCCATGATAATATAGGGTCTAAGTGTACTCCCAGAAATTTCACAGAGGATCCTCGGTGGCTATTTGCTCCAAAGGTGATGGATTGAGTCTTACTGTCATTCACTTGGAGTGAGTTACTCTTGAACCAGTCATCAGATCTGTCGAGTATATCCTTTTTTCAATTGACTCAGAGAATTTGTGTTCGATGCCCTAATGAAATACTGTGTGTCGTCTGCAAATAGGAAGGGATAAAAGCGTAGAAAGACTTATCTTTATTGACTTCAAACTGAAATACATATTTATAATATTTGCAAATATTTGACAAAAAATTATTTTTATGTATTTATATTGTATAAAAATCGATATCTTTGGTAACTGCTAGTAATATATTTTATAAGTTAAATCTTACTTACATCAAAGTAATCCTTAAACCTAGAATTATACTACTTAAGTAATAATCGTTTCTCTTACATTTCGCTTAAAGGCCTAGTCTGTTGAATTTCAACTCGATGATCTTGAAGAGTTGCAAATCTGCTGCCGGTGGAATCATTGCTCGTTTTTTTCCGCGGAGGCCAACTTATAACATCGTTTCCGTCTACATCAAGGTAATTTCTCACTGATAAGGCACTAATGAAGACTCGAAATATCGTCTATGAGAAGAAAAGCTTAACCGATTAGAGGGCATGTTGTATAAGAAAATGTTTGTTTATACATCTGAAAACTATTCTGAATAAACAAAATCTGGATATATCACTGCATACAAAGCGTTTTCAATTTTGGTCATTTCAATTGACGTGTTCTCTAGCAAACAGGAAATAACAAAAACAAGTGATATTTTTCGAGGAATTTTTCTGAATAATCGTGAAACGCGTTACGAATCACAATTATTCAGAAAAATTCCTCAAAAAATATTACTTGTTTTCGTTATTGATAATGGAATTCTACCAAGTAAAAGCCTCCCAATATCAAAAGTTCAGGAAGTTTACGACGTGATCTAACTATATAACATTTCAGTACTAACAAGAATGTTTTGTGTGAAGGAGAGTTGATAACTGATATC
The DNA here is from genome assembly GCA_013387265.2 of Cryptolaemus montrouzieri. Lineage (NCBI taxonomy): Eukaryota > Metazoa > Arthropoda > Insecta > Coleoptera > Coccinellidae > Cryptolaemus > Cryptolaemus montrouzieri. The sequence continues at coordinate 34,991,833 of JABFTP020000062.1, forward strand.
GCACCCCACAACTCTGAAGAATGAGTTCTGCAAAATGATGTATAAGTGATAAAAAGATCAGGGACGGATAAACACAATAAAAGAAATAAACATACCTGAGGTGTCAAAAAAGATCATAAAAAATATCTGCTGCCTTCATAAAAGTACTGGAATTAAACATTCATAAGGGTGTTATAAATTCTGGGAGTAATTTTTTTTTCATTCTCAACTTTCGAGGCGATGCCTGTCAAGCCACAGCTATGGCCGCCCAAGATGATTTAATGTGTGTATTCACTCGCTTTGCGGAGAGGTCCAAATTGTAAGGTATCAGAAAAATGTGATAATAGGTGATAAAATTCTCTTTGGGTTTCTTACATCTAATTCTAATAACATTTTTCACCTTCTGGGATTGGTTGAAACGGAAACAGAGAGGTTTTGTGAACTATTTTTGGACGTCTTGGTAGATTGTGGCACTAAAGACTATTTATACGCCATCATATCCGATAAGGTTGAGGAAGAAAGATGAAATTCACATGAGCTATTTCTTTAACTTGTTTATTTGCGTGTGGCGTCACACGTGTCATATGACTTGCGCCATTATAGAAACAGCGTTTTGGAGCAGTTTTGAAACAAAAGTTCAGAAATATGTGTTTATTATAAAATAAAAATTTGATTCATTTTATGTTGAATGAATTTATCTTGTACTCCTTTATTGCTAGTAAATGCCGAAAAATAAATTTTTAAACTACAATGCAGAAAGATGTATGGAGTAATCGTTGAAAATATAAATTGAAGAGAAAAATAAATGAAATAAATAATATTTCAAGGATTGGATGAGAATCACAAGGTCACTTTCGTTTTGAATATATATTATCTTATTTTGCTGAAGGCGATAACTTTTTAATAGTACCTTCTCCGTACTTTTTATTCATACTCTTTTATTTGCTCTTCGAAAATAAGAAGTTAATGTGGTCATATTTGAGAAATAAAACAAAAATGTCAGTAGAATTGGTAAGACGATGACTCATAAACAAATGGAAACGATAACTAATAGTTCATTCCTGTTAATATCAATATTGTTGAAAATTTAGTAGAATTGATGAAAGAAGAATTGAGTTGATATTTCATTCCCCAGAATCCGACAACACAACTTGTGTACTCAATTGTGGAATAAGAATTTCATGTATCCCTTTAAACTAAAGAGTTTCAGTAAATATTGTTTCGTAAAGATAAATGAGCCGAAATCTAATAATGGATAAAAACACATTTTAAATGCTTTATTATTATACGATGAAAGAGTGTTCTAGCGAAGGACCATTACAGGAATGCGAGACAGTTGAAGAAGCCAACAGATACTAACGAAAATTGCTGAGACATGCCAATTTTTGATTCGAGAGGGACCGTTGTGAGATTGATTTGGAAATAATCTGCCTACCCTCAACATCCTCAACTCAAAAATCATTACTTAATCTCAAAATACTTCTAAAAACTGATTCATTTCGGTAGAATGTAATGATAGTTCGAAGATCGTATTAAAAAAAGGTATGTTCACATATGAATTAGGATTTGTGGTACCAACCCGCAAATTCTAGAGTGAATCTGGCTTAAAAATCATAAGGTCAACAATAGAGGTGCACCTCATCTGAACGATCATCGAATAAGTTTCAGGTTGGCTCTTCATTACAGAGTGTCCTTCTGTTCTTCTATGAAAAGAATGAAGAAAAACTAAAGAATTGCTTCTGTTCGGAGTTTCAAGAAACGGACACAACGATTTCCTCGAAGTTGGCATCGCAATGCTTGAGAAAATTGTTGGAATTCAGCTACGCGTTTGATTTTGACTGACCATTCGCCAAAAAAAAAAATTTCTTTTCAAACGTCGATTTCAGCTTACTTGAATGACATACTTGTATTTAATCACTTTGCCATGTTTAACAATCCTTAGAGAAATATTTTTAACCCCCATAACGAAAACAATTTTTTTCAGAGGTCGATCTTTTCTAGTCCGAGTGACATACTTATATTCGATCGGTTGAAATAGTTTGATAATCTCTCGAAGAATATTTTTTTCTCAATTAAGTTCGACCTCATTCTATTGAAAGAATAGTCTGCCTTATTTTTCAAAGATCGATTTTTGCCAACCTGAAGTATATTTATTATTTGAACATTGTGCAAAAAAGCTTTCAAAAGCGTTTTTCGAAAAATGGTCAAAGGGCCTTGGAACAATTTAATACAATTATGTAATTTCGAGTTTTTTGTTATGGAAGGTGGTCGAATGAAATTGAAAGTTTTAAATTTTTTCTCGAAAGATGGTCTAATATGGTTAACAATTAAATTCTATTATATCATTTCGGGTAGCAAAAATCAATTTTCGAAAAATAGGAAAGAGGTGTTATGTAAGATGGTCGGATGAAACGGAACGTTTGAAAACATTTTCGCAAGATGGTTGAATATAGTGGTGCCAATTTCACGGAACTGACAGAACGTTCCCTTCACTCACATTCTTTCATCAAAATACAGTTGTTCCGAATCCAATTCAGTTGAACATTTAGAATCAAAAACTCAAAAGATATTCTGTAATGGAGAACTAATTTGAAAACAATGCAATGATCGTTTAGGGCAGGGGTGCTCAAACTTGAACTACTGGCGATCTACCTAAATATTTTTAGACTACTTACGATCGACTCTGAGAGGCTGCAAGTATGTGTGATGCAGGGTTGTCGTACATACACTATACACCCTACCTAACTACCTACCTAGGTAGGGTGTACCGTAGCATATATAGATATTAGCTTTGCGAACAATATACACTATTTTAGTCAAGGTTTGGGTTTGGTTTAGTTCGGTTCTTCTCAATGAAAAAACTCATAGTTATTCAAAATTGCGAGTTTATTGGTTGTTACAAAACAAAAGAGTTACTTACATATGGTGTTAAACTTAACTAAGGAGTGATGTTGAAGCGTGTATGTGAAACGTGGACACTAGTCACTAATTATCTTCATTTCAGAAAATGCAGACTTGCACAAGTAAGTTGACCCAAACATTGCCGTCAGTTAAAGGGCGATATTTGCCTTAGATTCGGATATTTATCTTCAGATATAAAACACCAGAAATTTGTATCTGATATATTCTGCACCAACTCATTTTCAACAGAACATGAGTTCATATTAAACTGATTTGCTATTTCAGTACATTTTTCCTCAATGTTTTTACATAAAAAAGGATAACTCATAAATGATGCTATATTTGCCAATATACTGCCATCATAAAAAGGCATTTTGAATTGTCCCAAAATATTTGATAATTCAGCCTCATACGTATCATAATTCAACTGAGGAATCCTTGCTTTCAAAGACGGAAAATGTTTCAGATCCTTCCTTTTCATGATCTATCATAATTTGCAATTTACTTTGGAATGCGTTTACTGCGCTAATCATCTCAATAATAGTTTTTCCTTTACCTTGAAGCTCCAACTTAATGGTGTTTGAGTTCTTTGTGATATCAGTCGAAAATGCCAAATCAGTCAGCCATTTTTCGTTTTTCAACATCTGAGTGTCATCATCTCTTTCGTATAGAAAAGCTGGTATTTCGATCAATAATTCTTGAAACCTTTCTAGGAATTTTTCGCGACGTAACCACCTGACGTCCGTATGAAGAACTAAATCAGTGTGTTCAACTGACTCCCTATCTTCCAACTGCAACTTAAAGAGCCGCCGTTGCAAGCTACGTGCATGGATGGAATTCACAATTTTTGTTGCAATGCCCTTAATTCCCTTAGTGATTAAAATTTTTGAACACAAAACTTGTTGATGTATAATGCAATGGAATGAAAAAAATGGAGGGGAATCTTCATTAGCTCGTCACAATGTCACAAAATCGTTTTTGTTTCCAGTCATTGCTGGTTGTCCATTGGTTGTAATGCACACTAATTTAAATATTGGTAGCTTGTAGTTTCTTACAAAATTGAAGAAAATGTCATATATATCTTCACCACGGGTCTTCCCCTTCAAAGGAATGATTGTCAAAAATTCTTCCTTAGCCAACATGTTATTGAATGCCATCTGAATGAAAATACACAGCTGGGTAGTCTGTCATATCGGTGTCCATTTCATGATATAATGTTTTAGTTTATCTGCCATGTCCCTACTCATGACTTCAATACGCCTTGTGACTGTCGGACGAGATGACTGAAGTTCTCTAATAGCAGACATGATTTCTGTTTTATTTTTGAATCTCCAAATAAAGTTTCACCCGCTTCAATAAATGCTTCCTTCACAATCGATCCATCTTCGAATGGTTTCTTGTGTTTCGCTAATATATGAGATATTTCAAATGACGCGATCGTAGCAGCTTTTGATTGTTTGGCTGGTTGGCTGGTCTTGTGAACATGGTTTGTTCTTTTTTCGAACAAGTTATCAAATCACGTACTTTTCGTTTGTTTAATTCATTCTGTGGCGGAAAATCCTTTTCATAGTTTTCATGAACAGTTTTATGATGCCTCTCTAAGTTACAACGCTTAGGTATTGCAACTGACGCACGACAAATAAGACAAATGCATTTATCCTTCACCATACAAAAGAAAAATTTTCTCCCAATCGTCGTTAAAATGATACGTTTTAGATTTCTTCGCTTCACTCATTTTTTACTATTTAATAATGAACTTTGTATAGATGTAGTATTGCCTTCTAGTTACAATTCAAAATGACTCCAATTCCTGCAGGCGCAACATTTATACCGGCGTGAACGAAAGTCTTGAATGTTCCCGTCAGACGCGCTGCCCTAAATTTCTAGAAAAGCGGCAAGAATAAAAACGCGGCTTTTCTTTGACAAGTACCGCGCGTTCCTTTGACTGGTCGATCGCGATCGACCGTTTGAGCACCTCTGGTTTAGGGAATTACCTTTCCAATTAGGTGTAAACGGATATATTTTTCAGGAGGCAAATAAACTAAACTAAAATTCACATTACGAATATGAACTTATGAGGACTCAATAGGATCATGATGAACATTGCTACAATTAATTTTAAAGTTCAATTACAGAATGACAGTAAGGCAACCAACAAATTAGAATTTAACAACTACAAATAATTGCAATAAATCTGAGACTACAAGAACAAAACAAAATTTGCTTACACAACTACATCAAAAGATTCGAGAAAATATTTTCCATATAATCACCAACCGAATAGAAACAGTTAGTTATTAGATATTTTTTCAAAATAGGTTTGAATGATTTATAAGGAAGCATCCTCACTTCTTGGGGAAGCTTATCAAAAAAAGGAGGACGCCAATAACTCAATCCACTCCTCGTTCTACTGAGGCGATGGAATGAAACGTGGAAGTTATGACTCAATCTAATATTAAATGAGTGTAAACCGCTTCTTAGTTCATAACTTTCAATATTAGACTTAACATACAATAAAAACTCAAATATATACAAGACGGAACAGTGAGTACCCTTAGTCTTCTGAAAGAATCCGTCACGGTTATCTAACAAGCAACCATTCCAATACCTCGCCTTTGCAACCCGAAAACCTGCTGGAGCGAAGCTGAATGACCCCAGACTAAGATGGCATAAGCAATTTTTGACTGATTGATAGTATGAAAAGCAATTAGGAGAGTCGATTCAAAAACTGAGTTTAGCAAGTTACGGAGTGCGTATACATCACTCGATGCTGAAGAAACCACCTGATCTGCGTGGGCTTGCCAAAGCAGTGAAGCATCCAGTGTTACACCGAGAAATTTAGTCTCACTGGAATCGACATCTTCAGGAGATCTAAGAGAAAAGGACTTGATCACAGTTTTTTTCATGGTTAAGAAATAGTTTGTTGGCTAGCAACCAATCATTTAAAGTTTCCTTAGTCGCTTCAACAGAATCATTCAAGGTCTTGAGGTCAGGACCAGTTTTTAGTGCCGTGCTGACGTCGGCAAAAATTACAAAATTCACTTCAGAAGAACAATGTGGAAGGTCGTTTATATAAATAAGGAATAATAACGGACCTAACACTGTCGAAAGAAATAATTTGTTGTCGATCACTCAAGTATGAGCACAAAAGAGACAACGCAGAAACGGAGAAATTATATTTAATGAACTTTTTCCTGAAAATATCGAGGGTGGCACAATCGAAGGCTTTAGATATGTCACAGAAAAGTGCACCTGCATACTGGCTCCCCTCAAATATCAAGACTGATCATAATGCTGAAAGAAATGAGTTTTCTCGAGTCGTCGGTGATGGGAATATTCAGGTATGTCAGACTCAGACGCTAAATAAAGTAGATTAGGTGAAGCCTATTTATATGAGTATTCATACACAAACGGATATAAACGCAGAAACTTTTATTGAGAACCGTATCTATCAGAAACTTTTAACTACCTTGAATGAACATACAGATACACGGATAGCTAGCTCGCACAGAGTGTTGTACCTCGTCAGTGAAGAAGTTGTGACCAAAGACACTTCAGGTGGGACAGTTCATACAAGACTGGTTTATGAGAATGGCACTAAAAAGAAACAAAAGCTGAATATAAAGATGGTTGATGTTATGAAGGACTACACAACAGTGAGGGAAAAGGATCATATTTTCACGTCATCTCGGTTTTCATATGCGATAGAAAATACGTAGGAAAGTATTGCAGATCAGAATTATACTGAGAGTGTATATGACACTGAAAAGGTGAGTTTCGGAAAAGCATCTGAACCATTTACACCTCATCATATAAGTGAAAAAAATCATAATGAACCTCACAATTGGAAGGAACTCAGATCTCTCCAATATAAAAGTGGAAACAGAAGAAATGGAAACCATAGATCTGGACCATCTCTGAATACTACCATGAAACAAAAGGAGAGTATTTGGTCACGTCTTGCCGGAAATGCAAATACTAACGAACGACATGTCTTATGCCCTGAGAAAAATTGAAGATTACAAGCAAATTTTCGCCAGAATGCCTCGGGGAAAGTCTCCTATCGAATGCGTTACTTCTACAGAAAGACATAACAAATGGTAATTCTGACATACTAAAGAAAAGTGTGTGTTTAAAAAGGATGAAGCACCACAATAATCATTTTGTAATTACCAATAATAATCTCCAATCCATCAGAAATAAAAGAGACATGTACCGTCATTACCTGCATGAAAGAAAAGTGGATGTCTCTTGTCTCTCAAAGCACTGGGTATCCAAAGAAATCCTGAATCGAGTGAATCTCGGAAACTACAGCATCGCAGACTTCTATTCCAGATCAGAAAATAATGGCGCTGTTGCGATAATTGTACGAAAGGGTGTAAAATATGATCGAATCCCTACAGTGAAAGAGTTGACTGTTGAAAATCATACAGAAATGGCAGCAATACGTCTACTCAGTCAAAACAGTTTTGGTGGTCGTATACAGGCCTCCTTCTGGCACTTTTGATACTTTTACCTCACGCTTAAGTGAGAGTCTTCGGGACATCACGGGTGGTCCCTATTGTAGAATCTGTGTGGCAGGGGGATTTTAATGTGGACCTTCTGGAGGAGAACAAACAGGAGACTTGTTTGCTAGAAATATTTGAGTCCTTTGGTCTGAGGCCAATATTCAATGAATCGAGTCGAATAACACGCAGAAGTAAAACGTGCAATGATTATATTAATAATAACATAATATATAACTTGGACAAATGTGATTCCCGCAAGGATACGTTCGAACCATACTTATCGGATCACTTGGCCCAAAAGATAGAGATAATTGTAGCTAGTCCTGAAAGTGAAGACAAATTTGTTGTGAGGCATAGTATAAATGATGAAAATATTCGAGCATTTACTGATAGGTTGGATGAAATGAAATGGGATTCATTGATGGATGGGAAGGCGGAAAAGTCTTATGAAAATTTCCACCGAATATTCCTAGAATGTTTTGAGATACAATTCTGAAAAGTATAAAACATATAGAGAAAGCAGTGCCAGTTTAACTCTGAAAAAAGTAGTCGAAGCAGCCTAAACGATTTGCCGAGTCCAAAAAACTCCAGAATCAGAACAACTGCTCTCTATTCTGAAATGGCATCTTCGAGAAATTTACACGAATGCAAGGAAAAGTCATAATGTGGAACGTATATTGGCAGCAGATGATAAAACAAGAGCATAGAGCAGTTTGGAAGGTGATGAATGAGGAGAGTGGCAAAACCCGTCTAACACGTGAAAGCGAAAGAACCATGACAGCGAGTCAACTGAATGACTACTTCTCTTCAGTCGAACAATCTATACAAAGCCAGTGCTCGCCATCCAAAGAAAAATCGATGGAGATGATTAGAAATCGAAAAACATATACGCCGCTCTTGTCAATTTCATGTTTATTCGCCCGACTACTGAAGAGGAGCTGGCTGATGTAGTTAAAAATTTGAAGGGCAAATATTCGTCGGATGTATATGGAATGAATGCTGTGATACTAGAGAGAATTTTTCCTTCCATTTCAAATTTCATGTGTAGAATGGTGAATCAGTGTTTGGAGCAGGGTGTTTTTCCCCAAGAACTTAAGATTGCGAAAGTGGTTTCAATCTACATATATACTATATATATATATATATATATATATATATATATATATATATATATATATATATATATATATATATATATATATATATATATATATATATATATATATATATATATATATATATATATATATATATATATATATATATATATATATATATATATATATATAAGCACCACCCAAAGTCAGCTGTTCAGAGAGTTACACTACCTAGACATCTTGGAGGTCGTGGATTAATTGATTTGAATAATCTTCATAGTAAACAGATTTTTCATCTACGTTCCCATTTTCATGATAAACAGAGAACGTCTAAATTACATGATATTGTTGTTGCTTCAGATTATAATCTTACACCTCTGAACTTGACAATGCAAAAGGTAGATTTTGATATATTTGATGATAATTCTAAAAGAGAAAGTTGGATGCAGAAGGAATTACACGGAAAGCACTCTAAAGAATTGAAAAATGATTATATTGATGAAATTGCATCGAATAAATGGTTAGTATCTGGAGAATTGTTTGCTGAAACAGAAGGCTTGGCAATTGCGATCCAGGACCAGGTTGTTTTCACAAGGAATTATAGAAAACATATCATCAAACAAAATATAGATGATTCTTGCCGTAGATGTTTCTGTTCTTCAGAAACAGTTTTTCATATATTATCATCTTGCTCAGTCCTTGCTTCAACAGATTATTTAGAAAGACATAATGCCGTCGCTAATATTATTCACTTCAATCTAGGAATTAAACATGACCTAATTCCCAAAAGAAAAAATTTCAAAAATATGAACCTGAGATTATTTGTGAAAATGACAAATATAAACTTTATTTTGATAAAACAATTCTGTGCAACAGAGCTGTAAAACACAATAGACCAGATATCGTTCTTAATGATAAACAGAATCAAATAACATATATAATTGATATTGCTATACCCGACACACATACTATACAAAATAAATACAATGAAAAATTTCTAAATATATGATGCTTGGCGACGAGATTAAAAAATGTGAAAAATGAAGAAAATATTTATTCTACCGATTTTATTTCTACAACAGGCGTTATTCCTAGAAATTTCACAAAAGTTATTTCTACAACAGGCGTTATTCCTAGAAATCTTCACAAAAGTATTGAGATTTTGGGTCTGAAGAAAAATTTGTTTGAACAGTTACAAAAGATAACAGTCATCAAATCTTGTAATATTCTTCGTAGGTTTCTTTCCGAAAATAATAATGAGGTAGAGTCATAGGTTTTCTCTTTAGTTTATACTGCTCAGAATCTCATTTCATATTTTATTTATTTGTTTATATAAATGTAATATAATTAACTGACAATTTTGTCATATTTATATTCAGAGCAGTATTCTATTCGATCGTTCACCACTTCACACAAAGGAAACTATTAATGAGTAACATTCAGTGTTACTTGACTAAGGTCCGTACACTGGATTTTTCCGGGGAGAAAGCCTCTGACACTACTCGTTGGTACATTGATATCATTGTCTGATATGTTTTGATTATAATCATTGCCTGGCAATGGTATTACTTACCGGGTGGTGGATTTATATTTTTCATGAAATCAGTTTGATTGCATGAACAGATATATGGGCAACTCGTCGGGGTAAAACCCTATATATATATATATATATATATATATATATATATATATATATATATATATATATATATATATATATATATATATATATATATATATATATATATATATATATATATATATATATATATATATATATATATATATATATATATATATATATATATATATATATATATATATATTCATATATGTTCAAAAAATTATGATTTTTAGAAAAACATTTCCTCAAAAACTTTATTTGTAGCTAAAAATACGTTTGTTAATTAACAATCGTTTTTGCCACTAAATATCGAAATTATGGAACCGTTTTTTCTGTAAAACTTATCTTCTTTAGGATTGTCGGAAAAGAAATTTTTTCTTTGATTATTTATAAAACAATTCATTATGAATAAATTGAATATTTCCATTCAATTTTCAAAATACACAATTCGATAATGAAAGTAGCCATGTGAGGTTTTCCTTTGAAATTTTTTTTCATATAGTTTTTAATATTATTATGCCTTGAAACTTATCTTTTCATCCGCCCTTTTACTTTTATAATTACAATAATTTATAAACTATTGCAGATATGACAATATTGAATCATAGCCTTTTCATTTATTACTATCGAAATTTCATCTGTTTGTTTTATAGCCTGAAACTAATTAGGATTTCTTTATTAGTTTTTTAATTTATATCTGCAATAGTTTAACAGTTATTGTAATTAGAAAAGCTAGAGAGCGGATGGAAAAGATATTAATGTAGGCTTCAATAGTTATATAACCCTTTTTTCAAAAAAACCACACATGGCTACTTGCATATTCGAATTAATTGTTGAAAAAAGTTAATGGAAATAATTTATTGGCCTTTAACATATTTTTTTTCGAGGAAACAAATAAAATAATGTTCTGAAAATTCCAAAGAACAATAGAATTTATGATTTTTGGAGAGAAAACGGTTCCTTCATTTTGATATCTTAAAAAAGATTGTTAATTAGTACAGCCACGTATCCCTCTCTATGAAAATTCCTTTGTTTGCAGTGCTAGTGCGCTTTGGAACTCGCTTCTATCCATTGTCTTTTCAATAACTTATAATTTGACCCTCTTCAAGAGTTGAGTTTCACATAACTATAAATCATCATGGGCGGCCACAGCTGTGGCATGACAGGCATCGCCTCCTCCTGAGAGTTGCGAATAAAAATAAAAAAAAACATATTTTTTAGCAACTAATGAATTTTTTCAAGGAACATTTTATTTCAAAATAATAATTTTCATCAATAAATATATTACAAAAAAGAAATATGATTTACTCATAAATAATGTATTTGTTAATCACAATTTTTAAACAAAGGTAGTAAAAATGAAAAAATATTTTTAAGTAGCTTTCAACCATAAGACATCTAGGCAAGGATTTTCGAAAATAAAAAATTTTAATTAATTTTTTATTTTGTAATATTCTATTGTTAATGAAGAAGTAACAAATTAAACTTTTAATTTGTGCAATTTGTAAGCCAATTCAAAATAACGTCTCAAAGTAAAAAATATCTACGGTTGCAGTTTAATAACTATCGGGGTTTTATGTTAATAGTTAATGTTATTAATTAACAAAGTTTCACAACATTGGCTGCTGAAAATTATCGATTTATTATGTATCAGCGAACTATTCACATTGTCTTACACCTCCATTAAGTAACTTAAACTTTTTGAAAATAGAAACAACCAGTATTAATTTTGATACAAATCTTTTTTACAAATCAATGTATTGGTCTTCAGCATTGATACATAAATTTGCACGCGCCAACTGGTTGTCAAACGACTTCCCTATCTCCTTTTTTGGAATGGTCTTTAGTGCGAATGAGGTGAATGTTGCAAGGCAATAATATGATTTTTGATCGAAAATTCAGTTACAACTCTTGGACGATGTGATGGGGCAATATCGTCCAACAGTCGTTTTGTTGATATTCTGGCCGAATACGACGAATTCTTGCCAGCAATCGCTGCATGAAACCAGAATAAAAGTCTCCTGTGACTGTCTGGCTCATGGAACAAATTCTTTGTGGATAATTCCTTCACAATCGTAGAAACAAATCAGAATAAGCTTCACTTTGACTTCACTTTGCTTCGGGCTTATACTGAAAATACCACATCTCGTCACTTACCACAATCCTGTCTTTACTATGCTCAATTCGACTGAATTTCTGGTCGTCAGTGAGTTTGTGTGGTACAAACCTCGAATTAACCTTCCCAACACTTCGGTTAGAGGAATGCTCAATACAATTTAAATGAATTTCATCGATGATTACTTATTATCTTCGGTTTATTCATGTACTTTTTCGATGTTTCTTTCCGATAATCCAGTTTTGAGACGGCCTCATCTTTCGTCATTATTCAGGGATCTCTACCCGGTTGAAACCACTTGAACCACTCCTACCTCGTACGGGATAGAAAATCATTATCATATGCAGTTTGTAGCGTTTGGTCCGTTTCGGTAAAAGATTTACCAAGTTTAACACAAAATTCAATTGCAGCTCTTCGCTTAAAACTTATTTTCTGACCGATGTACCAAATGCATTTACAAACATGACGCAATAAGTCACGTAATTTATCATGGCATTTTTAACAACTGTCAATAAAGTACCAAGTTATCGACGGGTACAATATTACAATAATGGCACTGGTAGTACAGTTTTTTTAAACAGTTCGGTTACTTTAGGAATGGACGGTGTATACCCACCGCAAATTGAACCCAAGACATGCATAGCACACGCATAACCCAGTCTTGGGGGATTCTGTAAATCTCAGATCAGCATGAGTTGCTGCATAATTATCGCACTTAGCTGTTACAGTCATGAGTTGGGCTTGTGTTGTTTCCATTTGGAATCGGTAATTTAAGAGCTGTCTTAAATCATTACTTGTATGTTTTTAGTATAAATGGGTGTTCAGTATACTGATCATTCGAGTGTAAACGGTAAACGATTGAGAATCATTCTTTCATTTTACATAAATCCTGAATAACGTGTGCGTTCGCGGCAACTAAAAAACTGTGCACGTGGAAGGATAATATTGTATGTCAATTACTATTCACATAATAAAAAAAAGGTTTGAAACATTGAATTACTATATAACGCTAATCTATTTGCCAGGTCGACACGCGCGTCACCTATTGTAAGTTAATTGAAAACTATTCCCATAACCTTCGTTTAAATGTAAGGAGTAAAATACGAACAACGGAACTAACAAACAAATATTGATTTTTATTCATGTATTAGACCTATTGTAATTTACTGTCAGAACCCTCGCGGTAGTGTACTCGTCAACTTCCCAAAGACTGGTCATGGAATGAATGAAATGAAGGATAAATAGACACCTTCATTTTTATATAACTATGTAGATAAGGTATGAAAATCAGTACTAAACAGTGGACAAAGACAGCAATATTCGTGACTTTTTGTCTAATAATGCGGTAAATACCTTTCAATAGTCACCTAATTCTCTGACTCAACCCCTTGTGATTTATTTCTTAGCGACCGACTCTTGAAACTTTTTTGATCAATTAATTCTTTTTATGAGCGCTTCCCAGGAATCGGCGAACCTGAGGCACCACATGAGTGGGCGCCTAGGAAGAATTGAGGTGTCTGCTTACTTGCTTCTTGAAGAGGGCCAAATTGTAGGATGGTGGAAAGATGTTGGACGGAAGCGAGTTCCATAGCTCACCGGTCCTGTAAATGAAGGAATTCTTATAGAGAGAGTTAGTTTCGAGGGGTCGTTAATGTACCGCCATATAATGAAAACTCCTTGCCACCCTAGTGTTGCGGCAAAACATGAGTTTTCCCGGAACAAGGTCTTTCAGCTCCTTGGGGCATCTTCCTTGGAAGTATCTGTGAAACAGAGAAAGGTCAGCAACTTGTCGTTGTTGAAAATGGCGGATGATCTCCGGATGGCCGATGAGGCACACAGCCCGTTTTTGCACACTATCCAACATCTGCAACGAATGTTTGGGCGTAGAGCCCCATACATGGGAACAATATTTCAAAGCAGATCGAATCTGCGCCTTATATAGAAGCAACAGCTGAGATGACGTGAAGTATCGCTAGGGTCTGAAAAGAAAACTAAGTTTAGCTGATGCAGACTTAGCTATTGCTGATACATGTTCATGCCAGCAAATTCCAGAGTTGACTGTTATTCCGAGAATCTTTGGATGCAATTTGTTGGCCTTGCATAATTAGAGGAGGTTCTCCAGCGGGGACCTTTCTAGAAAACGTAGTTCCTTGCGTCTTGCTCGCGTTGAAGCTTACCAGGTTCAACTGACCCCACTCAGATATTCTTTGTACGTCAGAGTTTAAGTAATTAATGTGTTGACATCTCTGACGCAGATGTAACAGCCGCAGACTACTGAAAGACGAAACCAGGGTACAATCGTCTGCAAAACCGAAGATCTTGTTCTCTGTAGATGACATAAGATCGTTTATCTGCAACAGAAACAAGGTTGGCGAAAAAAAGGATCCCTGAGGTACTCCTGCTTGCAACCGAAAATAATCAGATGTTAGAATACAACTTGTATTGATATATTTGAAAGGCAACTTCTAATCCAACCCCGCAAGTTTTCGGGAAGCGCATATGCAGCAAGTTTATTCAACAAGGCTGCATGCCAAACCCTATCGAAGGCTTTAGAGATGTCGAGGGCTATTGATCTAGATTCCCCATGCTTTTCCATCGTTGATGTACAAACATGAGTGACGTAGGCGAGCAGATCTCCTGTCGATCTTTGCCTGCGAAAATCATAACAACGGTCGTTAATAATTCCCTGCAACTCAAGATATTTGATGAGTTCATCATTTATGACTCTCTACATCACTTTGGTCATAATGGAAAGAAGTGCAACAGGGCGGTAGACTTCTTTCCTTTTTTTGGGATTGGTTGAATTCTCGCCATTTTCAGATGCTCGGAAAAGTCTGGCTTTCATTGGAAATCTGAAACAGATGGTTAAGAATGGGTACCAGTTCGGGAGCACATTTTCTCAGGACGATTGGCGGTATTTCGTCTAGACCAACTGCCTTCTTGCAGTTCAGCTGCTCGAAGGCCCGTCTCACAGTGCGGACTCTGAACTTGATTTCTGCCTTGAAGGAATTTGTAGGTGAATGTTCGGTGGTATTGCGTTAGATGAATCTAGCACAGACTTCTTTGAGAACAAGAGAGCAAAGAGATCACTTTCTCTTTCGGAGATGATGCTATACTTCCGTCTTCTCTAACAAGAGGTGAAAACGCAGATTTACAGAAATTGGCACTGACAGTCTTCGCCATAGACCAGAATTGTCTAGTCCCGCTTGCCCGTTCAAGGAGTTTATTAGTTACCCCTTCGTTGAAATTGGCCTTTGCTCTTGCAGTTGGCAGGTTGCACACGTTCCGTATTCGTACGAAGGTTGTTCTTGTTTCCTCTGTTGGATTTATCTTCCATGACTTGTAAGCTATGCTCTTGGCTGCAGAGGCTCTCTCGCAGTCTTTGTTGAATCATGGCTTTTGTGCTGTTGTTCTTTTCATGGAATGAGGGATGTGGAGATCCATTGTTCCATGAATGCTTTTTGTAACAGATTCAGTGCACACATTGATGTCAGGATCTGAAAGGCAAACATCACTGAATGGGAAGCACGAAAAGAATTCAGGCTGCTCATCCCAATTAGCAAGGTTATTGTGCCGAATGCGTCTGGGTGGTTTAGGTTCTTGGTTTAGCGGCAGCATAATGGTCCCAGTAGCAGATATAAGGTTGTGGACTGAGTTGCTTAGCGGTGCTGGGACACTCTAACATTATCTGGATCTGAAATCAAAAAGAGATCCAAGGTATTCGGGAAGTCGGTTGGGTGATCAGGCATTCTTGTCGGTTCGTCGACTAGCTTCGTTAGATTATGGTTGATTGCGAAAGTTTCAGCCTGTCTTTCCGCTTCATCGGTTTTATTGGCGTAGCGGAGCCAGTTGGTGTTGTGAACGTTGAAGTCACCCAGTACAACAGATTCAATCAGTAGAGTGGAACAATTTCTTGAGCTCCCAGGAAGAAGTCAAGACAGGAGTTCCTCAGGGATCCATTCTTGGACCGATCCTGTTTATATTATATATGAATGACCTCCCGTTAAATGTGAACTCAGGCCAAATGTACATATTTGCTGACGACACTACAAAAGTAAATTAAGCGAAACAGAGACCAACTTGAAACTTTGTTTGGAACCTCATTAACAGAAGCAGAAACCTGGTTTGAAGTGAACAAACTAAAATTAAACTTGCAGAAAACTCAAAAACTTATAGTGATGACTGAGAAATACAATAATGATAATGACATAAAAATGATGGGTTTCTACATTGACAGCTCCCTGTCATGATCAAAGCATATCGAGGAAATGGAAAAAATGTTATCTACGGCCATATATGCGATAATAAGGATTAAGTTCATCGTGAATCATAAAGCGGCTCTACTTATATATTATGCAAAGTTCCATAGCGTTTTAACACATGGAATCCTGGTGTGGGGAGTAGTAAACAACGTATCGACCATCTTTCTGAAACAAAAAAGGCCATAAGGGCCCTGGCAGGCTTACCATAGCATCAAAGATGCAGAAGTCTATTTTCAGCATACAGAATACTTACCTTAACATCCTGTTATATACTGGCTTGATTATGCTACATAAACGAGCATCGTGATGCATACACGTCGCATATTGGAATTCACAATCATGACACCCGCACAAAATTTGATATTTTACTTCCACACCACCGACTAACCTGTACTCAGAGAAGTTTCAACTTTAAAGGCAGTAAACTATATAACGTACAATCACTAACAGTACGAAGAGTCGACCAGAAGCCTTTAAGCAAGTGATCAAACGGCTTCTTTTGAGTAATGTAAATATTCTATCGAGGAGTTCTTGGAAATTTGTTCATCTATTAAAATCTAGTCATTGTACATAGAACAATTTTTCACCTATATTATATGTTTCAAATATTGTGAATGTATTTTTTTCATGTTAATTTACCCTTACTCGATATTCTTATCGAGCTTTTTACGTTGTGCCCAAAGAATGGATCTTTATACACTATATGTAATTCTGACGGACATTTCATGTAAACTTTGATGAAGAAATCAAATTATTATTATCGTGGACTTATGCACTATCTCAGCTGTTAGCTGGATATAATTTACCTTTCCCAGATTCAGCAATCAAAGGGAATAGGCTCGATTACAATATACTTGACATAAATTTCCTAACTATCCTACATGTATTGAGAATTACAGCTTTTTGCATTTCTACATAGGTATTCTTATGCAATTCTAATTTCTTAAGACTATCATGCAAAATTTTGGGTATTAACCCAGTCGAGGATACGATGACAGGAACAATATCTATTTTCTCGAGTTGCCACATCTGCTTGATCTCAATAGCAAGGTCTGTGTATTTGGACTTCTTCTCCTGTAACTTGTTCAGCACGTTGTTATTATTCGGTATGGCGACATCCACCAGCATTGCTTTTCTGGCTCTCTTATCATAAATCACTATGTCCGGCCTATTATTCGTCACCATTCTGTCAGTGATAACAGGCCTATCGCAGTATAATCTGATAGAGTCATTTTCCAATACGGGCGCCAGTTGATACTTGTAATTATTAATATTATTATTACCATGACCTCAGCTACCGGATGATGTGTCTGAATCCAATTCACCTTATCACCTAGATACTGAAACAGTCTCGGGAAGTGAATATCGTTTGGCGAGTGATATAGACAGCATAAGAACAGTGTTTTGTCCTGCACACAGATTTTAAACCACGAAAGGTCGAAAGCGTCGTCCTCCGTCGTTTCCTCTCTCTGGCATGCAACATCCTATCTGGCGAAAACACAGAGGCCCGCTTTAAACCTAAGTCTCGTAAGTAACTCATACACTTTAAAACGTGAATACATTGTATCAGTTGTTTACTTATTTGGGTTTCGGTTAGGGCCAGCCTATGGGGTTGTGTGTTTTTCAGATGCTGGTGGACTGCATCAACCTTGTTGTGCCCCATTCCTCTGATATTGCAGAATTCTATCAAGAGTTTGTTTTCTTTTCTAGAACGTGAATGAATTAGTGAATTCGCCGGAGGAGTGCTCGACCTAACTGCATCATGAACCCCTCGAGGCAGTCCCCCCCGGAGATCCGAATGGGAAATTATTTTAACTTCGGATGATTTTGTCCCAGAAGAGCTCATCATGCTTCGTTGCCAATCCTTCACACTCTGGAAACCGGACCATCCGCCAGATCCCGAAACTTAGTCACACTGGTGATCAATTCACAGAACCTATAGCTGGATGTGGGGTATCACACCGGACGACGGCGGTGAGGCCGCCTGCCACCTTCTGAAAGCTATGAGGAGTTGAAAAGAAAATCGAAAACGGCTCTGATTATCCTACCAGAAACTGAAGAAACAATATCAATTTATATAAATGAAGTTGTAATTAAATCTCCAAATGAATTCCTAAAACTCGATTGGAATAGTATGTATTGCGAAGTTAAACAATTAATGTTAATTTTAAATCAATTTTGCTATTATTCAATAGCACATGAAAGTAGATATTGAGAAGAGATATGTGAAATATAATTGTTAAACAGATAAAATATAGATATTGAGAAAATATATGTGAAGTATAATTGTGAAACAGGTGTAATAGTACCTAATCTGTGTAAGTAATGAAAAATTGTTTTTGGAGTCTGTCTAAATTCATCATCACTTCAGTAAGATGCCTTTACTTTCATAAAATAGCAAAACTGTAACACACCGTATAGTTATTGGAAATAAAATATAACCATATCTATCTTGTCTCCTGTCAATGCAAATATAATTTCCGAAAGGCGTGCCTATATTTCTTGTTTTGGTGACGTTTCGTTCACAAAGAAAACATGAGATTCTTATTGAAGAAAGAAGGATAAATTGAAGCGTTGCGAAGCGACCTAAATAAAATGAGATAGGTATACGTTAGTTCTTTCATATTAATTTTTTATTTTATACATTTATTACAACCATTTAGTCTAAAACCTTTTTAGACGTGTTCGCTCTTTATAACCACCCCGTATCATCAATCAAATACTAAGTTATAAAAAATGACTAATATTGCGAAACTTTAGGGACTTTTAATATGCCGCGGTATGAGTTCTCGTAATTTATTACAGGAAAGATGGTATCTATGACACATAAACCAATTTGCGTAACAAATTCATTCAAATAATTGATCAATATACAAATCAATGTTCAATATTAATTATTATTCCTTTGCGTTGTCGTTTTTTGTATAGAAACAATTCATAAAAATCCATATGCTAGGACGCAAGCGCTCTTCTTTGTGAAAATCCAAAGCGGGGTGAAGTTAGCAGACACATGCGTTTTCCGAGTTCTGAAACCGGGTATCTTTCTTATTTCATAGTCACACTCTTTTTTGTTCTATCTTGGTCGAAATGTAAGATAAGTTTTCTCTAGAATATATTAATGGATCTATCAATATTAACACAATGAATAAACCAGAAATATAAAATTGATAAATTGATGCTATTAAATTTCCTTCCAGGAATTGAAATATATCAAACGATTTTCCTCAAATGTAAATTCGAAACATGCTAAGTTTATATAAAAGTAGAAATCTGTCAGTTGAATAGGATGAGTTTGTTTTAGAAATTATTAAGGTATGCAGGGTGGTCCAACGAAAACGTAATACCTCGATTTTCCGGTTTCAAAATGAAAATATGGAGAATCGCTCGGACCTCGACGGTCAACTTTTCCGATTTTTACATCCCCGTAACTTCAATCCCCTACCAGGGGTGAGCACAACCCCCTTAGAATAGGGATGAGGGTGTTGCGATACCTCATTTTGAAGATCTTATCGCGTACTATCTGACTCTAAATTTTGACTTCAAAATTTCCATTGTTGACGAAATGGCAGCTAAAAAAGTGGAAGACTTTTTACTTCTGTGATTAGTTTATTAAGTGATGAAAATGGGCACCATTCACTTCCATGCAATAAAATAAGTTTTGCTCAAATCGTTCACGTACATTACTCAACATTTCTGGTTCAATTTGACGGCATTCATTAATGATTCGAATTCGCAAATCATCCAGTGACTC
Organism: Cryptolaemus montrouzieri; assembly: GCA_013387265.2. NCBI lineage: Eukaryota > Metazoa > Arthropoda > Insecta > Coleoptera > Coccinellidae > Cryptolaemus > Cryptolaemus montrouzieri. The sequence goes on from JABFTP020000062.1 coordinate 35,012,071, forward strand.
AGGTTGGGTAGCGTAAATCTTAGATTTCAGGTACCCCATAGAAAAAAGTCCAGTGGCGCCAGATTAGGTGATCTGGATGGCCACTCAATATGTCCCCTTCTTCCAATCCAGGTCTGAGAAAAATTTCATCTAAGAACTGACGCACAGGTTGAACGAAATGAGGTGGTGCGCCATCTTGTTGAAAAATGATCGTTTCATGCTCTTCTTCATTCTCCAATACTTGCACGAGGGCTGCATAAATAGCGTTCTGTAATAGTTTTAAATAAATTTGGCCAGTGATATTACTGGGTATAAAGAAGGGCCGATAATGTAATTTCCATAAATACCCGCCCAAACATTCAACTTTTGGGGATGCTGAATATGCTCTTCTCGAAATAATCTTGGATTTTCATCTGACCAGTACCGACAGTTATGCCCGTTTACAGTGCCGTTAGGGTAAAAAACAGATATTGAACATGTAGTTTGGATTATTGTTAATAATTTTACTGACCACTTCACACAACGTGAATCGACGGTCAAGATCATCCTCATTCAGTTCCTGAACCAATCGTATCTTAAAAGGATGAAACTTATGTTTTCTTAAAATTCTCATGATTGTTGTGCGTGAAACACCAGACACATTGGACAATTTCCTAGTACTAATGGTCGGATCCATCGCTACGTGACCTAAGATAGCCACTTCCCCTGTTTCGACTCCTTCATATACCGTCTTTTTGTTGCCGACTGAACCAATAGCGTCAAATTTAGCAATCAGTTACACAACGTAAGTAGCGGATACATTTTTTTCAGGATGTCGTTTGTTAAATAAAGCCGCTGTTAATCTTGCAGAGTCGTTCTTTCTAAAAAACAACTTTACCATTTCCACCCTTTCTTCTACGGAATACACCATTTTAATCCTACTACTGTGCTTTGGCACAGTTTCAACATTCCTGAAAATTCACGAAAGACTAACAAGTGACTTAGACAAATCAAACACTTGGTATGTTTACTTTTTCGAACAAAAAATTTACAAAAAAATAAAAACATTGCTTTCCTCGAGGCAAATTCAACATGAGCTAGCAATACACTAGCGTTTACTGCATGGAAGTGAATGTTGTCCATTTTCAGCACTTAATAAACTAATCATAAAAGTAAGTAGTCTTCCACTGTTTTAGCGATGAAGATTTTGAAGCGAAAATTAAGGGGCAGATAGTATTCGATAAGATCTTCAGAATGAGGTACAGCAACACCCCTCATGCCTATTCAAAATCAGGAGGAATTGAAGTGACGGGGATGAATAAATCGGAAAAGTTGATCCCCCTCAAATCAGAAATCGACGGGTCCCAATGATTCTCCATATTTTCACCTTTAAACTGGAAAATCGAGGTGTTAAATTTTCGTTGGACCACCACTAGTATACAATACAATACAAGGTGTTGAGGTATTTGGAAAAATCGATTTTCTTGGGTATCAAGTTGGTAATAGGAAATATTATATGAAAAATTCAACTAATAAGTAAGAATCTCTATGAAGAAATTCAATTCACTTGCCACTCTATTTCGGACATATTTTGAGTTACCAAATGGACAAATTTATATACATATACATCAACAGTTTTACGATCTCTTTTGTGAAAACACTTGATCTATTATGCACAAACAATAATTATAAGTATCATCAAATATGCAAATCACCACTAGAAGAAACCCATACTTCTAACATTAGTTCTAATATTTTACATAATGGAAATAATAGATTGAAACTATTGAACCTACGGGAAGCAATGGAAACCAATAAACAGAAAAATTCTAGAAATTTATTTAATAGTCAATTTGACCGAAGTTCGTCACCATTACTTTATCTCTTTAGTTCTTAAATGAAGCAACTCTGTTTGGATTTTGCTCTATTTAGCTCAATAGCTAGAAATACTACTTATCGGAAGAAGTCACATTGTGATGGAACGAGTCATAAGTTTGTAAATAAAGTAAAAATTTGAACATCATAGTATCTTTTAATTTAAGAATGTATATCAATTTTAATCGAGTAATAACCTAAATCAAATTATCATCAAATATGCTGAGACTTGACTTTGACATCTTTATGAAAAATGGATGTTATACAATATTGGTATTTAAGCGTTGATCTGATGGATCTAAATGACACTTAAAAATAATAAGTACATTTTACTTTTGTCGTCCTAATTATGGCGGTCTAAAATAAGTGGTTTTACAATAAATATAATTACTCCTGGTCTTCTCGAAGCTTCATCCTTGGTTCGTCCTCATCGTAGTCTCCTAGTGCTTTCACCAAAGGGTTCGGGTGCTTCTCGACAACCTGGAATACTTTACCGCCAATTTGCGAGTGAAGTCGAATATGCTTGGCATCTCCAGATCCCGATGTACTTGGGAGTTTCGAACGTAGCATGGGGCATTCACGTCCATCCTCATTGCTTTGTTCTGCACGACTTGGAGCTTCCGGATATGACATGCGGCTGCATATCCCCAGACCATTGAGGCATATGTCATTATGGGTTTGATGACGATCTTATAGAGTTTCAGCTTGTTCGCTGCACTCAGGTTGCTCCGCTTGTTCATTAGGGTATAGAAGATGGCTTGGGCTGCCTTCGCCTTACTCGTGCAGTATTCTACATGTTGACGCAATTTCAGCCGTCGGTTGAGTGTGACTCTCAGGTGTTTGGCCTTGTCGACCCAAGTGATGGGTAGGCCGTTCATCGTGATCTGTTCCTTGGGTTGATGGTGCCACTTGGTAAACCATTCTTCCATTTGATCTGCAGTCTCTTGGAGTCTCCTGGTTATCGGAAGGGAGGCGGTCGATAGGGTCATTATGGCCGTGTCATCTGTGTAGAGGGCTAAGCTCATATTGGGAGTCTTTTGGACGTCCGAGATGTAGATGTTGAATATCAACGGCGCAACGGATCCTTGTGGTACTCCTGCTTCCATCCTCCTGGTGGAAGAGCGGATTTCTCCCAAACGGACTGCGAAATGTCTGTCTCTCAGGTATGACTGGACCAAGCGCACTAGGACATGTGAAAAGTTCGTCCTCAACATCTTGAATAGAGGACCTCCTTGCCAGGTCTTATCGAACGCCTTCGCGCTGTCTAACATATGCTAAGACCCATACTCCGAGCATTGTTGGTGATCATTCGCAGCCAAGTTTACGAAACAGCACAATCGTTCGCGAACGCTATGGCCTCAATACCTTCTAGGAACAGTCTTTCGTGAACATCCATATCGGATACACCCAATCGCGAATTTCTCTAATCGTTGAACATAAATTAAGATTGTTGAAGCTATATGTGTTTGCTACATCGATCTTAATTTTGACTGAATTCGAAAGAAGAGAAGAGAAAGCAAGAGGTGTAAAATATAGAATTTCCTCATTTGTGAGGGCAATAAAGTATTAATGCCTGGGTTGCTAAACCTTTAGTTTACCCCATATACGACATCAATATATTTTTCATTTTCCTTATTCGTTTTGAAGCAACAAAGAGAACACGAGTGAGAGGAGATCCTGAAACAGGGTGAACCTTCTTTTTCGTAGCAAATTGGATATTTGCATTTTTGGGCCCACAAGTAAAGAAATGACAGTCGCCTGTAGTAGAGCTACATTTCGCATACTGCTAATCGCATACTTGGCGTATGTTTTTCCACCGTAGCTATAGTTTTTATTGGAAAAGAGGGTTTTCTACCTACTGCATGCACAGATTTAGCCGGGATGGCTTTGAACATGGCGGTCGGAATTATTACGTACCTGGTGGCTATCGCGTAGAGTACATGTGCATGGATCTAGCGTCTGATTATTCCGACACTCGAGCAGGAGAATGCTGTCTCTATTTATGGGGCCATAAAATACTTGATCGGCCAGGTATTACTCACATGGCCACCATGTATGATTGATTATGTTGATAAAATCCCTCAAGCCGGCTCAGTGGCGTGGAGGATATGATGCTCGTCTCCTGCGCAGAGTTACCTGGGTTCAATCCCCACAAAGTCGGTGCGATTTTTCGGATTCTGGGAATCGCTTGAGTATCTATCTTTCGGAGGAGATGTTAAGCCGTCGGTCCTGTCTAACAGAGATGTGTTGGACATTAAAGATCCCTTACGTCGACACGAGAGGGGTTCGGGAAAATTCCCGGGTTAGTGAGGTGACATAATTCCCTGGCGTGTCATTGGCCAAAAGGCGGAAATCGACCACGTTGAAGAAATAACAAACAAACAAAACAAAATCCCTCAAAATGGATATCCAAAAACCCCCTACAAACTCATTATTCATTTATGAAGAATGGATATAATTTTGATTTTATATTTCTTCCAAAGCTTCAAAAACTCGATACTTTCATATAAAATATTACCCTTCTTTCCCTCTAATAAGATGTAAATATCCAAAGAACCTGAAACGTGTCATCATTTCAAATTCTTAAGAGTTCTACTTCAAAAAAATAAAGACATTTCCAGTATATGGCTAACCCCCCAGAAACGAAAAAAATAAGAAATTTCTTTTCCTATTCTGTACCGTCACCAAAATACTGGTCAATTTTCATTTGAAAATGGGTATCATTTTATAAACCATGCGTATCTAAAATATCATTAGCTGATGATGGTTTCGTCTCCTTTGATTCTTTGAATAGAAGTTCACCGTCCATGTTTCTTGTAAAAAAATATGAAAAAATTTAAAAATTTATACTCATCAGTAGAGAAGGCTTTGAGGAATCTTTCTATGAAGATTTGAGTTGAACTAATACCATTATTCACAAATTCACTTGCATCATCACCTATTTAGTGGATGTTGTTTATAGAGCCATTTCTTTCAGATAAATCAAACCGATCTCGGTTGTTTGCGATTTTGGTTGTAAACTGGAAGACCTTGCTGTAATAGAGTTTTTCAAGCTGGCGATTCAATCTGTACCGTCATTAGATTGTGGTTGAATTACTTTCAGCCGTGCAGCAGTTTGAAGCAGCTTTTTGCAAGGAAGTATCAAGCAACCTATTTATTTTATTCGAAGTACGGAAGGGTACGCAATTCATATGTGAGGGTTGATGTCATAGATAAGCACATTGTGTTGAAAATTCCAAGCAAAAATCGACCTATTTTGCGTTTTGCATAGAAACTATATAAAACACGCGGCTCCGCTCGCTCGCAACAACGTCAGACGACTGGGGGCAGCGCCAAGTATACTCAATGTACCTCATATTGAAGCCACATGTAATTTACACACGCGTAGTTAAGTTTAAGAGATAACGCGCGGAGTTTGGATTTTATGAAACGGTTCCAACAATCAACCAGTTTTAAAAATTCTTTCACCCATGGAAAGCTACAGTATGAACTATATTCAAATCTCAAAAGAATTGAAAAATCCTACGAAAAATACTTTTGTGCAACCCAAGGTTGCACAATATTGATAATGTACTCATCATTTTACACTAGAAAGTCCGTGAGGTCAGTCGTCTAACTATTATGTTAGTCAGGACATTTGATTTTACAAGTATAGCTAAAATAGTTTTTAAGGTTCCGTACTTGGATAAAAGAAACACTAGAAGGCTCAGTTCGTTTCCGTCTGTCCAATCGTCTGTCTACTTGTCGAGACGTTTTTCTCTGGAACACGTGTAGGTATCGAGTTGAAATTTTTAAATTTCTATATCAACGCAATCCAAAGACACGACCGTTTGCGTTGCATTTCGCGGCAGATTTTGACAGTCAGAGAATCAAAACCTATAGAAATTTGGCGAAATGCTGTGTCTCATAGTACAGATTGAAATTAATAAATCATTCATGTTGTCTCAATACCTGGATATTCTGCAAGAAGAAATATTTTAAAGCATACTACGCTAGGAAATTGAAAGTATGATAGTCGAAAACTATGCAATAAATCACGCGTTGAAACAATCAAACAAACACGTTTTTTACGAATTTCATAGGAGAAATCCACGTTTGACATCAATAATATTTATCAATTTCTTCAGCATGTTCGTAACTGTTAATATGACTTCTAGTTTCTACAATGCAGATTTTTAATGATTAATATTGTTAATAATTTCTGTGCCCATGCCATTACTTCGCCACTGATTTTTGGAATAAAATATAAGACCCTACATCAAATTTATTCAATATTCTATGAGTACAATTGAGGTAGTTAATCAAATTACTATAAAATGAGTTTTACTGGTGGTATTGTATTAGATGTTATATAATGATGTTCTGATGCAGAACGCCTAAACCTATTGCCAGTAACCCTTCGCGACATTATTCCTCCTCCTTTTCATCATAGAATCAACCAGTTTCAAGTTGAGGCCTAAGCTGGTTGAGTGTTGGAAAGCTTCGCGAACGATTTTGACAGATAGATCGCGGTCATCTGTTTGTGTTGTTTCCCTCCAGAGTCACATGGACGTAGACTATCATCAAATATTATTATTATAATGAGACAATAGACATAAAAAGGAAGAAGTAAGTGAAATAAATGTGCCGATTATGTGAACAGATTTATTTTGTGTCTGTTTTATCAATATCAAGGAAGAAGTCAAAGGTTATTTATTGAATGTTTGATTTTTATATTATAAATACCTTGTGAGGTCAGTTAGTGAACATTGATAATTTGATCTTATCATTTATTTCATTATTTGAAATGAATATTCAAACACATATTCGCTTCGAAGTAATTGAGTGATTATTTTTTTAATTCAAGAGTAGTTCGAGTACATAAATGAATAATTGTAAAATTACTTCTTCTGTGAATCATCATGTGTGTTCGCAGGCCGTTCTTCGTACTTATTTTATATTGTTGGCTTTTCCTGTTTGGGTCTTACGAGGTTAATGACACTGCAACGAGTTAATGAGTGGTCAGAAGCTCGGGGATTTAACTCGATTAGCACTTCAGGATTATTGCAGGATTTGTTAGGATTCACTGCAATTTTTTAGCTCATGACATGTTCTACTAATTCATACGAGTGTATGTAACGTTTTATTGTTGAAATCAGGAGAAAAGGAAAATATTAATGATAAACTTGCATACATTTTTTAATGCCTATCTAATAAGCCGCATTACATAGAAATATTAACATAACAGCGAAACCTTTTAGAAAATGAATGACTTTTGATTTTGAGAACTAGAAATAGATGACGTTTGATCAATACAAGTAACTAACTAAATGGTTATTTCTGATAAAATACATTTCTGTTCTACAGAGTGGTATTGGGTCGAAGACGAAATAAGCTTAATACGATAAGTTGTTTGTTAACCTCGATTTAAATTTTGAAAGAAGGTCCTGTATTGTATTTCATTTTGAAGTAATAAAACCTCAATAAATATGGAAATCCCTAGAAAATGTGATACAGGGGCAAATCTATAAATCCAAGAAGTTTTGAGGTTTTGAATTGGGATTGGGACAGGCGCAAGAAACCACCTTTTCCCTTCAGAAGAGTCAGTAGCGAAGACGAATAAGTCATTTGGGAGATGTCACAGTATCTGCTCTTCTTCAAACTCTATATTTAAAAGAAGACAATTCACAAATTTCCTGCAGCGTTCCAAATAGTTTTGTTCATGGTACTAGTTTTCACTGGGACAAAATTCCGCTAAGATTGCAGTGTGAGAGTATGTCTGGACAGGTTGATTAATTTTGGTTTAGGACATGACTTTCGGAAGATCAATTCGGTCGCATTGGATTATTTTTCCATTCCTCATTGTCCTATACGCACTCATTGTAAGATTTATCCTTTCCGCAGTTTTTCACCTTTGTGGCCTTTTTTGCCTAATCTGTCATGCAGTAAACATTTTTTAGTAATAGGTATTTTTCAGAATAATCATTGAACTTTGGTATTCTGTGAGAATAAGCTTGCGTATTTTTTCAAATCATATAGGCTTATGGAGGAAATAACTTATGGAGGTACGAAAAGAGTAGGGAAACAACTTTCGGAGTAGTTTGAGTTATTTGAAGATAAGTTTGTAAAGAGACTAACTTTTCGAATTTGATTTTTGGACGACTTTCTGAATTTTTGTTTTAAAGAGACTAGGTTATTAGAGCAAATTTATGAGGAAATCAGACTTTTGAAGCTTTTTTCTTGAAGTAAACCTCGAAATAAACATCAACAGAAAAAACCACCAAACACCAAACAGCCAAACTGTTTGGTGTAATCGGGAGATTCCACATAAACATAGGATGTCCGCAGGCCAAGGTTCTCTCTCCAACACTATTGAACATGGTAGTGGATGACCTCTTTACAACTAGGGCTTCTATTCTCAGGGCTATGCCGATGATATTGTCGTGGTAGTGACAGGGAAGCAGTCCAACTTGGTATCTGAGTTCATACAAGAAAGAGGACTGATATGACCAGATAAGGCTAACAGTTATTCCAGACAATATCAAACTAGTACCGCATACACTTAAGAAAAAGACTGATGGCATAATGCAGCCAGTCTTTTTCGGAAACAGAGTTGAATTCAATCATGAGTTCGAATATTTGGAAATGATTCTGGATAAAAAACGTAAATGGAATAACGACCTTAATCAAGTTATTAATAAGGGTAAATACCCCCTTATGACCAGTAAACGGGCCATCGGCAGTAACTTGGGACTAAGGGGAGTAAGGGAGAAGCTGAACAACCTTCAAAAAGTAGATGGGATCTGCATCACAGGCTTCTTAAGATCAACCCTCACCTCAAGCCTGGATACTCTTCTGAGTTTACCTCCTCTTGATATTCGTATTAGCGGTGAGGTTAGAGAAGCGGCATGCAGGCAGGAGATAAATCGAAATTGGATAACCGGATACGTGCGGCCCACCAGAATTGAGGAATAGATCAAAAACCCTATACTGAGTATGGTGAATGATACGATAGTTGAAAAACTTACAGGGACCAAGGAGTACAAGGCGGTTATAGACATCCATGAAGACATGAATTGGTATAGGGACGGATGCAAAATGAAAAAGGAAATTGGGGCTGGAGTGTACTCACCAAACTCAGAATATCCCCGACAATTCCATTGGGGGGGCACGCAACCATCTTTCAGGCAGAAGTGTATGGGATAACAAACTGTGTTTGTGTGATCCTTAAAAAACGCTATAAGAACAGGCGGATAAAAATTCTTAGACAGTCAGGTGGCAATAAAAGTTTTGGCTGGGAGGGAAACTCAAAGCTCATTTGGGAATGTCAGTTCCATTAACTGAGCTGGCTTAACGGAACCAGGTTATATGGTCTGGGTGTCTGGGCACAGCCGTATGGCAGGCAACGGGGAGGCGGATTCTCTTGACGGAGAAATCGCCAAGACGAGATTTATTGGCACGAAACCAGTTCTCGGTATAACTAACTCCAAGGTACAGGACATTAGAAACACATGGATAGGAAAGCTACGAGCTGACACGTGGGTTCTTACTTGTCCCTACTTGTGGGAATGGACAAACCAAACTTCTGATCGAAAAACCTAGCAAGAAGTTCCCTAAGGAAGCTCTTAAACTGAGCAGAGAAGAACTAAGCATCGTAACAGGTATAATAATAACTGGATATGGGAGTCTTATCCTCACACAATAGGCATTTATCGTGGAGAACCTATATTAAAATTATGCATCGGAGAGGAAGAAACAGCCTACCACATTGTAAACGAATGCGAAGCTCTAACCAAAAAACGAGAAATTTTAGGGTATAAATAAACCTTAAAAGAGCTAGGTGAAAGGGACCTGATAAATGGAATTCTAAACTTTGTTGAAGAGATACACCTAGACATTCAGGAATGTTTTTAATGGATGCAGTGGCAGTGAACTCTGAAGAAACAATATAAAATTCAAATATTGAATACAAGTCCTCTAAATATAGTATTATTTTTCTAGACTAGAACTTCTTCAACTCCTGGAGACATCCAATCGGCAAGAAAACCTGCAGATAATTTTCAACTATTCAGTAGCCTTCAAAACTTTCAGTCTTTCCTCACCTGTTACCGGTATAATGTGATTTTTGCGCCAGCTGTTGTCTAGAAACTCTCAGACTAGTTGAATTATTTCATCGAGCAAATATAATCACATTTTCAGCTTAGTAAAACTTAATTTAACTAATGTTAATTCGATGGCAGATTAAGCAGAAAAGGGCGAATAATTGAAAAATCCCGGCAAGCCAGATATTCACTCACGTTCCAATCTAAGCGGAATTTTGTTCCTTTAAAAAGTAGTAACGCGAATAAGACATTTAGAACACTTCATGTTCAACTTTCAATCATTGAAATATGATGGAATTTGGAAATGATTTATTTAAATAAAAACAACACGAGAAGATAAGAACTAATTATTCTAATATTTAATGATTCAGAACCAAGTTAATATGATTATAATTGAAATGTTTGTTATTTCTAGATAATTCGCTATATCTACAGTTAATTTCAGTTCTCTTGTTCAATAGTTCTTCTTGTATTCCGGACAATTACAATACTTCTGTTTTTAGCTTTATTATTTTCGAAATAAATGGTTTTATTCGATAACCATCTCATGATATTTGCATTACGCCAGGATTTTATTAGAGGTAATTCAATCTGAATTAAGCTTGCGTTATCCTTCCCTATAACAGACCGTGGTGGTATTTAATCCAATATCTGTTCGAAATATTTCTCGAAAACATTCGTTTCCATATCATCATGGTAGTCACTAATATTCTTACTTTGGAAGAATAGTAAACCTCCATCTAGAAAATTTTTATCACTTACCTTATTATACTTCGTCATCTTTTTCTGCATGAATCTATCCAATATCCTATTGACACTTTCTCGAGGAAAATTTTTTGCCCAGTCTCTTTCTATTTGTTTATATTATACTGGGTGATTCACCAGTGGCGCAGTGCTCTGTAGCTCGTACATTCTTGAAGATTTTTCATTTTTGTTCGAACGGTATTGTATTTAGAAAGTAGGAATCTACTTTAGAAATTTATTTTGCAGTAAACAGTGTCCCAATTTTCTATAAAAAAATCTTGGGTGGTTTTTTCAGATTGGAAGACCACTTTCCTGTATAAAATGAGGATAATCTTTTTCAATTCATCAATAAAGCTATCCTTGGGCAATAAGAAAACGAAAGGAAACAAGTATTCATCCTCTCTGGCCGAAGGAGCATGCGATGATGTGAGAGCCTATTTTCATGAATTTTTACGGAAAAAAAATATTGTGACGAAACTACTCACCAAAAAAACTAACTTAAAGACATTATAGCAGAGTTTTGGACGCTCTTGAATCTTCAATAAAAAAGTGGTCTTTCAATCTGAAAAACCTCCCAAGATTTTTGTTATAAAAATTGGGACACCCTGTTTACTTCAAAATAAATTGATGAAATAGGTTTTCAACGAACAAAAAAATGTTCAAGAGTGTACGACACAGAGCACCTCGTTCACCCAGAACAAATAAAATTCTTTCAAGAGTTTCATGTTATGCGAGCCATGCACACAGTTTGAGCACCTCGCCACTGGTGTATCACCCAGTATATAGTTCTTCAATAACAATTCTTTCTTTGTTTATAAGGAATGATTTCATGTTATGCCTTTTCTATGAGAAATTCAGTCCATGCAGATCTTGTCACAGTTTGTTTTTGGATATTGAAGATATTTAGTATGTCGATGGTTTCTATTTGAATTAATTATTCTGGAAGCTTAAACAAAGCTTCATACACCGCGGAGAGTCTTGCCTCAGGTAATAAAGAACCTCGAGCATTTTTAATTTTGAAATGAAATATTGTTTTACCTCGTGAAGTAGAATTATTCAATTATTCGTGAATTTATCAAATATTCTCACCTACAGTAGCTAGTTCTCGAGACCAAGATTGTCACCGCCTATCTGAATATTGGAGCTGAAGGTAATATACACATGTGCATAATCTAAGGATATTTAATATAAGCATCTCAAAAAGTCTAGGGAACACTTAGCAATATCTTTAAAATATGAATTTGACGATTAGAATTTATAGAAATCTTTCGGTTTTTGTTAGGATGTATTGTATATAATGTATTCTCAAGAAAACAAAATAATATTTGACTTCTCCAAAGCACCTATTATAAAAAAAAATTAGCTTGTTGGAAGAGTTAATTTTGACCCATTGTTTGGAGATACGGTACCACTACAGGTAAAACTATCTCATTTGCCTAAGAATTTCCCGTGAGGTTGTTCTGTATGAAAACGAGGTCAGTTCTTCCACCAAGGCGTATACCTCCCCAAAACATCACTAATCCGCCAATCCGCCTCCCTGTCTAATAATTTCTCGAGCATGCTGGAGACGGTTTTGCTTTCCAGGTTTCCTCCATATTCGAATTCTTCCCGAATCGGGATAATAACTAAGTCTAGATTCATCACTGAAGAGAACTGTGGCCCACCTCTCTTGATCCCAGTTTACGTATTCTTGGCACCAAGCTAAACGAGCAGCGCGATTTCAATGGGTCTGTTGTGGAACTCTTAAAGGACGTCTGGAGTGGAGTTGACCTTCGTGCAGTCGATTTCTCACAGTTTGGTCGGAAATTTGTACATTATGAACTCATGATAGCTCTTGAGCTAATTGAAATGCCGTGATAGTACGATCTCTTCTGGAAAAGTAAAACCAAAAATCGGTCTTGAGCGACTGTAGTAATCCTGAAACGACCTGTATGGCGTTCCTTTAAGCTACCTGTTTCATTGAAACGCGACCATAAACGGTTTATGACACTTGGGCTACTTCCTAGAACCCTGGATACTTCCCGTTGTGAGCTCCCAGCTTGGAGCACGCCAACGGCTCGTAACATCTCTTCTCTAGTCAAATGTCTTCTTTCCATGGTCGAATCACAAAACTTGAACCTTTTATTTGGGCTTACAACAGAAACAAAGTGCCAACTAACTGATTTCAAACACTGAATACATGAAATGATTATAAAGCAGCGTCGCATCTGCTGCATTTTTAGTTTTTTATAAAAAAACTGAAAACTGTTGCGGCACTCTACATGATTTGGTGAGAAATTGATGCAAGTGTTCATTTCTTGAGAAAAATCATCCATATTGATCCTTCTGGATACGATATATCGATATTCAGAATTTTTGAGGTGTGTACATACACGGTTTTCAGCTTCATGTTTCCAATCGGCCCTGCAGATTATGACTATATGGATTATTCAGGTACTAAATAAATATAATAGGCTTTTCACTACATTATCACAAAGATCGAGACGAAGAAAAAATGAAGAAAACGATGGGTATTTTCCAGTTTTCATTCTTTGACCAGCCTATACATTATTCATTCTGTTCGTAGTGTTTCAAGCGTTCCTGAGTTCTTCAATCATTTCTTGGTGTTTTTTGTGCGAAAATAAATATATAAGATAAATTACGGATAATCGGTATGTTTCAAACAGAACGTTATTTAATCCCTATTCGTCGAAGCTCTATGAACTACTCAAAGTATTATTTCCAGATTTAGATCTAGGTATTATGAGACTGACAGTGTAAGAGAGAGACAAGCAAGAATACAACGAATCAAAACACCAGCTATGGCTCATTTGGCATTATTGACAGCCGGAAGGAATCGAACATCAACCGGCTCAGTGAGATACGTGGGTTCAGGGTCACTTGGCAAACGATCTATAGAAGATTAGGAGAAGCGTATTTATTGTGTCGTAGGACTTGAAGGTGTTAACTCCTAAACAGAGGCGCACATCGTATTCATTGGGCACATCCACATGTTCTATGGGACAATGAACCGTAGGCTAATGTGCCCCTCACCGATTATAAGAGATTTGATTATCACCCAGATTTTTGAAGACAAAAGATGTGGATATCTGCAGGAAGTAGAGCAGACTTGCAAATGGAAGGGAGGTTCATAATTATAGAGGCATTTTATGCAGTCCGGCTATGGGACGGCATCGTCATCGGCAGAGCACACCTCTCATTTTGTTAGAACGTTTCACCACTGCAAACGAACATATTGAGAACATTCTTCAGAATCTTGTTATTGGAAAGGCAGAATATTTCGGCCTGGATTTAGTTTCTTGATACTCTTGATTATTCTTGTCGGTACAGCGCAGTGCTATAGCCCGATCTTTATGCGATCCATAGAACGTGCATTGGATATCTTTCAAAGAGTTTTGTAAAATAAAAATTAACAAGTTTCGTTCGAAGTCTTACAAGATAGCTGGAATTATATTCCCCAAAGGAGTTAGATCATTTGATTTTGAGCATTTTATACAGTCCGGCTATGGGACGGCATCGTCACTGGCAGAGCACACCCCTTATTTTGTTAGAACGTTTTATCACTGCAAACGAACAACAAAGTGACGCATCATGGAAACTGCAGAAGAAACACATTTTACTAGATGCGTTATAGTTCACATATTGTATTGTCATGGTACCCGAGTCTCTTGGTAATACATTTGCACTTACATTACCTTTACTCAGGACTTCCTCTCCCCTTTGGCTCTTCCAAATCTACAAAAAATATGAATTGCATTCATCAGTAGGATTCAATTTAGTTTTTGTATATTTTTCTAAGGAAAATTGTGTGGAGTCTTGAAGGATAGATATTGTATAGTTTACATAAGGAAATTCGTACATTCAGTACTTCATTACAATGAGATATTTGTCCCGTCATTAATTGCACCAACTCCCCCTCACCGTATTCGAAAGAAATCATGAATTGATTCAGAAAAATAAAGAAGCAACAGAACAAAATGAAATAACGAAACGGAACAGAAAATGAAAATGGGAGGAACGAAACGTGTTGTAATTTAGAAAATATCGGGACGGTAAAACAAAATAATTTTGTTCTTCGTTCGCATTCTCGAAAAATTATGATGTTGCTTTTTGCGACGAAAAATGAAGAATTAAGAAATAACAAAAGCTTACACCTTCCATTCCAAAAGTAATCGAACTTTCTGAAAATAGAATCAACCAGTATTAATTTTGATACAATTTTTTGTCATCAATGTATTCGCCCACTGCATTGATACACAAATTTACACGCGCCAACAGGTTGTCAAACGACTTCTCTATCTCCTTTTTTGGAATGGTCTTTAGTGCGTCGGTCACCGCGCACCGAAACCAAAAATTCAGTTACAACTCTTGCCAGCAATAGCTTCATGAGGGCCAAATAAAAGTCTCCTGTGACTGTCTGGCCGCGTGAAACAAATTTTTTGTGGACAATTCCACTCATGTGTCAAAATGCACATTTAAAAACACAGAAATTCGAGTTTGATATCGGATAAATTGCATAGAAATAGGAAGGAAGTTAGGATATTAGTGGATAAATTTGCCCATAGAGAACCTTTGCGTTTCCATAACAACGCAACATTCACAACAAATAGCACGGTTTTAAAACTGTCAAGAACAGCCATTTTAGTACCTGTTGTAGAGTGTCTGCCGATATAAATTAAAATGTCTCTCGTTTTGGAAGCACCAGTGAAGCAGAAATAAATAGTTCTATACAGAATTCTATCCCCAAAAAATACAAGGAAAACGCACAGCTCGATTTGGAATCAATTTAGTATATTCTGCAAGGAACGAACGTTCGATTTGGATATACAGCATTTTATTGAAGATATGGCAGAAATTCTTATGGATTGGGGTTTCAATATAAAACAAATGAATGGACAAGATTACAAAGAATACGTTGTCAAAACAATGTGGAATACAACTGCGAAAATGATGGAGAATATGTATTTCGAAAAATTCGACATGAGTTTCAACCCCTTTACCGATTCAGCATTTAGAAAGGCTTGTGAAGCTCACAATTCTAAAAGGAAGATGTTACAAGGGGATCTGGAAAGGCGCAAAGAAAGTTCTGTTGCATTAACAAGAACTGAAATTGATAGCGTGGATCTGTACTGGGATGAAAATGCCCCGATAGGTTTGTTGAAAAAATTTTTCCATAATGTTGCTTATGAATTAGCATGGCGTGGCGGTGAAGCAGCAACTTGCAAGGTATACTGGTATACTTTTTCAAAGAGGAAAAATTTTATAACGGAGAAGTGACCGGTCGTATTGAATATAGCCCAGTATTCTCGAAAACTTGCCAAGGCGGCTCGAAAAATGCTGTGATAGTAAATGGCTAGTAAAAAATAAGGAAAACCCAGATTTATGTCATGTAAGATTGTTTCATAAGATATTGTCGAAAAGACCCGATCATATTATAAGTGATAGATTATTTCTGGCTGCCAACCAATTTTGGAAAAACAGTACTTCTGAGGGTTGGTACAAAAATATGCCTTTGGAAATAAATGAGATATCCAAATGGACAAAAATTTTAGCAGAGAAAGTTGGACTGGATACGAAAAATAAAAAGATCACAAATCATTCTCATAGATCCAGTGCTGTTTCGAACCTATCTGAGGCAGGTGTCAGTGAACAAGAATTGATCAATTTAACCGGACACTCTACGGCAAGCTCTATTAAGCCCTACCTGCAACTGAAAAAGGAGCATCATTTGAATCTTATTTCAAATCTTCGAAAAACTTCTGCGAATGCTGAATCTTCCATAGTTCCTCAGGCATCGTCCCATATAGAATCGACCCGGAGTGAAAAAATTGTATATAGTAATTGCATTTTCAATAACTACTCATTCCAATAATAACTAAACTTGTTTGTAATGAATGCTTTATGATTTTCTCGTTGAGTTTGTGTGCATTTCTCAATAAAGTTCATTTTGTACGTTTTGTCATTTGCGGAATTTTCTCAGCAAATACCACTCGAGCTTAGATTTGGCAGGATATCTGAGCTCTTGTGGTATTACTTACGACAATTCAGTTTTGGGAAGTGCTGACCATTTGTCATCATTCAGGGTCTTTCTACCCGATTCGAATCACCTGAACTACTCGTACACTTGCGTACGGGATAGACAATCATTACCGTATGCAGTTTGTAGCATTTGGTGTGTTTCGGCAAAAGATTTAACAAGTTTAACACAAAACTCAATCGCAGGTCATTGTTTAAAACTCATTTTCCTCCGGAGTACTAAACGCACTAACAGATGCAATAACTCAAGTTAGTTATATTCAAAGGTCATGAAATTTTCAACAGTTGTCAATGAAGTGTCAAGTTATCGACGGGTACAATATTATAACAGATGACACTAGTAGTACTGTTTTCTTTTTAAAAATTCGGTTCCCTTTGAAATGGGGGGTGTATATGAAACAAAAAAGGAAAAAATAACAAATGAACCGTTTCATGCATGAAAAAACGAGAGTCATCCAGGTGAAGATGAACTTTAAGCCCATGAAAATTTATGAAATAAAAAGAAAGACAAAATTTCTACATTTTCACAAATCAGATTGTCATCATTATTTTTCGAGATTAGAGGATTTTTTGCAGGTAACTGGTGAGGGGGAGTGGGTGAAAATTATGAATATATCACCAGACAAATGTTTTACTATAATAAAGTAGTAAATGTACGAATTTCCTTATGTCTACATAATGTCTATGTCAAGACCGCACAGCATGTCCCCTAAAGCCTCTACAGAAAAATAAATAAAAACGAATCATCCTGAAGTAAATGCGGAAATTATATTTTGAGCGTTGTTCTGTTATTATATTGTAAGGTGTGCAGCATTTTTCAACATGATAGGCGGAAATCAACGTACTCCGCTAGAATGAAACCATAGATATTGTCTTAATAACGTTATGATGGCTATGTTTCCATACCTTTAACTTACCTGTATACAGTTTTCAATACTTAATGAATGGTATCTGGAGAATAAAAACAATGTTCTTTCCCATCGGTTCAAATAATAATCAAATAAACCTACGTTCGTAAATTTTATCAAAATAACCTTTTCTTCACATCAAGTACAAGAATTAAGAGTGTACAGAACTTCAACCTCACTATTCCCATCAGCCATTTCACATTATATCTCCAACAATATCTTTTGAATCTCATCAAATTAATCAAAATATCACACGGAACCTGAACTTTTGAGTTTAATACCCTGAAACAATGCGCAACGTTGATTAAGATACATTTTAACACCTTCACCTAGTCTGGATGGAATTGCTGTTGGAACGCATTCCTTTGTTCGAGAATTACATATTGGATCGAAACACTGAAATTGTTATGTCACAGACATATATTACAATTCAATGAATTAATCCTGTAGTTCAGATTATTTTCATTAACACAAAAACTAGAACACGAAATTCAAATAATAAAATAAATATAATTATCTGTTGAAGAATTTTATTGAATTTTTTACAAAATAGGCTTCATGAATATTTTAGATATATGCCTACTTTCTTTACTGTTTACTCAGTGGAAAAATTAAAGTATTACTAAGTAGGCTGTCAAAATATTACGTCCGAGAATAGAAAAAACATTTGTTCGGTTTCTCAGAAGGATGATGCTGTATTCTTGTTATAACTCCAAAACGATTAATATTTCAAAAAACGATTTTGAATGAAAAATTTTCACCTCGATATCGTCTAAAAAATTTGTTTTCAGTTTCCCTATTGCAATTTCATTCCTTATTCCCGCCCGTTGCTTGAGGGCGCGGTGCTCAGTAGCTCGTACACTCTTGAAGATTCCATTTTTGTTCGAACAATATTGTATTTAGAAAGTGAGAATCTACTTCAGCAATTTATTTTGCAGTAAACAGTCTCAATTTTCTATTAAAAAATCTTGGCTGGTTTTTTTCAAATTGGAAGACCACTTTTTTGTTCAAGATTCAAGAGCGGCCTAAACTCTGCTATAATGTCTTTAAGTAATAAGTTTTTTTGGTGAGTAGTTTCGTCACAATATTTTTTTCCGTAATAATTCATGAAAATAGGCTCTCACATCATCGCATGCTCCTTCGGCCAGAGAGGATGAATAGTTTTTTCCTTACGTTTTCTCATTGCCCAAGGATAGCTTTATTGATGATCTGAAATAGATTATCCTCATTTTATACAGGAGTGACTCAAAAAATTATTGTATATTGTAATTTTGAAAGTATCAAATCTTGATTATTTCAAATGGAACATTCTGTATTTTATTATTCATGTCAACGCATAAAATATTGAGCTATATTTTTGCAGAAATAACCTTATCTTTATCTTCGATCATTTCCGAAAGATTCGATTATTTATAAAAATTTTCATGAAAATTCTACAAACCGTATCAAACTCATCAACATGCATCATTATTCGCACAGAAGTTTTTTTTCTGTAATGATTGAAGTAGTAAAAAGTGAAACATAAACAAGATAATTCTTTCACGAATGATAAAATCAAGATGCTTAAAACGTAAATCGAGGTATGTGTTGATAATTTTTTTTATTTGTGCCTTCTGTCAGGTGTCCGGACATCATTTTCTGCATTTTACATGGTGAACTTATCAGTGTTTCGTTATTAAACATTGTTGATGTGAGGTTTGAACCCAATTTTCTCAATTGACTGCCATGAAGTTCTCCAAAGAAGAAATGGCTGATATGATTTTTATTCTGGGTGAGTGTGATAGAAATTCTTTATTGGCAAGTAGAGTTTATGAACAAAAGTTTCCTGATAAGAGGCATCCTGATGCAAAATGCTTTGGAAAACTTCTATTAGATTTATCGAAACGGGTAATATCGCTTACAAAAAATATGAAAAACCAAAAACTGCTAAAGCTGAAGACAACCAGTTATCAGTTTTGTTGACAGTGACAGAGGACCCATATAAAAGCCAAAGAGAGATTTCACAGCTAATAGATATAAGTCAAACTTCCGTCTAGAGAATCTTGAAAGTGAATAAATTTCATGCATATCATGTACAGCTGCACCAGGAACTGAACAATCAAGACTATGAAAATCGAATCAAATTTTGCAATTGGGCAAGTGACAAAGTAGCGGAAAATCCAAATATGTTTAGCAGAGTTCTTTTCTCGGACAAGGCAACTTTCCAGAAGTATCGGCTTGTTAACAGGCACAACTTTCATTATTACGCCACGGAAAATCCACACCTCATGAGACAAATAGATCACCAGCATCGTTGGTTCTTGAATGTATGAGCCGCTATAGTAGATGTATATCTAATTGGGCCGCACTTTTTCGAAGGGCACCTCAATAGTGAAATGAAGTTAGATTTTCTGCAAAATCATCTACCAATGTTACTTGCCTATGTACCAGAGCATATAAGACAAGATTTGGGGTTTCAACAGGATGGAGCACCAGCATATTCCTCACATCAGGTTAGGGAGCATTTGAATCATGTATTTCCAAACGAATGGATAGGACGTGGTGGTCCTGTTAGATGGCCGGCTAGGTCTCCGGACCTTACAAGTCTAGATTTTTTCTTGTGGGGTTATATTAAGGGCATCGTTTACCAGATTCCTTCTACAACACAGTTGGATATGAGACTGAGAATAGTCGACGCCTTTCAGTCAGTTAAGCCGTAAATGTTGTCGAGAGTTCAACGGTCTTTCCTCAGAAGGATTGAGTTGTGTCTATGAAGAAACGGGTAACATTTCGAACACTTATTGAAATAGTTCAACACCTTGTAGATCATCTCACCAAAAATCAATCTATTACGTATTTCATACACGACTACCTTAAAATATCTCCATTTCTCTGATCAAGTTTAATGATATGTATACTGATAAACTCTTCTTTAGCAACCTCTGATTTTATTATTTTAGTTTTTTTATTTCGAAAATGGTCTAAGATAAAGATAAGGTTACTTCTGCAAAAATTTGGCACAATATTTTATGCGTTGACATGAATAATAAAATACAGGATGTTTCATTTGAAAAATGAAGATATGATATTTGTAAAATTACAATATTCAAAAATTTTTTTGAGTCGCTCCTGTATAAAATGAGGATAATCTATTTCAATTCACCAATAGAGGTATCCTTGGGCAATAAGAAAACGAAAGGAATAAAGTAATCATCCTCTCTGGCCGAAGGAGCATGCGATGAAGTGAGAGCCTATTTTCATGAACTTTCACGGAAAAAATAATATTGTGACGAAACTACTCACCAAAAAAACTTATTACTCAAAGACATAGCAGAGTTTAGGCCGCTCTTGAATCTTGAACAAAAAAGTCGTCTTCCAATCTGAAAAAACCTCCCAAGATTTTCTTATAGAAAATTGGGACCTGTTTACTGCAAAATAAATTGCTGAAGTAGATTATTACTTCCTAAATACAATACCGTTCGAACAAAAATGAAATCTGTGTACGAACGACAGAGCACCGCGCCACTGGTGAATCACCCAGTATAATTGATTGTATGAAGACGATATTCAAAAGTTGTTTAATATATTAACGTAAATTCAAAATTATGTAAGTATATTGCTCAATCGGAGAAATATTGTGGCATCTATTAAAATCTTGCGCATTATCCTGTCGGTAGCAACGTGGTCGAGTAAGCATCCTCACGGTTGATAAGGAAGATAAACTAACATTCAATAATTCTCTATTCATCCGTATGAAGCCCATTTTCAGTTTTTTTCAGGAGAGAGGAATCAAGGCAATTTGACTCACGCCCTTCCTTCACCTTAAAGGTGCTGGATTCATCATATCGACATTTATGCATTATACCCCTTCATTCCAGATGAAAGCGAACTCCACAACTCAAGATATGATCGAAAAAAATGCATAAAATAGTGCTGGAAGACCGCAGATGAAAAGTGCTTGAGATAGCTGAGACCTGTAAGATGTCATATGAACGTGTGCAAAATATTTTGCACCAACATTTGCATATGGAAAAGCTCCGTGCAAGATGGGTGCCGCGTTTACAGAAAATTGATTCGAAAAACCATTCCTCCTGGCGCTGTAGATGCATAGTCCAAATGAAATTTTGCGTCGATTCGTTACTGTTGATGAAACTTGGGTCCACCACTACACCAAAGCAAACAACAGTCTAAACAGTGGATTGGAACAGGGGAACCAAAGAACTCCAAAGAAGGCAAAAACAACGATTTCATCGTCAAACAAGGTTATGGCTACTGTTTTTTTGGGATGCAAGAGGTATTATATACATTGATTACCTTATTGCAACGTTTTGGCCACGAGGTGCAAATTAGACGACCTCATTAGGCGAAGAAAAAAATTTTGTTTCATCACGATAACGCACCAGCGCATTCTTCGCACGTTGCCATTGCTAAAATCTATGATCTGAAGTTCGAATTGTTGCCGCACCCCCCCTACTCTCCAGGCCTAGCTCCGAACGACTATTATCTATTTCGTAACCTCAAAACATGGCTTGGCGGTTAGAGATTTGCGGGCAATGAAGAAGTAATCGAATCTGTAAATGGGTATTTTGAGGAACTTGACGAGTCAGTCTATAGAGATGGCATTACTAGACTAGAACACCGCTATGAGAAATGTATCGGTCTTAAAGGAGATTATGTTGAGAAATAAAGAAAAATTCTTAAACACTTTGTTTTTCTTGGTCAGGCCGGAAACTTTTCAATCTATCCTCGTATTACTTAACTCTCGCTTAGTTTTTTTTCCCTTTTTCGAGTCCTTTTTGTCGAACGAAGAAAATGAGATAAGAAATCAATAAAGGGAAGACGGTTAATTGAGAACATGAAATCTCTCGAGTTGTGTGCAACACAGGATGTTCGAAAATCACCTGTCAACCTGACATACTAGAACATCAAAAACACCGTTTTTGATGTTTTTCCAAATGTAACAACTTTTTTCTCACATCTCATTGGAACTCTACTTAACTGAATTAGGTTTTCCTATGCTTAAAATGGTTAGTTCAGAAGTTATTCATGTTTTTTAAAAAATCTGATGATTTACCAGAAATCGATCACTTATCAGCCTTACCTATAACATAACGAATAGATACAAGAAATATCGTCATGTGACAATTAGGAAATAGAAAAATTACAATCAGATGAAAGTTTCTGAAAAATATTCGATTTTTATTACTAACAAAATTTTGCAAACCTTAACACGGTACATAATATCAAATTAGAACAGATGCTCGATGTAGCCACCTGCTTCCATTCCAATACAAGTTCTCTTACAAAATACTGTGAAGGGGGAAAGTCAATGTGAAAATGGAAAATTTTATTGTTTTTGAACTTAACAGAACTTTCTAGAGTATTTTTTTCCTTTTAAATAACACTTAGGAAAGAAGTGAGAATTTTGGGCTATTTTTTGACATTTTCGACCCCAAAAAAGTATTTTATCAATGCGAAATATCAGGAATTTTAGATTTATTCTTCCGATAGTGATGTAGAGAAAGTTGTTTCACAACTTTATCAGTTAGTATTCCCATTCCTCAAAGTTTATTTTCTCTTCTTATATTTCTATGTCTATAATTCATTCTTTTTTCTACATGATCAAATATATTCAATTTTCGCAACTAGTAACTCATCACTATAAGGTTCTAAGTCTAGAATAGCCTTGAATGTTTTAGAATCTCCGTCGCCAATGATTTGAAGCCGCGCTTTTTCTACCTACCGTCACCAGGTACTTTTAAAATATTTCTTTCCTTTCCTTGCTCGACGTTTTTTGTATCTCTTCTTCAACTGCATTCTGAGATAGTAATTCAAAAGATGATTTGGGTGCTTTATAAATGAGGTCCACAATAGTAGCGTAACAATGTTTACTCAAACCAGTGCATAAGGGCTAAGCCTAAAAGTCTCATAACAAACACTAATTTTGTATATATGTATATGTATATGTATAAATATGTGAACTGAGTGCCCTGATAACGTCTTTTTTTAGTTGTATTTCGGTCAATATTGCCACGTGTACCTTTTATATAATTCGGCATTTTAATGTTTCGAAATCGATTGAGCACTACTAACTACCTATTTTTCTCGAATAACATTTATTCGTTTAGCAATATCACACTTGTACAGGGACGTAAATGTAGATCGATTAATCAAAAGATGTAGTTAAATTTGAATTTTTCGTAAACCGCTTGAGATATTGAGACAATTCTTCCAAAATAAATTTTTTGTTGAATTTCACAATTCTTTTTGAAGAAAAAAGGTCTCTTGACTTTTTTTCGTACAACGCCTAGTTTCCGAGTGAAAAAATGTTGAAAAATATAAAAAGAGAAAGTCCGTACATTTCATTATACAACACGTAGTCTTCGATTGAAAGAACCATCGTAGTGTATTTCTTTTTATCATTGAACTATGATTTGAAAATATAAAGTTTACTTCAAGGGTAAAACAAGACTTTTGAGCATCACCAATAACTCTTAGAAAACTGCAAAAGCTGTTCAAAGTGACGTCCTCTAGCTCAGATGCAAGATTCCAGTCTTCTTCTTGTTGATTGGCTTTCAAAAACACCAGGATCTGCTCTTATCGAGTTGCACTTAGCGATGATTCTATTTCTTAAGTGCTCAACATTTGCCACGGGGGTGGTGTAAACCCATGACTTCAAATTACCCTACAAGAAGAAATCATCATCATGGTCCCTATGCAGGCCAAAATTGAGGTCCTCCTCGACCAATCCAGCGATTTCCAAACTCTTGTGTTAGGAAAGTGTTAAGTTACGCCTCGCTGCCTGAATCAAATCATTGATTTTGATTGCCTTTTTTTTTCAATCGCGCATGACATATGTCAGTTTCTCTGCGAATTAATTCTGTTATTGAAGTGTTATAAAATCTCAAGAATTTCGTGAATTTCAGAGTCTTCTTAAATGATATGATGATTCCATTCACTAAGACTGCCTTCGAAACGAAACGACAAAAACGGAATTCGGCTTCTTGGACCCAAATTCGACCAGCCCAAAGCGTAACTCTGAAATACATAGTGCCTCTCTATTCAACTTCTTCTATTTCTCTCTTCACCCAATCGAAAAAATTGGCGGCCAAGCTCAGTGTTTCACTTATATTGCTGGTGTCGAAACACTTCATACGGCTTATTCGAGGAAGAGAGCAAGAAGAACTGGAAACCTCATTGATTCGCAACATTCATTGAGAAACGAATGTATCTAAGTTATTTTAATTTCATCAATTTGGTGGAAGATTTATGGATTTGTCAGGTAGCCCTTTAGCTCCACTGAATAGAATACTTGAGCTTGCTTTCTTTAATCTTAGACAGCGCATGATGTTTTCAATAAGTGAAATGCAGTCGTAGTTCTCGTTCCGGAATCAGCAACGGTCAGCCTTATTTTCTTCAGTTTAGGTTAGGTTAGTTTTCATCTATTTGATTGAGTTACTGAAAAATATTACATCTGTTTAGAAGGCATTAAAATATTAGGTAAGCAGGATTTTGGTACTTTTCTATCCCCCTCCTCGTCAGCAAAAGTAAGTAAAAACCTTTGCGAAATTGAAAAAAAAGATTATATTGAATTGGTCCAGTTGTTCTTGAGTTTCACGATTAGCAACGAAGAATATTTAATTTTTTTTTACTTACTTTCTTGACGGACACTTGTTGAAAATTTCTTCTTAAACAATATAAAAATACACAATGTTAACATTTCTGGCTATAAGCAAGTAGGATACCTGTTTCTTTACAATGATTCAATAATATCATGATTTAACGCTTGACTTGAATTTAATCGATTTATATGAGGAAATAAATAGCGAACGCAAGAGCAGAATGTATACGTGTCTTTGTGTCTATGACAACCTTCTGGAGGTCACGCTATCTACCACGTGGTCACCTGGATATAATATAGGCGGAGCGGAGTTAGTTCCATTCAATTGAAGACTGATGAATGTCGGGAAGGAAAAAGACCGTTATTTATGTACCTACGTATATATCGATGTGAGGTAAACGGCCGGGAAATGATCACGAAGTAATCGAGGGTATCGGCACGTTCAAAATACGATATGGCATCAAAAATGATGGAAATTATTGGAGTTATCTGTCTGATTTTTCTAATTGTACTGTAAAGTCAATCTGATCACTGGACACTGATTCAGGTGTTTCAAATATCTCTTATTTATGATCCATTTAGTTAATTGGCAAAATAGGTTGTTCTCTATATTTGAGTATTTACATTTGTAATTTCGATGCTCAGCTTGCATTCTTGCAAATTGGGAAAGTAACAATTTCAATAAACAGGAATCTTGAACTTATAGACTTGATGCAATCAATATTCGAACGTGGAGCTTCTCAGATTGATTATTCAGCGGAACGTCACACATCAAGGGATAAAATTGAACAGAAAATTATGAATATGAGACAATTCTTTTTCAATTTGAGAATGAATAATCCCCTTCTCATTTTTATATTCACAATTTCTTTCATTTCAAGAAAAGTGGCGGAAAATGATCCCAGACAATAGATACCTACGTCATCAGTTATACGATATAGCCAGTATGCATTTCATGCCGTTTTGAAAATAATTCTGATCATCTTCATGGGAAGCTCTCTTTTTGTACTATTCTATATATATATATATATATATATATATATATATATATATATATATATATATATATATATATATATATATATATATATATATATATATATATACCAAATACCTTGTATTATACAAGTGGTGGTCCAACGAAAACTTAACACCTCGATTTTCCGTTTTTAAAATGAAAATATGGCGATTGCTGGGACCCGTCGATTTTGATTCGAGGGGGAACAACTTTTCCGATTTTTTCATCCCTGTTACTTTAATTCCTTAACGGGGTTGAGCACAACCCCCTGATTTTGAATAGGGATGAGGGGTGTTACGATACCACATTTTGAAAATCTTATCGAGTACTATCTAACCCTAAATTTTCGCTTCAAAATTTTCATCGTTAACGAAATGGCAGCGAAAAAAGTGGAAGACTACTTACTTTTGTGATTAGTTTATTAAGAGCTGAAAATGGGCACCATTCACTTCCATGCTGGTGTATGGCTAGCTTATGCTGAATTTACCTCGAGGTATGCAATGTTTTTATTTATTTGTTAATTTTTTGTTCGAAAAAGTAAACATACCATGTGTTTGATTTACTTTATTCTCTCGTTAGTCTATCTTGATTTTTCAGGAACGTTAAAACTTCGCCAAAGCGATTGTAAATTTGTAGTAGGATTGAAATAGTATATTCTGTGAAAGAAAGGATGGAAATGATGAAATTATTTTTTACAACGAACGACATACTGGAAAAAAGTTTCCGCTGCTTACGTTATGCAACTGGTTGCTAAATTTGATGCTACTGGTTCAGTCGGCAACAAGAAGAGGATGTATCAAGGAGACGAAGCGAGGAAAGTGGCTATCTTAGGCCACGTAGCGATGGATCTGACCCTTAGTACTAGGAAATTGTCCAGTGTTTCTGGTGTTTCACGCACAACAATCATGAGATTTGAAGAAACCATAAGTTTCATCCTTTTAAGATACGATTGGTTCAGGAACTGAATGAGGATGATTTTGATCGTCGTTTTGTTCAAATCTTTCACGTACATTACTCAACATTTCTGGTTCAATTTGACGATTATTATCTGATATATATATATATATATATATATATATATATATATATATATATATATATATATATATATATATATATATATGATTGAAAACTATAGAAGATACAGAGTGAGCCACTGAAAAGTAGAGAAGACTATCACTCCAAGACTATTGGTGTATTAGTGCGAAAAACTGGAATAGATTCATTTAGATCAGAGATGACAGCCTTTGATCTGGAATGAATCTGTTCAATTTTTTTTCACTAATACTTGAATAGCTCAGGGCGATAGATAGTCTCCTCTATGTTTTAGTAGCTCACTCTGTATCTTCTACAGTTTTCAATCAAAAATGAAAAATTCGTTTACGGGGATACAGACAAAGATAATACCTTTCTTTCGAGGTATCACTCGGCTTAGGGGGTTGATATTTCAGGCAAGTTTTGTACCCCAAAAGATGTCTCCCTTGAAATTTGCGTTTTGATCAGAAATGAATATCTTGGTAGATATAGCGTCTGTTTAGTTTTCGTTGAAGCACCCTGTATATATATATATATATATATATATATATATATATATATATATATATATATATATATATATATATATATATATATATATATATATATATATATATATATATATATATATTAGTTTATTAATTGCTGAAAATGGGCACCGTTTACTTTCATGCAGTAAAATAATGAAATAATGCGAATAGTGCGAATGTTGATTCGTGGGGGAGTGTTTTTGAGGTTCACTCAACTCAAAAATCTTTATAGGATAAAGGGGTCGGGTGGCATTTCTTCGGAAAGTTCTTTTCATCTCTGCTCTTCTCAAATATTTTATTTTGAAAAGTTAAATTACCGGTATCCCGTCGCAGATAAACTTTCATTCATCAAACTCGAAATACTTCTGAAAACTGATTTATTTCGGTGAATATCAGAGTATTCAGAATTCTTATCAAAGAAGTGAATTTGACATTTATGGAACCAACCCTTAAAGTATATCTGGTAGTAGATAGTAGGTAACCCCATTGTCTTAAAAATTATTGCATTACGTTTAGGTTGTTTGTTCATTACTGAGTGCATTCTGTAACATTTTGAAATCTAAAGCATAAACCAGATCTAACTACAATTATCTAAGTTCAACATCTGAGAGTGTATCCCATCTAATGAAAGAAAAAATAATATTAACATTCAACTCTACCTAACTAATCAATTGCGGAGAGGTTATATGATATTTCAAATATCCTTTCAATCAAAATTGTCTAGTTAACACATGTCGAAGTATTGTAGAATCTTATCTTATTCCCATGTCTTGTTTTGAAATTTTATAGGTTAGGTTAGGTTAGAAATAAAATGTCTGAATTTTGATTTTGACTTTCAAAATTCAGGTTACAGTCGGTTTTTCATTGATACATCAGATCGAATAGTTGGCTGAAGATTGTAATTGACTGAGGATGATTTTGATCGTCGTTTTGTTCAAATCTTTCACGTACATTACTCAACATTTCTGGTTCAATTTGACGATTATTATCTGATATATATATATATATATATATATATATATATATATATATATATATATATATATATATATATATATATATATATATATATATATATATATATATATATATATATATATATATATATATATATAGATACAGAGTGAGCCACTGAAAAGTAGAGAAGACTATCACCCCAAGACTATTGGTGTATTAGTGCGAAAAACTGGAATAGATTCATTTAGATCAGAGATGACAGCCTTTGATCTGGAATGAATCTGTTCAATTTTTTTTCACTAATACTTGAATAGCTCAGGGCGATAGATCGTCTCCTCTATGTTTTAGTAGCTCACTCTGTATCTTCTACAGTTTTCAATCAAAAATGAAAAATTCGTTTACGGGGATGCAGACAAAGATAATACCTTTCTTTCGAGGTATCACTCGACCCATCTACCCTCTTCCAAATTTTCAAGGGTGGTCACCCCTGCTCTAGGGGTTGAAATTCGAGATGAGGATGGTACTTGATAGACTGTTTAGGTGAAGTCTATGATTATGTTTGGTTCCATCATAGCATTATCTGAAATTGTTAGAATTTCTGGGTCCACAATTACAAGATGTTTTACGATGACTAGGCAACTGTTGGTAACGAGAGGTTCCTAGGTCACATTTCATTTCAAATTGTAACGTATTGCCTTTTCAGAATAGAACTTCGAGATAATGAATAGTTTTATGGCTTTAAAAGTATTCAAACTCAGGGATATATAGACAGAGTTTTGGCTGTGAGGAAATCCCTATCCTGACATTTAGGATTTGCTCCGGAGTGAATTACTTGGCCGAAAATTTTGCATGTGGTGTTTTTTGGGATTTAAAAGAATACGTCTTGAATGAATCTGGACACCATTTTAAACTGGGAGAAAGCACATATTTCCCTTAAAATTCTAGGAGAGCCGAATTCAACAATGTAGCAATAAAGGTAGTATTTAGTTGCCAAGAAAGTTGGAGATATAGGACCTGATTCTTTTGATTTTTTTGAGCCATACGTCTTACATAGGGTTCGATCACCATGACAGATAACATCAATTTTTTAACATATTACTGTTTATTTTTTCTATCCTAACCTAACCTAAGTTAAAATTTTCTTATTTATCACAGTAATCACCTGGCTGTAGTTCAGTTTTTAAAATTCAATTTAGTGAATTTATATTGAATTGATTAATTTTTTAATGCTACGAGTGTCACTAACAGCGTCAAGATTTTTCTAAGTTTGAGTCGTCAGTCAAACGACTAGGTATATTGTCATACCTTCTCCAAATGAGCTTAGCAAGTGGTAAATATAGTTCCATTAGAGGCTCGTAGTCGATTGATTATAGTTACTTTATTTTGTTTACTTCACTTTTCTTGAATTGAGCACCCGGGTTAATCTCGTTAGGTTATTTATTGAAAGAGTTCAACTTAATTAATTGAATTAACTTGGAGGTTGTTTGCCTTCAGAGTTTAATGAAAAAAAACGTTCCTTTATTTTCCTTCACTCCCATCCCTTCACCAGAATATCGTCAAGATGAACCAATGGATTTGAATATTTTGAATGAACAACTCAATAGGGACACCCTGTAATGAAGAATCAACCTAGAAGTAATGCTATAATTGGTCAGAGAATTGGATTACTTTTTGAAATTCGACCTATTTTTCCTCCTATTATCATCAAGCTATATACACTTAGAGGGGGATCCCACAAACTCCAAATTTACATTTGGGAATCTCTCGTTTGATACGGATTTGAGTCCGTTCTGATATTTTACTGAAATGAATCAGAATTGTTTCGTGTGTAATGAATAATAATTTCCTAAGCAACTGGATATTATGTATAATAATTTCACTTTTTAGAACTGAAATATTTCAGTTGAGAATTGAAAGACTCTTTCAACGAAATGCTAGTCGACTCCTTTTCCCTAAAATGATTCTTGAGTTGGGGATGCTATGGGTACGGAGTTGATTTCACATCCCCCAGATTAACCGCAAAAACGGTCCCTCTCTAATCAGAAATTGATCTGTTGCAGCGTTTTTCGCTAATATCACTCTCTCCAGAGTTGGAAAACAGTCTATAGTTCTTTGTGAGAACTGGCTCATCACTTGAAGAAACTTTTTTTCACTACAACAAGAAATTTCCTCTCTGAAAGAATGTAATTCACACCTTGTTGATATGTACATTATCTAGAGAAAAAAGTTTGAATATCAGCGATAATACATCCGCAGCTGACATTTTGTTGGATTCGTCAAATTATTCGTTGATTACTATCATTGACGGGAATGATGTACCCAGTGCTTCTCAAAATATCCAGCCACATCAACAAATCAAAGATGATAGTCGTAAACACTTAAAACCAACAAAAAAATACTGTAAAAGGTACTCGAAGAAAATGAATAACGCTGCCAAGACAAGTGAGAGCG
The DNA here is from genome assembly GCA_013387265.2 of Cryptolaemus montrouzieri. NCBI lineage: Eukaryota > Metazoa > Arthropoda > Insecta > Coleoptera > Coccinellidae > Cryptolaemus > Cryptolaemus montrouzieri. The sequence continues at coordinate 35,043,264 of JABFTP020000062.1, forward strand.
TGATTATAGGAAAGAAAACCGCCACCGATGACACCAGCGAGCCAATTTTTCGCGCATGAAAATCTAAATTATGGATTAACGTAGGACGATGCCATTCGCAAACCAAAGACACACAGATAAAAGACTATCCAGAGAAAAATTCACCAGGATATACTTTCGATGTACAGAAGCTTCAGTCTGAGAAGCAAATTTGATACCAAACTGCATCATTTAGAATTGCAGCGTATAAAGATCTGCAAGATGTAATTTATGATCCTACTTATTGGCCCCAAGAAGTTTTTGTGAAGAAGTTCGAACAAGCGCTACCGTTGGTAGCTTCGAATGATGAACAAGCTTCGAGTATCAAGAACTGGAACACTCAGGGCCTATATAGTTTCAAGATAAATTATATAGAGGATTTTCTCCCCAAATATTCGCCGGAGATTGTCTTTTTAAATGAACACCACCTCAAGGAAGATGCCATGGATTAACTTTATATTGCGGGATATCAAGTGCAGCTATTTCTGCCGGTCCAGCGGTGATGGTGGATCTGTCATCCTTGTGAGAGAGGACCAAGTGAGTGATTGTGAATCATTATACACTTTGAATAAATTCGCGACTGAGTTCACTCTTGAGTGCTCATGTATACCTTCCAGAAAAATTGTATGTATCATTACGGTATATAGAACTCCACATAATTACAAAATCAGGAATTGATTATAGAATTTCAAATATAGCACAACTAAGATATCTTAACTTTGATCCTGGATTGTGAGGTCATCATGAACAATTCTCCTATTTTGGTTCACAAGTGTTCGAAAATATTTCTAATTCGAAGAAATATACAACTGTCTCAATCAGAACGTTAGATGAAAGTAATTTAAATGAATTCAAATTTTATTTGAATAGGAATAAGCTTTCCAGTAGCATTAATGTTGAATCGAGTGAATTTTTTAACGATTTCTTGGAACATGTAATATGGTGCTTTAATGTGTCATTTCCGCGGAGAAAAAAGAATATCAAATTAGGATTGTCGCAGAAGGTCAGATATTCTACTGATATACGGATGCAGATAGCTAATCTCGATGTCCTTAATACGATCAGAAACATGTTTGGAACCCTTGAATTAGTTGAAAAATTATAATCGTAATAAACAGATTCTTAGTATAAATATAAGGAAGGAAAAGACGGAGAAAGCAAATCAGGTAATCAGAAAATCAAATAACAAGAAACGGATCATGTGAAATTTTGGGTAAAGATAAAATAAGAACTGAATCAATCATGATGAAGCCTAATGATTTCGGAATTCTTTTTCCACGATTATTCATGACAAAATCGATAAGGAGTTCGGAAATGATTTATCGGGAGTGTGCACAAAAACATCACGAAAATCTCATAATTCGATGGCATACCTGACGGTTACTGAATGTGATATTTCGAAAATTATGGATTCTTTAAATGCAAAGGTTCGATAACATACAGATTCGACTATTGAAAAAATGTAAGAAGGAATTGTCTATTATCTTATCTGCTGCCATTAATGAATCTATTTATGCAGGTGAATTTCCAAATGTTTTAAAAACATCTATTATACTTTCAATTTTCAAGAAAGGAGATCACAATGATTTAGAAAATTACAGACCTATATCTCTATTGGCGGCTGTTTCGAAGGTATTGGAGAAGGTTATGTCTGACCAAATGATTTTTGTACTGCAAATAATTTATTGTCCTCAAGACAATACTGTTTTCGACCTTAACTTTCTACGGAGCACAGTATTGTTGATTTAGTAGAGTTCATAAGCGTTAAATTGGATGGCGGAGAATATGTCGTGTGTTTATTTTTCAACCTAACGCATGCATTCGGTTGTTTAAGCAGCGAATTCACTTCTGAAAAGCTCGAGAGTCTCGGAATTCGTGGATTCATAAAAGAAGTGATCATATCTTTTCTGAGTAACCGTCAATTTCGAATCAAAGTCGACAATATTTTGTATGATGTATTCGACCAGTTGCTTGCAACTCCGCAGGGAAGTGTCTTGGGGCCGTTACTGACGTTACTGATAGTGAGATTTGTATGTATGCAGACGATGCGTGTGTTGTGATTTATGACCGCTGCAAAATACAGTTGAGAAGGAAAATGTACTCAGTCATTAACCAGTTTAAACTTTGGTGTAGACGAAACAATCTTCTCCTGAATATGAAAAAAACTGTTATGCTTGATGTCAGTCGAGTAAAAACAAACATTTCAATAGACATGGATGACAACACTTTAAGTTCGGCGAAGGAGACAACGTTTTTGGGGCTGAATTTGGATGATTCCCTCAGCTGGAAGAGTCATAGATTTAACGAGCAGGAAACTGAATAAGGCTTGTTACGCCATCAATACTCGAAGAAAATGAATAATGCTGCCAAGACAAGTGAGAGCGTAATTATAGGAAATAAAACCGCCACCGATGACACCAGCGAGCCAATTTTTCGCGCATGAAAATCTAAATTATGGATTTACGTAGGACGATGCCATTCGCAAACCAATGACACACAGATAAAAGACTATCCAGAGAAAAATTCATCAGGATATATTTTCGATGTACAGAAGCTTCAGTCTGAGAAGCAAATTTGATACCAAACTGCATCATTTAGAATTGCAGCGTATAAAGATCTGCAAGATGTAATTTATGATCCTACTTATTGGCCCCAAGAAGTTTTTGTGAAGAAGTTCGAACAAGCGCTACCGTTGGTAGCTTCAAATGATGAACAAGCTTCGAGTATCAAGAACTGGAACACTCAGGGCCTATATAGTTTCAAGATAAATTATATTGAGGATTTTCTCCCTAAATATTCGCCGGAGATTGTCTTTTTAAATGAACACCACCTCAAGGAAGATGCCATGGATTAACTTTATATTGCGGGATATCAAGTGCAGCTATTTCTGCCGGTCCAGCGGTGATGGTGGATCTGTCATCCTTGTGAGAGAGGACCAAGTGAGTGATTGTGAATCATTATACACTTTGAATAAATTCGCGACTGAGTTCAATCTTGAGTGCTCATGTATACCTTCCAGAAAAATTGTATGTATCATTACGGTATATAGAACTCCTCATACATAATTACAAAATCGGGAATTGATTATAGAATTTCAAATATACCACAACTAAGATATCTTAACTTTGATCCTGGATTGTGAGGTCATCATGAACAATTCTCCTATTTTGGTTCACAAGTGTTCGAAAATATATCTAATTCGAAGAAATATACAACTGTCTCAATCAGAACGTTAGATGAAAGTAATTTAAATGAATTCAAAGTTTATTTGAATAGAAATAAGCTTTCAGTAGCATTAATGTTAACTCGAGTAAATTTTTAACGATTTCTTGGAACATGTAATATGGTGCTTTAATGTGTCATTTCCGCGGAGAAAAAAGAATATCAAATTAGGATTGTCGCAGAAGATCAGATATTCTACTGATATACGGATGCAGATAGCTATTCTCGATGTCCTTAATACGATCAGAAACATGTTTGGAACCCCTGAATTAGTTGAAAATTATAATCGTAATAAACAGATTCTTAGTATAAATATAAAGAAGGAAAAGACGGATAAAGCAAATCAGGTGATCAGACAATCAAATAACAAGAAACGGATCATGTGGAAATTTGGGTAAAGATAAAATAAGAACTCAATCAACCATGATGAAGCCTAATGATTTCGGAACTCTTTTTCCACGATTATTGATGACAAAATCGATAAGGAGTTCGGAAATGATTTATCGGGAGTGTGCACAAAAACATCACGAAAATCTCATAATTCGATGGCAAACCCGACGGTTACTGAATGTGATATTTCGAAAATTATGGATTCTTTAAATACCAAGGTTCGATAACATACAGATTCGACTATTGAAAAAATGTACGAAGGAATTGTCTATTATCTTATCTGCTGCCATTGATGAATCTATTTATGCAGGTGAATTTCCAAATGTTTTAAAAACATCTATTATACTTTCAATTTTCAAGAAAGGAGATCACAATGATTTAGAAAATTACAGACCTATATCTCTATTGGCGGCTGTTTCGAAGGAATTGGAGAAGGTTATGCCTGACCAAATGATGGATTTTTGTACTGCAAATAATTTATTGTCCTCGAGACAATACTGTTTTCGACCTTAACTTTCTACGGAGCACAGTATTGTTGATTTAGTAGAGTTCATAAGCGTTAAATTGCATGGCGGAGAAAATGTCGTGTGTTTATTTTTCGACCTACTGCATGTATTCGGTTGTTTAAGCAGCGAACTCACTTCTGAAAAGCTCGAGAGTCTCGGAATTCGTGGATTCATAAAAGAAGTGATCATATCTTTTCTGAGTAACCGTCAGTTTCGAATCAAAGTCGACAATATTTTGTATGATGTATTCGACCAGTTGCTTGCAACTCCGCAGGGAAGTGTCTTGGGGCCGTTACTGACGTTACTGATAGTGAGATTTGTATGTATGCAGACGATGCGTGTGTTGTGATTTATGCCGCTGCAAAATACAGTTGAGAAGGAAAATGTACTCAGTCATTAACCAGTTTAAACTTTGGTGTAGACGAAACAATCTTCTCCTGAATATGAGAAAAACTGTTATGCTTGATGTCAGTCGAGTAAAAACAAACATTTCAATAGACATGGATGACAACACTTTAAGTTCGGTGAAGGAGACAACGTTTTTGGGGCTGAATTTGGATGATTCCCTCAGCTGGAAGAGTCATAGATTTAACGAGCAGGAAACTGAATAAGGCTTGTTACGCCATCAATAGCCTGAAAAATTCTTTTCAACAAGAAACCTTAATCGAAATCCATATGTATATTCAATAATTAATTATGCAATTCCTGCATAGGGTCAAGGTACGGAGTTAAATCGCATTTCTATTATTCAGAAGCGTGCTATTAGAATTATCAACGAAAACTAAACAGAGGCTATATCTACCAAGATGTTCTGATCGAAACTCAAAAACAAGTCAATTTTTGTTTTAGGGGGACATCTTTTGGGGTACAAAATTTGCCTGAAATATCAACCCCCTAAGCGGGGGTTGCAATCCTTGAACATTTTGAATATGGAAGATGGGTCGAGTGATGACTCAAAATAAAGGTGGTATCTTTGTCTATATCGCCTTGAACGAATTTCCATTTTTTAATTGACAACTGTAAAAGATACAGGGTGAGCCTGAAAGATAGGGAAGACTATTTCTCTGAGACTATTCAAGTTTTAGTGAAGTAAAATGGAACAAATCCATGCTTATCAATGGCAGTCATCATCAAGTACCATCCTCATTTCGAATTTCAACCCCTAGAGCAGGGGGGACAACCCTTGAAAATTTCAGTAGCTCACTCTGTATCTTCTACAGTTTTCAATCAAGAATGAAAATTCGTTCACGCGAATGCAGACAAAGATAATACCTTTCTTTCGAGGTATCACGCGACCCATCTATCGTCTTCCACATTTTCAAGGGTGGTCACCTCTGATCTAGGGGTTGAAATTCGAGACGAGGATGGTACTTGATGATGATTGCCATTCATCAGCATGGATCTGTTCCATTTTACTTCATTGAAACTTGAATAGTCTCAGGGAAATAGTCTTCCCTATCTTTCAGTTGCTCACCCTGTATCTTTTACAGTTTTCAATTAAAAATGGAAATTCGTTCAAGGTAATGTAGACAAAAATACCACCTTCCTTTTGAGTCATCAATCGACTCATCTTCCCTATTCAAAATGTCTTAGGATTGCAACCCCCGCTTAGGGCGTTGATATTTCAGGCAAGTTTTGTACCCCAAAAGATGTCCCCCTTAAAACAAAAATTGACCTGTTTTCGCGTTTTGATCAGAAATGAATACCTTGGTAGATATAGCCTCTGTTTAGTTTTCGTTGAAGCACCCTGTATATAGGATCCCATATAGACATTCCTGTCGTGAGATTTTTAGACGTTATCGAATCCTCACTGTTGTGTGTATTTACATCTATAGGTTAGTGAGTTATTTACATACTCATAAGTCTCAGTATATGACACAAGCCGATATCTAACCATAGCTATGAGACTCGACAGAGGCATAATTTAGTTTTACCAACACCCAAACATGAATTCTACAAGAAATCTCCTATGTATGTTGCTAAGTACTTGTATAAAATGTTACCATCTTATTTACGTAATATTGAGCAACATTAAGTTTTCCGTGTGAGGATGAGAGAATTTTTATGCACTAATGTATTGTACACTCTAAAAGAGTTCTACGAATGTTGTTCGGGAAAGTAATTGTTCATAAATTTTTAATGTATGTTTTTGCAAAGTATTTATTTAACCAGAAATTTTAATCAAACTATCATACATATTTTAATTACAATTTCATTGTATGATCCTAAATTTTTGGTTTGTGATTATACTGTATATTACTTATTTATGCTGTGGGTATTATAAATTTTAACATTTTCAATGTGTGATGCATTGTTTTGACGTGTCAATACTATTATGTTAGTTTTGACCAAACAAATTTTATTCTATTCTATTCTAACTGTCGAATAACAATTTTGAATTAACAATTCACTACCTTGAGGTACCGAACAATTTCAATCGATATTGATTTTTTTCAGATCAATATTAGAAAATAGTGAAAACGGCAAAGTGAGCATTGCATGGGATAGGTCACATAAGTTAAAATACAGAAACTAAGTCGAAATGTTGCTTCAACTGCATGTCTACGTTCCACTCACAACGAAGTTGTAACTGGATAATAACTTGGCATTCCGCTTTATTCTCAGTTTTCATATATTTCTTTCTTTCTTCCAACAGATAGTGTTGTTTACTGGTATTTTCATAAGTATATACAGCTGGCTCTTGGAAAACATTCCACTCATGTTAATTATTGTCCTTTGAACAAGTAAATGTAAATTTCCTCGGATACGTCATCCTTAGCTCTAGAAGGACACTCCTCTTCCAATGTTTACATTCTGCCTCAAATCCCTTCAATGGAATAGCTTCCGCTCTTATAATCTCAATAGATAGAGTGGGAAGTTATTTGAATTAAAGAGGATTGAATTATCTTTATATTGGTGCTTTGCTCAGCGTATTTGTTTCTTTTTGAGGAATAAAATGTCAAACAAATTTGTGTATAAATTATGAAGTAATAAAAAAGTAATAAATTATAAAGTAATAATAAATATCAATAGTACCCTGGATTTTTACTTGTGACTTGAAATATCTGCTATGATTAGTTTGTTCTTCGTAAAGGTGAAATCTATGTGTAGAATTTAATTCTGTTCATAAATCATGGATTGATAACATACTTATGTACCAGAAATAGTGGCAGTTTTGTAAAACAGGAGTGAACATGAATATTGAACAGTCAATGAAGAAGCTGAAGTTTTGAGCCATATTTCAATCGATCTCACACGGAACAAGGGAAAAGTGTCACCTACATAAGGTGTGACACGTAGAAGCCTGGAGCGGATTAAAAAGGGCGTAAGTTCCATCCCTGAAAAATAAAACTGGTGTATGAACTTAGTGAAGTTGATTATAGTCCGGGGTGTGGTGTCAAATTTTTACGGTAATTTTGGCACTGATTCTATGAATTTATTTTGATGGCTAGTACGTGTTTGCGAACTGAAATTGATGTCAGCTGGCTCGACTCCGGGACTGCTATACGAGAGAAAATATAAAAGTAGATGGAAAAAAATAATGGGCTATTTCGGCAAACACGAAAAAGTAAAAATGACCAATTTATAATTTGTAGATCTGAAAAAATTGTCAGCTGCATCATATCGTAGCAGAACATGTTAGCTGACAGAAAATCAGAACAACGCATTTCAGCAAAAAAAAAATTGTACACATCGAGGAGTATAATTTTGATTACTTAATTAATTGTAATTGATGTCAGCTGCTATCTAAGTGTCGTAGAACCTGTTAACTGGGCTTTCAAAGCTTTTGAGTTCCGAAATACAATTTCCGAGTACGCAGCTTTTAATAGCTTCAAAATTTCGGTTACATGGAAAGGAACCGACGTTGACGCCGTCTAGTTTCGAATAAATGCGTAAGAATGTTCATACTCCTTGCATTTAAGTGTTTCATTACTTTTTCTTATAATTTTTGTAAGCTTTCTGTAATAATCTTGTATAATCATATGGTATCTTCCTTTTTTGGAAAAAATATGTGAACTATGAATTTTGCTACTAATTTGAAGTAATTGCTGACGTAGTAGTAGACATTATTTTGCCCTTCATTTGAAGAAGCAGATATGACGATCGTTTTCCACGTGTGTCAGATTGATTTGAAACTATTGGTCACAATACGACACTGATACAAAGATAAATGAGCTGTCAGAATTACAGAGTGAATTGAAAAAGAATGTTTGCTGGAATAGGAAACGATCGTCGGTACGTCGACGTAAATGAACTCTACGAAAAATCCGGTGAACAATTATGTCTTGATTTTCCAGCTTCCCATGCTTCCACTGGCTGTGATTTCAGTCCAGCTTTCTACAAATGAGAAAGGAAAAAACCTTTTGAATTAGAATTATAAAATACTGCTATCTTAAGAAATAGCAATGAAAACTTGGAAGATTCACGCTGCTTTATAAGAATTCGTTTGCCACATATCAGGTTAGTTGAAAAGTCTACGGAACGACACCTATCCTCTAGAGTTAGAAACGAATTCATGAATGTATTAAACTGATACATCTTCCGTATGAACGCACATTAAGTTTCAACTCGATATTTCATTTCATTCGATGTTTACAAATAAATAAATTAGGCGGGATGGGTGCCGCATTTGATAACTTCGGATCAGAAATGCATTCGAATTAGATTCTCCCAAGAATATTTGGCCCGTTTTCAGAAGAATAATATTGCTTTCATCCGTCAAGTCGTTATTATGGGTGAGAATTGGACTTATCACTACGAGTGGACTGAAACAAGTTCTTCAGGTCCGAAGCAAATGAACGGCTCAAAAACGAAAGGAATTTTGTTCATAAAATACTTTTATACCGGCAAAAAAATAATAGGAGAATATCATGAATATCTTCTGGACTAACTGGATGCAAAAGTTCGCGACAAAACACCAGAACAATGCACTTGCTAATACCAGCGATATTGTAAAGGTGAAGCTAGTTTAATTAAAATATGAACGCTTGGAACATCTACCCGATTCACCAGATCTGGCTTCCTCCGACTTCAATTTGTTCCCAAATCTCAGAAAATTTCTATGTGGACAGAGTTTTTCATCGGATGAAAAAGCTATCGCAGAAATGAATTATCAGAACCTGAAGATAATCCTATTATTGAAGATAATTCTTATAGTGAATCTGAAAAAGATATATATTAGGATGAAGATTCGAGCAACGGACGATTATTTTTATGAAGATAAATGTATAATCTAGTTAATATGAATGTATAATATGCAATGAAAAATAAGATTCTGATATACTTCATATTACCGATGTGTTTTTTCAATTAACTATTCTTCATACGTTATTATTTCAATTGATTTATTGTAATGGTACTATAGTTTGTCAAAGTTTCGCTGAAGAAAACTTGTGAATGTACACTTGGTTAATAGCCATGTACTGGAGCGTTAGCTTCTCGACAAATCGCATCTTGGAGGCATAGATTGCAGCGTTGGGGTATATCAGGGTGCTCAAACGGTCGATCGCGAGTGCTTTTTGAGTAAATCTCGAGAAGAAAAAAAACTATAAAAAAGATTTTCCGCCACAGAGTGAATTAAGAAAACGAAAAGTACGTGATTTGATATCTTGTTTGAAAAAAGAACAAACCATGTTCACAAGACCAGCCAAACAATCAAAAGCTGCTACGATCGCGTCGTTTAAAATATCTCATATATTGGCGAAACACAAAAAACCATTCGAAGTTGGATCGGTTGTGAAGAAAGCATTTATTGAAGCGGGTGAGACTTTATTTCGAGATTTTAAAAATAAAACAGAAATCATATTAGAGAACTTCAGTTATCTCGTCCGACTGTTACAAGGCGTATTGAAGTCATGAATCAGGACATGGCAGATAAACAAAACATGATATCATGAATCTTTGAAGGAGAAGACCCGTGGCGAAGATATATATGACGTTTTCTTCAATTTTGTAAAAAACTACTAGCTACCAATGTATAATTCAGTGTGCATTACAACCGATGGAGCACCAGCAATGATTGGAAACAAAAACGGTTTTGTGGCATTGTATCGAGATAATGAAGATTTTCCTTCATTTTTGCCTTCCATTGCATTATATATCAACAAGTTTTGTGTTCAAAAGTTATAAACAACAAAAATTGGGAGTTCCATCCGTGCACGTAGCTTGCAACGGCGGCTCTTTAAGTTGTAGTTGGAAGATAGGAAGTCAGCTGAACACACTGATTTAGTTCTTCACACTGATACAAATTTCTGGTGTTTTATATCTGGAGATAAATATCCGAATCGAAGGCAAATCGCCCTTCAACTGACGGCAATGTTTGGGTTAACTTACTTGTGCAAGTCTGCATTTTATGAAATTAGAATAATTAAGTCAAGCAGTCTGTTGCTCCTATCCAAGACATCCGACCGGAGTGTATCACTACTGTGTGACCCTGGACGATGATTATTAAGAGTGATTCTGAGAAAAATTTACGGAAGGTTGAATATTGTTTCTTGAATAAAAGTCTTTAATGTATTTACACATCTAGTGATAAATTTCGCATGTTATCATTATTGAGAAAAACAGTTTGTAGCCATTAAATGACCCCTACCGAATATTGTTAAGTCTCGATAATGAGACTATGCAATTTGATCCCAAATATTGTTCGTCTCGATAATGATACTATCCAATTTGATCCCGAATTTCTTGTATGTCACTCTCGAAAATCAGCGAATCGTGTTTCACTTTTACTGAGTTAGTAGTTTTCATTTTTAGTTCTCAAAGAATATTTTTCATGATGTTAACGTGAGACATAGTATAATGAAACGGGTCAACCAGAATATAAAATCCTTGCCACGCAATCTGTATTTGCGAGCACTAGTTTGTTAAATTGTCCTACTTCATATTTTTGTTGTTTTCTAGACTGCCATTATGCTGATCAGTTCTGATCTACACACGGTTATTACTTCCCGCGAATGAAATTCCATGTAGCTTGTGAACATCGTGATAAACTATGAAGTATTTATATTTCACTGTACAAAACAGCGAGGTTAGAATTTAACGGTTGTTTCATGATTCCAATATTATTGCTTTAGAGAGGGAACGAAACAAACTGAATTGGAGCCCTAGTCTAGCTGATCCGAATCTTGTCTTCTGAAATAAGTAACCCATCTCCTTATAACCTTTTTGGCTGTTCTTCCGACTAAAAATCTTAAGTTTCGGCGGGCAGTGTGTTCGTTATAATAGTGCCAACCGTGGGAAGTAAAGACACATCATGTACCCCATCCCGAAGGTGATTCCTTGGTTAAATTTATGGCTAAAGTTTCTAATTCAATCTGGACGGCAAATGCTTCGTTACGAATGTACAGGGTGGTACACACCTCAAAAAAGTATAGGGAACACTTCTGAATATCGATATATCGTATCCAGAACGATCAATATGGATGATTTTTTTATAGAAATGAACACCTGCATCAATTTCTCACCAAATTATGTAGAGTGCCGCAACAGATTTCAGTTTTTTTTATAAAAAACTAAAAATGTAGCAGATGCGACGCTGCTTTATAATCATTTCATGTATTCAGTGTTTGAAATCAGTTAGTTGGCACTTTGTTTCTGTTGTAAGCACAAATAAAAGACTCAAGTTTTGTGATTCGACCATGGAAAGACGACATTTGACTAGAGAAGAGATGTTACGAGCCGTTGGCATGCTCCAAGCTGGGAGCTCACAACGGAAAGTATCCAGGGTTCTGGGAAGTAGCCCAAGTGTCATAAACCGTTTATGGTCGCGTTTCAATGAAACTGATAGCGTAGAAGAACGCCATACAGGTCGTTTCAGGATTACTACAGTCGCCCAAGACCGATTTTTGGTTTTACAAGCTTCAAGAGCTATCACGAGTTCATAATGTAAAAAGTTCCGACCAAACTGTGAGAAATCGACTGCACGAAGATCAACTCCACTCCAGACGTCCTTTAAGAGTTCCACAACTGACCCATGGATGCGCTGCTCGTTTAGCTTGGTGCCAAAAACACGTAAACTGGGATCAAGAGAGGTGGGCCACAGTTCTCTTCAGTGATGAATCTAGATTTGGTTATTATCCCGATTCGGTAAGAATTCGAATATGGAGGGGGCCTGGAAAGCAAAACCGTCTCCAGCATGCTCGAGAAGTTGTTAGACCGGGAGGCGGATCAGTGATGTTTTGGGGAGGTATACGCCTTGGTGGAAGAACTGACCTCGTTTTCATACCGAACAACCTCATGGAAAATGCTTACGCAAATGAGATAGTTTTACCTGTAGTGGTACCGTATCTCTAAACAATGGGTCAAAATTCACTTTTCCAACAAGATAATGCCCCTCCACATCGTGCAAGTGTTGTCTTGAACGTTCTTGAAGAGAATGATATCAATCTTCTACCGTGGCCATCCTGCTCCCCAGATCTGAATCCCATCGAGCATGTGTGGGACACCTTAAAAAGAAATCTCCTGCGTCAAAACGTCTTACATCATGAACAGGAGAGAAGTGTCATTAATAACAGAGGTGGACCTTCTGGGTACTGAAAAATGAAAGTGCTTCCATATCGTTTCGAAAATATCAGTTCAGGATTTTTTTGTGTTTTACCAAATTTCGTCATTTTCAAATTTCAATTTTTTGTAATAGGTGTTTTGGAGAAGTCAAATATAATTTTTTTCTTGAGAATACATTATTTACAATACATCCTAACAAAAACCGAAAGATTTCTATAAATTCGAATCATCAAATTCATATTTTAAAGATATTGGTAAGTGTTCTCTAGACTTTTTGAGGTGTTTATATATATATATATATATATATATATATATATATATATATATATATATATATATATATATATATATATATATATATATATCGAAATGTAGATCATTAACGAAGCGTTTTCAGTCCTCAGTTTATTAGAAACTTTAGCCATAAAATTAACCGAAGATCCACCCTACGTTATGTTCAGGATGATCCTGCATTTATTTCATTTTAATTTCATCATTCGGTAGGTATGGGAGGAGGTATTTATCATATATGAATGGCTGTTTGAAGGAAACAGGAACAGAGTACGATTATTAAATTTGGCAAGAAAAATCTATCTAGAGTTGTTGGAAAACGATGTTTACCTCACTTTAGAAAATTAAGTTATCGGCCGGCAGATATAATATTTCAGCACGATGGAGCATTCCCGTAGTATAAAGTTTCTGTGATGTAGTTTTGAACACATTCCCGGCAATACATTGGGAGAAGAGTTCATAACGAATGGCCTACAAGATGACTCGGTCTGCTGCCATTGGAATTTTTTCACGGAGCAATAATACAATAGTGGAAAATGTATGTTACTGAACCCAATTCTTCAGAAGTCTTGCAGTAACATGTAGTACCTAGACAAGTAAAGATTCAACATTTTCAACATTTTATTCAGTAACAATAAAGTTCATTCTCCATTTTATTTTTTTTCTATTATGCGAAGATACTGATTCGATCTGAACGAGCAAGTTAAAAAAAGTGTCGCTGAACTCTTCTTCTCTATTGAAGAAACGTAAGGGCCGAAAGAATTTCAGTTGTCCTAAAAAAAGCTAGATAATTCCAAGATCAGAAGATGATAGCCCCTTCAGAACTAACGTTGACGTGTCCGAGACAATTTTCATTTATTAGTTCACAGAACCTTCAATTAACGTGGGTGGAAAGTTTTCGATGTGCCACCCTTTCCTTCTGTATAAAATAAAACAAGGATTGGTTTATGTCAAACCTCAGATGTTTCGCCTATGACCAGAATAATGATTTTCAGATTAATATAGATCTTGTCATGGTCATCCGTAGGCGAGCTTATGATATGGTTGACTATTTATCGAGTGAAAAACCGCCTCATATCCCCAAAACGGATAATAAACTACTAGTCACTTTTGATTCCGAAGATCATTTATTGATTTTGAGTACTCCAATTCTGTGGACCTCTTCATCAACATTTCCATTGAGGAGAAATTATTCAAAATCAGTTATTTTTGTAAGAATTAATAGAAGCACCTATTCAAAATTTTCCAGTGAAGTAATTAAGAAGATAGCTAACTAATTAGGGAACAATTTATGACAGAATTATTCAATAGGTGCTTCCATAGATGCTGAACTGAAATAACGGACGTGGTTTTACGTAAGATCTCTCAAATTTTTGCTGTGAAAGATCTTTTTTGTAGCTGACATTTTTGCAATAAACGATTGATACTCTTTGTGTGGTCTTATTGGTAAGTTCATTGCTAATAAGGGAAGAAACTAACGGGTAGCGTTTTGAGGTACATACGAACAGCTTCCTTCGATATTTCTACTCTACTCAGGTACGGTACCTGTTATTGGACGGTAACATTAATCACTAATATTAAATTCACGAATATTATTTAATTCCAATACAAGCTCCGACGCAAAGAGAGTGGTTTACCTATATTATATTATTACAGAAAATATATCAACTATGAAAAGATCAGAATTGAATTCCAAGAAAAAGGGCTGAAATTGTTTTTTTATAGAGTAAGTACTAACTTGATAGACATTTGAAGTTTGTGTGTAGAATTTTGATGATCGGTGAGTGTGTCAACAGGCAAAAGTAGAAACCTTCCACTGGCGATAGTACGTAAGTTAAGAGGTGTATATAGTACGTAATTTGGAAACATACCTAGTATTTACTAGTCATGGAAACAATGAAGTTACAGAGAAATCAAAAGCGCCCTGAGTAGAGTATGAAAAAAGATGGTACGACTCTGATTTCTGCTTATGTACTTGGCGGTGTACTACCATGCTCCCAGATTTAACGATGAAAATTGTCATTTGTCATTGTCATTTGGTAAGAATGAATTGGAGCTGACAGCAAATAACTCGGGGTCTCTAGAAAATACGACCGCTTGTAAATTATGGAGATCAATAACGAGTGATTCATCACACTTACTTCGAATGAAAACTGTGGTGTTGTGAGTTGTATATAGTCAACTAGCTGCGCATGGATTTTGTTATGGGCATGCATCCCTAATATACTATCAAGAATTTATTTTACACTTGGAATAGACTTATTTCTTTGATAATTTCAAATTGAAACCACCATGCTCTTTTTTTAGTGTTCCGTTCTCCAAATGGAAAAAAATCTTTATTGGATCACTCTGTTGTCCGTATATTCGCCCGCTTGTGTTCCTGATTGTCTATCTGTCTATCTGCCTGTCAAGAGACTTTGCGCAGGAACTCGAAAGGGTGAAAATATTTCACTTGTTAGTCAACGCAATGCAAAGGTAGGGCAGTTATATAACAATTCGAAGCATATTTTGTTACTGTCTGTTGACTTGAAAATATAAATTTCCGACTTAGCAAAGATACAAGACGTTTTTCCCAAAATTTTTTAAGAATATTTCAACATAGTCTTCTTGTAACTCAATATACTTTTCTCAGTAATGTTCCCATCTCTGTAACCCCTCCAACTAGTATTCGGCGTTTTTCTCTGCAAAATAGGGGCTCACGAAGGTGATTGCCTCTTCATTTGTCGAAAATCTCTGTCCTCCGAGCGCAATTTTTAGATGGGGAAACAATAAGAAGTCGCTTGGGGCTAAATCTGGTACGTAACATCCATCTTACGCATCTTACGAACTGTTCAAACCGTAATTCGTGGATTTTCGTCATGGCAGCCGCTGAAGTGTGCGACTGTGTCTTGGTGAAACAGAGTTTTCTTCTTGAATAAATGTGGCCGTTTCTCCGCAAGTTCTGCTTTCAGCTTGTCGAGTAATGATGCGTAGTATGCTCGTAAGATGGTTTTTCTTCTTTGAAGATAATCAATTAAAATAACTCCATTACTATCCCAAAAAACGATTGCCCTCACTTTCCCAGCCGGAAAAAAACAGTTTTTGCTTATTTTGGACTGGGTTCTTCCTTTGCAGTTCACTGTTTGGACTATATTTTTGTTTTTTACGTATAATGGCGTATCCAAGTTTCATCTACAGTAATTATTCGGCTCTGAAACTTAAATTTATTGGGTCCAAATAGGCCAACAGAGCGTTGGAAGTGTTCATTCTAACACGTTTTTGATCTAACGTGAACAAACGCGATACCCACAGCGCGGACAGCTTTCTGTGTAAATGTTGATTTATTATGTGACAAACATGTCACATTGTTTATAACCTTTGATATCCTTCTCATTTCCATTCGGCGGTCGTTTTGCACCATGTGGTGAACTTTCGCAATGTTTTGGTCGGTACTTGCAGTTTTTGGACGTCCTGAACGTTCATCGTCTCCCAAGCTCTTACGGCCACCTTTAAATTTCACTGTGGTAGATAATGTTGCAAAGTCACCATACACAGAATCCAATTCATCGTCAATTTGCATAGGCGTATTGCATTTCAAAAACAATTGTTTAATGACAGCTCGATACTCGATTTTGTCCATTTTCACAAAAACACTCACATCAACTCACTCAAACAACATAACAACTGCGCATCTAAAACGGCTGAAACTTTTGTGGGTAACTGGCAACAGATGAACAATGAAAATTTACCAGCTTTACGTAGAGGTCGGTGACTTTTAAGATCATCCTCGAAGTGTCCTAGTACTGATATAGGATAAAAGCCGAAAGCTGCGAATTTATAGTGAAATTGCGAAAAAACCTATAATGAACGTATTCAAGTTTTTTTAAGAGATATCGAGTTAAAGTTGATACCAGAGACTCAGATTAGTAATTCGTTCGACCTACGAAAAAAACAAATTTTTCAGTCAGTGCTCTCGGAAAATACGACCGTTCATGTCGCATTCTGTTGCACATTAGCATTCGCAGGGGAATCAATACGTTTCGGGTTTTTGCGTTGACATAGAGACATGAATTTCACTAGGAATAATGTTCTTTAGCACTGATATGAGAAAAAATCTGAAAACTGTGAATTTGTAGTTACATTACGAAAAAAAGTTTTTCTTTAATGAAAGTATTCATTTGTCGTTAATAATGCGTGAAGGTATCAACTTTTAATTGATATAAGATACTTAGGTCAGCAATTTCTTTGATCTGTTAAAAAATCTTTTCAGTCAAGCTATAAGAAAATGCAGCTATTTATGTCGCTGCGCACTCAATACTTGCAAAGGAATCTATAGAGATCATTTATAAACATTAAACTTTGCTAGTACCAATGGCTTTAAGCGCAAATTCATGGAAAAATACAAAAACTGTAAATCTGTAGTTCATCGTGAAAAAAAATTTGTTACAATAAACGAATTCACTTTTTGTAACAAGCACGTGAATGTAGCGAATTGAAATTGATACCAAATTCACATCTGCAATTTCTTTCATCATCATCAAACTTAAATCAACGAAATCGGGAAATGCGACCATTTATGACCTTTTGACTCAAAATTATAGCTTATTTCCTGCTTACTTATTTTTGCCAGATGCACTGTCATTTATACAAAGTGAAAGAAAAAAACGAGAACTGTACATTCGTAAATACATAACAAAAAAGGGATAAAATGAACTTTACATTTGCTCAGGATAAGTTTATCGACCTTCATAGAGAATACTTTGAAATACGACAAAGCTATTTTTCCCTAAAGTTACTTGTTTTTTTGTCAGGCGCAAAATTTAAAAAGCAACCTACGTAGTTTTGAGGTATCGACTTTCATCGGCGAATTTTAGGGTTTATTGGTATAATTAATACTATTCACCAATCTCTTGTATCAAAATATTTGCAGAATTTTAGCCATTGCAAAAATTTAGAAACGTTATGATGGCACAAAATATAATGAACAAATTCGAAATAATGAACTACTAGAATTTGTTGACACAATGGGTACTTAACACGGTTAACAGATGTGAACTACCTCAGTGTGTCACACTAGGCATAATTGTTGAGAGACCGTTAATTAGCTAGAAAAGTATTCTGAAATAATGCTCAGATCGCACGGTGAACAATATTTACATTGCTTTGCTATGATCAATTACAATGAAGCAGATTAAGTGTAAATAACCTAAATACCTGTTCATTGTTCGGAACAGTGCTGGAAACTTATTAATTATTTACAAACATGATCTCAAATTGGAACCGATGTTCATAATTATCGTTCCTGTTATGGAAGGAAAGGAGTTTGTGTCATAAAACTGTTTTATGAGGTTCGAACAAATATTTTCCTTATTGTCTGGTTGTAACTTTGTGTTGCTACACTTGTAGAGAGCGATTTATCGAATGGATGCTAGGTTATATCTTTCATATTGAAAAAGTGGGAGGTCATACTTGTAGGATTCATAGAGAATAGTTTTGGATAGAATAGGAGTAAAGGGTGCTACTTTTCTCAAAATACTTCCGACAACTTGAATAACAGTCAGGTGATTCGATAGAACGTACGTACTGGTTAGGAAGCCTCTACATACTCATAGAAAGATGTTTGTCGAGTTCTGCACTAAACTAGCAGCCATCCAGTTATACTGGAAGTTGGCGTCAACATCATTGTATTATAGATATTCCCTTGTACTACACTATATCTGCTATAAAAAATTGAACGATAATTTTGAAAATGCAGTAGTTTGTGAACTTCCTCATTCATTTCGCTAACAATAGTAAAAATGACGATAGAGTTAAAGGGAACAAAAATACGGTCTTACAAATTGAAATCTTGATCTTTCGATTCTTCAAACTATTTCTTTACAAAGGAAAATTGTACTTGATGCCCTGGAATGAACCGATATAGGAGATTACAAGAGTCATTCGGAAATCAATGATTGTACCACTTTTTTTGTGGTGCTGATTGTTAGTGGTTATGATGAGTAGATTGAAAAACTACTTCAGTGGGGATATATATTATATTAAAAATTCTATGGAAGGTTGAATATTATTCCCTGAACAAAAGTAATAAATGTGTTTACATATAAAACGACGAATTTCGCGCAAAAAGGGAATTTGTACGTCATGCCCTCCAATGAACCGATATAGGAGACTACAAAACTGATCTCAGAAACGATGATTGTACCAATAATTTTGTTGCGCTGGTTGGTAGTGGTTACGATAAGTAGGCTAAAAATTCCTTCAGTAGGGAATATTAAACATTCTATGAAAAGTTGAATATTGCTCCCTGAATAAAAGTATTGAAGATGTTTACACATAAGGCGACGAATTTCGCGCTATATTAGATCTTGAGTTATGATGTACACCTGGATTAGATAATATCCATCAATTATTCCAGCGTTATTTGATTTTGACCACTGCCTCCAGCAGGCACAGTGTGTCGCTTTGCGGTGAATAGTCGAACTCGTCTGGTTTTTCGTTGATCTAATTATTCTTTTTATCATTTCTCGGTAGCCCTGGTGCTTTTATGAGTTTGTTCGTTGGAGAGCACCACGTTTATATGTATACATATGCATATACTTGGTACTTTCCATTTAATTGATAAGAGTAAGTGGCAGTCTGGGTAGGTATTGTGAACAGCTATAAAATACTGGCGAGTTCAAACAGGAACGAAACTGCAGTCTGTTGCTCCTATGTATAACATCCTATTGTACTATTGTCGTTTCCTGTTGACAGTGATTGTGATGAATAGATCAGAGAACTAGCTCCTTTAGTAAATGATATTTCATATTCTATGGAAGGTTGACTAATGATCTCTGAGTAAAAAGTCTTCAATATATTCACGCATATCTGCCTTGTAAAACAAAAAACCGAGTGAGTCAACATACTTGGTTTTCGAGATTTGGACACCACCGGATTCCTCGTAAAAAGATCTGCAAGATGCTTCCTTCAGAATTGAAATATATCAATCCGTTGAGAATTTATTTACTTTTTAGGAGACAATGAATTGATTAAAAATTATGAAATATCAATCGTAAACTTTCTCATTTCATTGTTAAAATATATCAATATTACATACTTCTCAGAAGATCTTGATATTTCCAAATATAGAGCCTAGTATGTCTACTCACTCTACTTGAACAGGATGACTCTGGTGTAGGTAGATACCCGCGAGTGAGATATTCAATAACTACAAAACAAAAACTTAGTAAGTCAACTTATTGGCATTGAATAGACAAATCCTCCAAGAAAATATAACGTCTTACCCTCTGAATTGAATAACAAACACCTAACAGAATCCAGAGTAAAATCACATGATATCTTATTTCGCGTACTTAAATTATATTAGTGTGGTGGTTCTGCAAGAGGAGATGTAATCAAGCTCTTTTCAAGTGCTGGAATAATGATTTCGCGGAGCGAGCGTCTTCTCAAAATGGCACTCGAAACGGCGACAGGTCGAACTTCATCTAGTCTGTCACCTGTTTCTCCAATGGATGATTCGGATGCGGACCAGAATTATAGTCCATCAAACGGAAGACGGAAGAGAAAACTTGTTGATTTATTAGCAGTTCTTCCTGAAACAAATACCGAAAGCCAAAAAAAGCCGTTTGTATTCAAATGATGGTGATATCTGGTGGAAACCAACAGAATTTGAACAAAGCTCAACTGTGAGAAGAATAAAAAATGAAACACTACATCAGCTGGAAGAAAGTTTTGAATGCCGTGATTCAATAAAAAATATTGATGACGACATGATTAATTTAATAAGAATGAACATTACTGACCAAACTGAACCTATATTTTAGAGAAGATAATAGAAATCGATGTTGGAGAAGACTAGTTACCAGTAGAATATGTACCTGAATCTGTACCAGAGAAAGAAATCAGAGGTGGAGAAGATCAACTAGACAGAAAATGTACAACCTAACAGTGTAACAGATATAGAGTTACCTCGAACTAAACAAGAGAAAAATCGAATTAAAACAAAGATTTTACTTTCACCATGTCCAGACAGTTATAGAAGAAACTGCTCCCAAAATATCTTAGAAGAACAAAGATAATTATTTTAAGTTACTTCAACTCGCTCAACTTTATAGAAAACAGATTCTTTTTTAGAAAATACCTCAAGAAAATGCCTGTCAAGATCTATAAAAGAGACGCCGTTGGCCACAAGGAGTGCTCTGTAGTTTATACTTTACCTTTAAAACCAATCACAGCAGAACAGAATGGTATTGTGCTGAAAGACACCGACGAGTAGGAAGACACAAAGCATAATGAAGTTATAGATCAACCATGTTTTTGCACACAATTGGACATTCATCTGATGCTAGTTTCTGAAAAATATGGAGTTTCAGTGTGTTATAGATAAAAGAGGACTTGAACGTGGTGAAAAGATAAAATATCATAATTTTCAGAAGAAAATTATAAAAACATCAAAGCTCATATTGAGAGTTATCATCCAGTAGTTTGACATTATAACATGAAACATGCTCCTAACAGACGGTATCTTACAAGCAACATCTGATGCTATGGTAACAGAGTTTCCGAAAAATCCGGAGTAGTAATGTGTTATATATAAAAGAGGACTTAAACCTGGTGAAAAGATGAAAGAAATTTCAGAAGAAAATTTTAAAAATATCAAAGCTCATATAGAGAGTTATCATCCAGTAGTTTCACATTATAACATGAAACATGCTCTTAACGGACGGCATATTACAAGCGACATCTCTATGTATAAGATGTGGGAAGATTTGAATGAGAAAACTCCTGAAAAGAAAGTTTCAGATGAAACCTACAGAAAGGTTTTTCATCAGGAGAATATTGGCTTCACTAAACCATCACGAGATAAATGTCCATCATGTTCATTGCACAAGAATCATGTCCACCACGAAAACGCGAATGAAGGAGATGATGCGAACTGTGAATTTTGTCGAAACTATGAAATACACAAGAGAAGGTATACTGAAGCAGATTGTTCCGAAGAATGGCAAGAAGATGAAGAAATTTTCGCAGTTGATATGCAGAAGATATTAATAACTCCGAAAATGGTGACTAAGAATTCCTTTTTCGTCTAATATGTTTCAATGAAACATTTGCGAGATTGAGGAATCATGGACAGAATGTGTGTGTACTATGTCATGAGACTATTATGGGCAGAACTTGCTCAGATGTTGTATGTGCATATTATAATGTCATGAAGTCTCTTGGGGAAAATGTAGAAAATATTTTATTTTGGCAGATAATTGTGCCGCACAAAATAAAAACTGGACACTCTTTACCGCATGTTTAGAAATAGATAGTTTCAGAAGTAAAATTTTTAAGAAACAAAATTGAAACTTCAGTTGCCAGTTAACAAATTATCATGCCGGGGTCTGAATAAGGAAAAAAAAATTTTTGATTGAAAAAACTGCCCATATGCCCGCCAAGAAACAGTTGTTCTGGAAATCTCTCCTGCCAGTATATGACATAGACGACTTGGCCCACTGTGGGGAAGAAAACTCAAATTGAAGAGGGCGATCTATAGTTACAAAGTTTTTATAATCTTTTCACCTATTTCTGTATTTATTTGAAAGTTCATTTGATGTTGAATATTTGTTAAGGTGGTGTTACTCGATCTACCAGCTGTAGATGATTCTTCCAGTCCAAGTGAATACTCACCATTCCATCCCTGTTTATGCTCGAATGTCTAAAACTTGCCCATGAGAATAAGAGAAAATTCAGAACAGGAGAACAATCTCACTCATATGACAAAAGTGGAAAGCATGAACTAAGCTCAGAGTTCCATCGACTGACAAGAACCCAGACTGGTACAAACACCCACTGCATCCGGCTGTACAATCACATCCCTGAAGGCATGAAAAGACTACCAACAATAAAATTTGCAAAGGAAGCTAAAAAACTTCTATATAAAACCTCCTACTACACCTGTGTCCTTGATGGTTTTGCCTATGGTCTTTTTAAACGATCTTTTATTCATTTTACAAACAGCATTATATTGCATTAAATGTTTTTCATTGTATCACATTATATATGTGTTTATACATCTTGTATTGCTTTGACATGTCATGTATACTTTTTTGATGGCGAATGAAGTGATTGATTGATTGAAATCACTGATATAAGGATAACTATTTCTTGTCCATGCAGAAATTCAAGGTCAGTTTATATTCGATCAACGTCTTCATGATGATAATTTGGAGTTGAAAAAACAATACAATGTTTTCCGCATGTTCTTCGCTTCAATCTCCACGTGCAAGGTTCTCTGATAGTTTCTATGCCAACTGATATTTATCATTTTCACTTTCCAATTATTCTTGGACATAAATTTCTATTTATGAAAGTGAAAAGAATTCCAATTGATCCATTTGTGAAATGAGTTACGCTTTTCAATTTATACCTCTACCACGTTAATCTGGTCATGAAAAAGAATAAAATTCCAATATCACCCATTGGGGAAATTAGTAATTTGTTAATCTATTTTCTTCTGTCCGAGGAAAATATAGATTTCAGTGTTTTTCTTCGATAACTTCCATCCCAACTGATGTGTATGGTTTCCGTTTTGAGAATATTATTGTATACACATTTCTGATGATAAAAATTGGGGAAAATTGAATATAATTCATATGGCCAATGAGTTAGGAATTTTTTAATTCCCAACTGTGAGAAACATAAATTTTCGAATTTTTCTCTAATAAATTCAATACCAAAGGAGGAATGAATCGCCACATATCAGTAATAACATGGAAACATATAAAATATGAAACTGATTTTGTTTGAAATGCGTTTTGAACATAAAACGCTCACAACCACGATTGTATTCGAGAGGCAATACAGATACAAAAATCATATAATTTGAACTAATGAAAAAGTAGATCCTGGAAAATGATTTTCGTAGGGGACGTGGAACTTCAAGAAAAAGAGAATATTGACGAGAGCCCGCAATATTCAACCTCTCAAAAACATATTTTTTAATTTTATCGGTACTAATGTCGAACAATCATTCGAATCAAAATTGAGTATTGAAAATGTAATGTTGATTGTTTAGTTGCATAGATTTTCCTAAGGATGGAAACTGTCTTTTCATATGAAAGATGGATGTTAGTAGAAATGGTTTCGAATAATTAGGATCATTGTATTCATGTTCAGTCTGGAGCATCTTCCCCAAACGATCATAAAAATTATGAATGGAAGACCTAAGGTCATTTCCATTGCATTCTGTCAAGAAAGTACCGTGAATTGGTCAATGAAACACAAAATATTTATTATTCATCCAAATTTATTGTATCGCCTTCAGAAATAATATATATATATATATATATATATATATATATATATATATATATATATATATATATATATATATATATATTCTTTTGAAAAGAGAGGATTTACAAAACTTTGAAAAATTGTATTTACAATAAATGCTGATATCTATAATTTTGGTGTGTGTCAGAAAAAACACAAGTGTGAGCTCAGGAAATGTAACAGGGGAACCATACTATCTTGTATATGATTCAATAAACGAGTGAGAAAACCTGAGGAGAAAACTCGTTTCCCTGTCGCTATTGCACTAGCAATAGCTTGTCTGTTTATGTTGTGTTAGTGTCGTGTGTACATAAAGAGTACCAAAGAATTTTCTTCTTAGCCGCTTCATTCTCTCTTGTGTTCCATGATTTCCAAACGAAGAAAAGGGTGAAAGGAAGGGGTTTTGGGACAATAATCTGTAACAATAGAACCAGCAGAAAAAATTTCAACAATCATACTTCTTATATGTCTAAACAAATCTAACAAAAGATTTTACATAGCAAGCAAGGTCATGAAAAGGACTAAGGAGATGATAAAAGAAATACATAACCTGCGATATTTCCTCAAATTCCATCTCTGTTTGACCGAAAGAGCCCCGATGGCCAGGTTCAGTCTTCCAAGTGATGTCGATTATGAGATTTTAGAATCATTATGGACCCAATAATCTAGGTTGACATCGCACATGCATTATTTCTTCGTGGAACTTGTTTAATTTGAACAAAAATTTGCGAAGAAATTTTGACAGTCGTTCGGAAAATATGACAATTGTTAAAAAAAATAATAATAATAATCCATTTACGCCAATGAATAATCCAATCATCAAAACCTTTTTCAAGCGTTTTTTCGGAATCGATTTCAGTTCTCTCCGTGAATTCTGTTTTATGTCTTTTATCGATTTAAAACGGGTACCTCCAAGTTGTTCGATGGTATTCGTTGGGTTTTTGGTCAGAAATTCATTCACGATAGCCTTGTGATAAATTGCATTATTGTGGTACAAAATCCATGAGTTTTCTTTCGACAAATCTGGTCTTTTTCGGCGAATTTGCTCTATTGAACGCCGCACAGCGCCTAGGTAATATTCTTCATTTACCGTCCGTCCTTTTGGCAAGAATTTCGAGTTCACAACACCGCGATAATCAAAGAAATCTTCTGATCGACTTTGACGTATTTTTTTCGGTTTCGGTTCAGTTGAAAGGCGATATTCCGAAGCTTGTTGACTAGTTTGCATGTCAAACTCATAAGCCCATGTCCCATCACCAGTAACAATGCGTTTTTTTTAATGTGGGGTGGAATTGCCCCGTTCTAGCATGTTTCAGCGACCTTTACGCGATCCAATATTTGAAGAAACTTCAGGACTTTTGGAACTAGTCGGGCGGCAACGCCTTTGATACCCAAACAATCGTTCAAAATGGTACGAATTGATTCGTGAGACACATAAAGTTCATTGTCTGTCTCTATCAAACTTAAATGATGATTTTCAATTACCATTTCCTTCACCTTATCGATGTTAATTTCAGTTGAAGATGTTGATGGTCGGCCAGAGCCGGAAAAATTTTCCATAACATCTCGACCGTTGTTGAATGCACTGTATCATTCATATGCACGAGCTTTTGATAAAGCCGATTCACTGTAAGCAATAATGACCATTTGCAGTACAAAATTTGAGACCAATTCTTTGTTCAACAAAAATCGTTTTGAGCAGATTTAAAAAAAAATCAATTTCCAGTTATTTTTTGACAGAATATATTTCTTTTTGAATTTCTTAAGAATATTTTTTGAGCGGCATATATTTGTTTGACTATTTACTTATTTTATTTCAAACTTGAACTGTTGGCGATCTACGTCAATATTTTTAGACTACCTACGATCGGCTCTGAGAAGCTGCAAGCACGTGTGATGCAAGGTTGTCATATATACAGGATACATCCTACCTACCTACCTACCTTTCAGCACAATATACATGATTTTAGTTAAGGTTTGGGTTAGGTGTAGTTAGGTTCTTCTCTATAATATCAATGAAAAAACTCATAGTTATTCAAAATTGCGAGTTACAAAACTAAAGAGTTACATAGGGTGTTAAACTTAACTAAGAAGTAACTTTGGATGTTGAAGCGTGGCACTCAGCATACTTTTCTTATGATGGTACGTAACCACTGAGTGCAAATCGCAGGCATGATGACATATGATCGTCAGTTAGTCGATTGTGATATTTTGACTTAATTAGCTTCATTTCAGAGAATGCAGACTTGCACAAGTAAGTGGATCCAAACATTGCCGTCAGTTGAAGGGCGGTTTGCCTTTTATTCGGATATTTATCTTCAGATATAAAGCACCAGAAATTCGTTTCAGATGCTGCAGCTTCGAGATGTATATCTGATATGATCTGCACCAACTCATTTTCAACAGAACATGAGTTCCTATTAAACTGTTTTGATATTTCAGTAGCTAATTCCTCAATGTTTTTACATGAAAGCGGATAACTCTTAAATGATGCTATATTTGTCAATTTACTGCAATCATGAAAACGCATTTCGAATTGTCCCAATGATAATCGATAATTCAGCCTCATACGTATCATAATTCAACTGTTGAATCCTTGCTTTCAAAGACGGAAAATGTTTCAGATCCTTTCTTTTCAGTTGATCGATCATAAGTTGCAATTTACTTTTGAATGCGTTTACTGCGCTAATCATTTCAATAATAGTTTTTTCTTTACCTTGAAGCTCCCAGTTAATAGTATTCAAGTGCATTGTGATGTCAGTCAAAAATGCCAAATCAGTCAGCCGTTTTTCGTTTTTCGACATCTTAGTGTAATCACCTCTTTTTCTAGAAAAGCTGTTATTGCGGGCAATAATTCATGACACCTTTTTAGGAAGTTTCCGCGACTCAACCACCTGACGTTCATGTGAAGAACTAAATCAGTGTGTTCAGCTGCCTCCGTATCTTCCAACTACAACTTGAAGAGCCGCCGTTGCGAGCTACGTTCACGGATAAACTTCACAATTTTTGTTGCAATGCCCATAATTTCCTCCGTGTTTAAAACTTTTGAACACAAAACTTGTTGAGGTATAATGCAATGGAATGAAAAAAACTAAGGGAAATCTTCATTGGCTCGACACAATGCCACAAAACCGTTTTTGTCATTGCTGGTGCTCCATCGGTTGTAATGCACACTAATTTATATATTGGTAGCTTGTAGTTTTTATACAAAATTAAAGAAAACGTCATATATACCTTCGCCACGGGTCTTCCTCTTAAGAGGAATGGTTGTCAAAAATTCTTCCTTAGCCAACATGTCATTGAAAACCATCCGAATAAAAATACACAGCTGGGCAGTGTCTGTCATATCGGTGGATTCGTCGTACTGTAAAGAAAAGTATGTACATTTCATATTATCATATTTTAGTTTATCTGCCATGTCCTGCCAATGACTTCAATACGCCTTGTGGCTGTCGGACGAGATAACTGAAGTTCTCTAATAGCAGACATGATTTCTGTTTTTTTTAAATCTCCAAATAAAGTTTCACCCGCTTCAATAAATGCTTCCTTCACAACCGATCCATCTTCGAATGGCTTCTTGTGTTTCGCCAATATATGAGATATTTTAAGTGACGCTATCGTAGCAGCTTTTGATTGTTTGGCTGGTTGGCTGGTCTTGTGAACATGGTTCGTTCTTTCTTCAAACAAGATATCAAATCACGCACTTTTTGTTTGCTTAATTCACTCTGTTGCGGAAAATCCTTTTCATAGTTTTTATGAACCGTTTTATGATGCCTCTCTAAGTTACCACGCTTAGGTGTTGCAACTGACGCACGACAAATAAGACAAATGCACTTATCCTTCACCATACAAAAAAAACTTCTTCCTCCCAATAGTTATTAAAATGATACGTTTCAGATTTCTTCGCTGCACTCATTTTATACTATTTAATAATAAACTTTGTATCGACGTGATATTACCTTCAAGTTACAATTGAGAAATGTTCCCGTCAAACGCGCCGATCGAAATTTCTAGAAAAGCGGCCAGAATAAAAAACGCTGCTTTTCTTTGACAAATACCGCGCGTTCCTTTGATGAAGCCGCCTTCACCGCTAGCAAAGTGTTATTTTATTACGTAATAAATTTCTGTAGTTTAGTTACCTACTTATTAAAAATATTTTTCTTCTCGAGATCTACTTACAAAGAACACGCGAATGACCGTTTGAGCACCCCTGGTTTAAGGCTATTTAGTACAATTGTCTATAATACATAATATGTCATTTATTTTGTTTTTTATGCTCTACGCATAATTGCCTAAATCTACTTATATTATTCAAAGCTTACATATAGAATGGTAACAAATTATATTCGTATACACCTTCAAAGAACATGAATTTTAATATAGATAGCTTAGTTGTCCTTGGAATGAATATGCAACTTGATGTTGAGTTCTATAATTATGTACTTTATTCACAAAAACCAGCTAAGCTGATAGGCATTCTGGAAATAACCTGTGTACCTTTTGATTATAACAACATAATTCATTAACAATAATATCTTTCAGAATACAAAGAAATATTTAACACTCTAACGAAGTTGATACTCTTACGTCTATTACAACCTAGAATAATTCTCATTGCGTATTCTTAAATTTTCGGAGTATTTCACTATCAACAAAGTTAAGTTCGCTTTGAAACTTTATCCCAAATAGTGGTTATGGTAACAACTTGTGTCCCATTTCGAAAATAATAACATAATTCATTAACAATAATTTCTCCTCAACATCAACATCAAGTTGATAAGGAATGCCTATTACAACTTCAATTAATTTTTATTGTGTTATTTTTAAGTTTTTGGAGTATTTTAGTTTATTTTTATTCAAATTGAAGAATGGTAGGGCAATATTCGAAGTGCGGACCTAATATGGAATCATATACTAACTTCTTAGATGATTTTGGCAGTGGCACTGAAAATTTTCTGAAGTATCCTTTAACATTTCTCATTCTCTCACAAGAATTAAATACGCGACAACTTATTGTATATTATTACTTCCTAATACACTGATATGACATATTCTATACTTTAATTCATTCACACTTTCATCATCTGCTTATGTTTCATTAGTAATACGAACAATTTTTGATTTTTGACATTGATAACTGAACTATTTTTGTAGTGCTATCTTATGAAGACTTTCCAAAATTATGGTATATTGATGGGTTCTTCATTCCTCATTATTTATGGATGACCCTAAACTGTTGGGAACTAGGTTGTGAGGGATAATATCAACCACACTCCTTATGAACTAATTATTAAAAAATTCAGCTCATTTGACTTCTTCCATGATCAATTCTTCATCTTTGCATAAGGTGGTTATTTTCTTCATCATTTTTAATCATGATACATTTAATGGCACTCTACAGTGTTTTACCGCAGTCAATAATAAAAACAAGTACTGTGTTTCAAGGAATTTTACTTAATAACTTTACTTTATTAAGTAAAATTCCTGAAACACAGTTCTCGTTTTTATTATTGATAATGGAATTTTACCAAGTAAAAGCCCAAATTCAAATTTTACCGCAGTGTTTATTTTCAGATATTGGATTTTCATAATAGTTTCTTCTTTCCGTTCGTATCATTTCGTCAACTCCATTTCTCTTCTGCTTATAATGACTAATTCCACCACGAAACTGTTTGTCTGTTTTTTAATAAGCATAACGGTCAGTAGCCATCACACTATCTTCTTATCATACCATACATTTGAGTTTTCAACGAAGTACTTAATTTCTTTTGGGGCAATAACATCCAAGGTAGCTGATCATTTGTTATAAAAGTCGTTCAATATTTCCTTCATATTATCCTCTAGAGTTCTCTTCGATTTTTTTAAAATAGGTTCAAATACTTCTTTTTGGGGCAATCTTTCAGCACAACAGTTTATTAGCGTTTGTTCCCTTTTTCAAGTATTAATTACAGAGAGAGGCTGTGATGGTCTGTCATTCTCTGTGTTGGATAAACTATCGAGTAGTTATTAGAGAAAACATAATCAGTTGTTGTTTTCGATAGTTCGGTAATTCTTGTGAATTAATTTAATTCTTTGTTCGGGTTTCTAATTGAATATTTGGATTCTCAGTTAGTAATGTAATCAATATGGAAATCTCTGACAATACAAGATTTTCTGTAATTAAATTCATCTATCCCTCCATCCATCATATCCAAAATGCTGCAAGAAACCTGGAATCGACGATTCAGGTCATTTAATCAGTATTGTACAAGGTACGATACGTTTCAAACTTCAATACTACAGACCCAAAGAATTCCTCCTCCAAAGTAATTATTCATAAATTTGAATTCGATACTATTCTGTATATAGCACAATATCCCCCCAGTTAATCTGATACCGAAATTGCACCTCCACATCTTAAATCCCTCATTTTATCTCATTATCATCTATTTCGTTAGTTCCTCTTGCTTCACTTAATGTGGTATTCGAGTTTCTAATGAAATGTTTTAGTATATCTAGTCTACTAGGGGTTAGAATGCTTCTCATGATAAAATATCTGACTTTTAGTTATAGTGACTCGAAATTTAATTCATTAATAGTTTGGACAGTGCTTATACCACACCGTATGGTTATTTACTATTATTCTAGATAGTTTCTTTTATTCACCCTTTTACGAAATGACAAACCCGAATTAGGTATGGACATATAGAAAATGAATCACCAGTGTAACATTGAATTCTATTTTTACTCATTAAATGCGTAAATAGAGTCAGACTGAGTTCGATTCTATTGAGTAGCATTGAATAGATGTAAAAACTCAAAAATTGTGACATTTTTCTCATTATCTTTTATTCTAAATTCAACAAAACTTCATTTTTCAATTAATGATTATCGTTTTCTCAACTAAACACCTCAGAAAAGTCCAGGAACACTCACCAATATCTTTAAAATATGAATTTGATGATTCGAATTTATAGAAATCTTTCGGTTTTTGTTAGGATGTATTGTATATAATGTATTATCAAGAAAACAAAATGATATTTGACTTCTCCAAAGCACCTATTATAAAAAAAATTGAAATTTGGAAATGACGAAATTTGGTAAAACACAAAAAAAAATCCTGAACTAATATTTTCGAAACGATATGGATGCACTTATATTTTTCAGTACCCAGAAGGTCCACCTCTGTTATTAATGACACTTCGGCATCGTCGCGGCATGCTCAATATTAAATTGTCTATTACATTTTGGCCTAAGTCATTCCAAGCCCCCTGAACTGCTAATCGAAGCTCCTGTTCATGATGGAAGACGTTTTGACGCAGGAGATTTTTTTTAGGGTGTCCCACATATGCTCGATAGAATTCAGATCTGGGGAGCAGGATGGCCACGGTAAAAGATCGATATCATTCTCTTCAAGAACGTTCAAGACAACTCTTGCACGATGAGGAGGGGCATTATCTTGTTGGAAGAGTGGATTTTGACCCATTGTTTGGAGATACGGTACCACTACAGGTAAAACTATCTCATTTGCGTAAGCAGCGCGATTTCCATGGGTCAGTTGTGGAACTCTCAAAGGACGTCTGGAGTGGAGTTGACCTTCGTGCAGTCGATTGTTCACAGTTTGGTCGGAAATTTTTACATTATGAACTCGTGATAGCTCTTGAAGATTGTAAAACCAAAAATCGGTCTTGGGCGACTGTTGTAATCCTGAAACGACCTGTATGGCGTTCTTCTACGCTACCTGTTTCATTGAAACGCGACCATAAACGGTTTATGACACTTGGGCTACTTCCCAGAACCCTGGATACTTCCCGATGTGAGCTCCCAGCTTGGAGCATGCCAACGGCTCGTAACCTCTCTTCTCTAGTTAAATGTCGTCTTTTCATGGTCGAATCACGAAACTTGAATCTTTTATTTGTGCTTACAACAAAAACAAAGTGCCAACTAACTGATTTCAAACACTGAATACATGAATTGATTATGAAGCAGCGTTGCATCTGCTGCATTTTTAGTTTTTTATAAAAAAAAAACTGAAATCTGTTGCAGCACTCTACACATAATTTGGTGAGAAATTGATGCAGGTGTTCATTTATTAAAAAAAAGCATTCATATTGATCGTTCTGGATACGATAAATCGATATCCAGAAGTGTTCCCTAGACTTTTTTGAGGTGTTTATATTAGTATCTTCAGGAAACGATACCTATCAGAATACATTATCGTATCTTCATGATGTTAGTGATATAAATTAAGATTTGGTGTAATTGTAGAAACTTTTGTTGATTATTACATACCGAAGGTTTCAGATTTTCAACTTGGGATTAATTTCACGACTAGTCCTTACCATCAAGTGACATTGAAGTTGATGAATAATTGTAGAGATGTGTAGAATCTTTTGATATACGTAAAGCGGCGTTAAATTTTCATGTATGAAGTCATATTGGATGAGTAACGAAAAGTGTTAGAAAAGATCTTGAAATATAGTGAGAAATATAGCGTAATATTGAATTGCTGATGATAATAACTATGCATTTTATCCACGCTTGTTATTCACGATTTCAATCTGGCAACACTGCAATATTGCAAGGTAAGGTCACATTCCATCAACGGTTTCATATTAGAACGGAGTTTCACTATGAAATATGGTTATTTTGTGGAAACCTACTGATTTTTTTGTTGGAATAGATTCACTCCGTTTCGTATCCTGTGTATCAGAAATAGGCTCCATAAATTCGTGACATACCTCCATCTGTGAGGTACATTCAGATCCCCAAATTTCTCTCAGATAATTTTCACATGACCTGGTGTGGATCATTTTCGCTTTTAGTATATCATTGCATATAGTTTTATTTATATCCATGAAATGAGTATGTAGTATAATTTATATCTTCACACATATAGTTTCCTGAATTTCATTCCGATAAGTTCCATGTCAACCGATGCACATGATTTTCGCTTTCGAAATTTTATTCCTAACGTTTCTCTGATTATCAAAGTGAAGAAGATTCTAATGCGGTTGGAAATGAGCTATGATATTATGAATTTATGTTGAAGCAACGTACTATATATATTGGAGTTTTCTGCGATAATTTCCATGCCAATTGATTTCCTAGATTTTCACTTTTCAGAATATTATTACAGAGTAAAAGAAATGCCAATTTCTCTCATGTGAAAAGTGAGTTACGAAAATTATCTTCACTTCCAAGAAATATATAAATTTTCAAGCGTTGTCTCATAAGTTTCATAGAAGTTTATGTGCATGATTTGTGCTTTCAGAGTATTACAAGTTGCAAACATATTTCTGTTAAGAAAGTGAAGTCAATGTTACATCTCATTGAATTTACTCTTCCATAGGGCTAACGCATAGAAATCAGTGTGTAGAGAACCAAGCGACCAAATCGGTTCCTAGTTTTGATGGAAATTGATCCTTGATTCAGTTTAATGATATGTGATTTTAAGGTTAATGAGTAGTGTGACGCAAAGATATTTTAGATAGAAAATATGAATCATTAAAAAGTGCCCATCTGTTTGATAATTCAGATGAAAACAAGATATCTCAGTTTTTAGAAGATTAACGAGTAGACGACTCTCTCTGGAGAACATGTTCAAAATTTTCTGATCGGCAGTCAAAACTATTTCAATAATCTTGAAGTTACCGTTACGAAAAGATAGGCCAATATCATAGGTATAAATAAACTTATTAGAATGACTTGTAGGAATTTGGTGCATATATACATTGTATAATAAAAGTGCAAGACAGATTCCTGTGGATAACCATCTTGAAGAGTGTGGAAATGACTACTTTTCTATCCAAGGAAAACTAGAAGGCTTCTGTAAGACAACATATTCTCAATCAGCTTATTATTTGTACTACCATGAATAATCTCATACAGTTTTTTATCAGACCATCTTTCCACAGAGTATCATATGCTGTGGAAAGATCCAAGAATACAATTGTTTTCAATATATTCCGAAATCCAGACACAATGAACATTACTAGACTAATGTGAACAATTGAAAGTTCAAGCTTCATGTTCAATCGGTTTTAATTTTTGGTAATTAAGTATCTCTAATATTTTGAAAGAAACAGAAATTAGTGTTCTAGGACAAAAGCTATTCGGATTTCCTGAATTTTCATCAGGTTCAGAATTGTGATAACCTTGGCTATTCTAAGGTCTACAGGAAAATTACCTCAGTTAAGTAAATCCTTACGAAAAGTGAATAGAAAACGTAAAGCATTTATTCCCAACTATATAATGATTTATGATGTGAAAACATATTTTTGGGCATTGTAAACGCTCGGTAAACCGTGTGAGGTAGATCAAACTAATATACTACGGAACCTACAAAAAAGCTGCATCTTCAATCGGTTTCACTCATTGCTATAGAAGTGTTTCTAATATTTTGAAAGAAACAGAAATTAGTGTTATAGGATAGAAGCTATTCGGATTTCCTGAATTTTCACCAGGCTCAGAATTGTGATAACCTTGGCTTTTCTAAGGCCTGCAGGAATATTACCTGAGGCAAGTAAATCCTTACAAAAAGTGAATAGTACACGTAGAGCATTTATTCCCAGATACATAATAGTGTAACGATATGCAATCGTTCCTGAAGCCGACTCTGTCACGACTCGGCGGAATGACGAATGCGAGGCACTTTCGGGAAAATTCGAGAAAGATTAAAAGATTTCAGAGCGCCATATTATGTAGACATCAGTGTTGCCGGTTTCGGAAGGTTCTCGAACAAAGATCTGGAACAGAGCCGAAGTAACGCAAATGTTCTAGAACAATTCGTACTTGCATAGAAGAAGAGAGCGCGAAGCACAGAGAATTAAGTTTTGAATACAGTGCGAATAAGTGGACAAAGTGTTGAAAATAAACTAAGCAGTATCAATTGTGTTATATAAATTAGTAATAATTGTTCAGTAAACGTGTGAATAAATTAGTTAGAGTGTTGTAACATTGAAGTGTTTGATTCGAACCCACAAATAATCTCAAAAACTAAGAAACATTATAATTGGTGTCAGGTGTGGCGTATAAGTGGATAGACAAAAAAATTCTAATAAGTTTATGCCTGTTACCCGTTCGCAACAGAGAACTGTGGAGACGGATACGTTGAAATTCCTTCAGCAAGCCCTCATGGACCTCAATAAGAAAATGGACGAAAATTCAAATGAATTGGAGGAAAACTCGAATAGACTAGAGGAGAAATTAGTTGAGAATTCAAATAAATTAGAGAACAACCTGAAAGAATATTTGAATGAGGTAAAAGGAAAATGGATGAAATTTGAACAAGGTTGAAGAAAAGATGGAGGAAAATTTGACTTATGTGAAAGAAAATCTAAACAAGGTTGAAGAAAAGATGGAGGAAAATTTGAATTCTTTGAAAGAAAACTTGGAAGAAAATTTGAATAAGGTTAGGGACGGAATGGAAGGAAATTTGAATTTGGTTAAGGAAAATCTGAATGAAATGAGAGATAAAATGGGATGGAATCGATGGGGCCCTGTATAGCTTGCTGGGATGCTGAGAAGCGATATGCGAAACTGATGAGCTCCTAATAAAGACGCAACTACAGTCTGCCGCTTCGTTTCTTGGCATCCTGCTTAGTTGCACTATTGTGGCTCTTGGGGGCTGCGTGCATGGCAGGCAGATTTGGGAACTAGCTCTTGTCAGGAAGGATCATTCATTGATCTATTTGAATAATTCTTTTTGTCTCAAGTTTATATATATATATATATATATATATATATATATATATATATATATATATATATATATATATATATATATATAATATTCATATTATTGATAAGATTGATTGATTGATGATCACTTGTTTCTTTGTCAGCCATCTAGCTTAATTGAATTTTAGAATATGCGGAATTGCTCTAAAGTAGTCACTTCTCTTCAGTGTACTGATCGAAGCTGAATATATGTAATAATAGTGCGATATGCGAAATATATCTCTCGCAAATCAAGGATAACTGGGACGAATGAAAAAACCTCTACTTCCTCAGTCTGACAGTGGTAGGGGTAATTTTTAATCGATTTGGATTTCTGGAGGAGATGAATTGAAACGCCAATTTTTCGGCAAAGAATTTGCTTTCTGAGTGAGATCATGTGTCAATCAGCTAAAAAAAGAGTCAAAATATATTCAAGAGAATTCGCTATAGAAATAGGTTTTCGATTCGGTCAAAAAACGTCAAGTTTGGTTGCAAAAATTGGTTCGGTTCAGTCTTGCCGAGACCGAGAATCATTATGTTTTAACGTTTTCATCAGACCTCTGTTACATTTCCTGAGCTCACACTTGTGTTTCTGACACACACCAAAATTATAGATATAAGCATTTATTGTAAATACAATTATTCAAATTTTTGTAAATCCTCTTTTTTCAAAAGAATATATATATATATATATATATATATATATATATATATATATATATATATATATATATATATATATATATATATATATATATATATATATATATATATATATATATATATCAGACGCGCAGAAAATATTCAATATTCAATATTCAATATTCAGAATTCATCGGAACGGAATGGAGTTTTGAAATGGGAAGGTGCTACGATGGTTGATCAAATTTTTGAAAATATTGCGATATAAGCGGATTGGTATGGCCACGCCTCTCGTAGTTTTCCTCCCTTCCTGGATGTCTCACCCATGCGAATTCGCCATTGTCAAAAAAGGAAGAACGCTCATCTTTAAACTTTTCGTATATTCTTACTACGGTTCTAGTATATGTACATTAAATTTGGCCAAAATATTATCGTGATCATGAATACATTAAGATGATTCAAGTAGGTAAGAGATATGAATATATGGCTAATCATTTAGTGCTTCACTCTTCATGCCGTATTTAACTCCATTTTAGAGAATATCACGTACTAAATTGAAATATTATCTTCATTTTATGATGAATTTCTGTTATTGTTTTCTATGTCCTTGAAATCCAACTTACTCAAACTTGTTGTCTATGATAAGGGATTGGTCGATCGTATTTGTCGTTATGTCTGACAGTATGATGCAATCCTTGCTTATTGATTTTCGGTATATTTTGCACTTTTTCTCTTTTGTTGTTTTTGCGACCATTTCTGGCTAATTGCCTAGAAGTTATGTCCTTTAAAGACTACTACCATACACTTGGCATTTTCGATCGATCAACTGACTCTTTTCGGAATCCGCCCCACGAAAATATGAATACTTTACCGAAGATCTGATTTATATGATATTGAATTTCTGTCAAAAAATTATTGAAGTGAATACAATTCGGTGCAGACCTTTTATTTCCAAAGTCCACTATAAATTTGAATATTTTCACTCCACTGGATTCTGTTTTGAAACTTTGAGGGCATATTTCATGAACACATTATTTGAGTTTAATTTAATAAATATATGTTATCAAAAAGACCTAATGAAGCTCAACTTCGAGTAGACATTTCAATTTTTAATTTATCACTAATTCCAAATTCTCTTCGATTGGCACTATAATTTGTTATAGATGAATGGAATCTGATTAGTGGATCAAGGTATTTACGAAGATTATTCTAAAAGTATCCGACGCACCTCAAAATTTCCGTAGCAGAACGTCTGAGCGTTTGTTACTGGTGGAAGGAACATCGATTGTTGGTGTTTTTTTGTTTTTTTCGTCTATTTCCTTTTCTCCAAGATTACAGATGAATGAAAAAACAATTTCCTGTTGAATGATGCTTGCTTTAAACTTTAAACACCAATAAAAGAGTGGTATAAAAAGAAAAAAGATGGCCACATATTTGTTGATGTTTTTTTTTGTTTTCGGTCGGTACACGAATTGATATCAATGACGATCGCCGATTAACTATGTGAGAACTAGGATGTGATCTTGAACTTCAAAAAAGTAGTGTTTGGAGGATTTTAAATGAAAATTCGTAGATGTGTGCCCAAAATTCATTCCAACATTATTGATGAATGAACAGAAGAGCTTTCGCATTGTAATTATGCATGACAAACTATAAATAATAAAGATGAAAATCTGCTTAAGGAGCTATAACTGATGATGCTTATGGTTATGATCCCGAAACAAAACATCAATCTTCTCAGAGGAAGCTTCCATTTCAGCTACGGCCAAAGAAAAGCACGTTTAAATCGGAGGAATGTCGAGTCCTTGTCGACTTATAACTTCTCTGATTAAAATAGTTTTGAGCTCTAGGAGTATATTCCTAAAGGTTAGAAAATTACAGGAAATATTATATCGAGGTTCTGAAATGATTGCTTGATACAATAATTACGATAACACGTCACGATATGCATAGAACGTCTTGCAGCGTTATTTGGCAAAGCACAAGGTCTCACGGCTAAGTCAGTCCCCGTGGAGTCCCAATATAGCTTTGCAGCTTTGGCTGTTTTCAACCAGATAACAATGAATACAATGGGGACTACTTCGATGGATGCCATGAGCCAGAAGATGTATCATAACACCGAGAAAAAATATGGAGGAAGGTTGGATACTATTGGGACAATCCTCGTATTTGCATTTAAAGGAATGAGTGAAACTGGCGCATCAAGTCAGTAAAGTTCGGTTAAAAGTAGATCCTGAATTTGTGGGCAAATTTCTCGATATTTATAACGGTGCGTGACATAGCTGATAAATCTAGTGGAAAATTCAAATATATCCTATGATCTTCAAGCCAAATGAGAGACAGGCGTATAATTCATCGCCAGTAAATATTAGTTTTGATCCATGCATAAAGCTGAATATTTTGAGGGCCGCTCAAAGCGATGAAAACGGGAATTATTGTTGCAAGCGCCAGTTTTCATACAACCATCTGCTTTTATGTTACCAATGAGTTTGAATCTATTCAAAATGCTTCTAGGGAACAATTGTAATCTATATACATTGAATCGTTTGTGTTCGGAGTGCCATATCGCGATCGCTTTCAATATGATCATAAGCTTCCACAAGTTTCAACAATACAGAGTATTTTGAAAATTGTAATCTAGTGCTTCACTTAAATTGAATGAAAAGAATATGTTACTGGTTCGTGTGTTATATTGTTCCTTTAATTGAAAGGGGGAGCAAACATTTTGTGAACAGTTTAAGGAACATTTAATATATTTAATGAAAGTTTAGTTATGCGCACAGAGTAATTCAAGATTTAAGTAAAGGATAGTAGGTCATATAATTTTTTGAAATATAATCTTTGAGAAAATTCGTTGGTAATCAGAATTCTGTATGGCAGGAATTAATAAATTAAAGGCCAGTTTCATCTAATAATTGTGCTTTAATTTGAAGCACAAAAATGATGGTCTTTACTTGAACAGTATTCTATGCGAACTGCAAAATTTTCTTTCCTAGAACAGATAGGTCAAATGCATTTTTAGTCTATTATGTAAAGAAAGGCATATATTCTCTGTTTTTCCAGACGGTGTCTGGTTACCCGCTTTGTGAGATCAATCCTTCATAAATAACAATTCAAAATCCTTAGAATATGGCTCTTATTTATGTGTCCAGATCAGTGTTTTTTAAACTGTGATCTAACCCCCTTAGGGGTCGTGAAGCGTTCTTGAGGGGGTCGCGAAGCCTTATTAGGATGATCGACGGCAAAAGAGAATGTTCCACACTACAATAAAAATACAATATCAGTGAGAAGGATGTGCTTGTTTATTTTTCAAGAAATTCTTAAAGCGTGGTGCTATTTTAGAAACGTTTATGATTGAATCATTTTCTAGTAGTAGTTTGCTTCTCTTTTTAGCGTTAATGTCAACCATTGAGAAGAATGTTATTTCGCACAAGCATGATGGCAAATGGCACTAATGATTTTAGAGCTTCCTTTGCCAGCTCTGGATATTCTTGTTTTCTTTTCATCCAAAACACGTCAATCCTTTGCGAATGATATTCTATCTCAAGCACGCCGTCAAAAGTTAAATCTATAAATTTTTCCTTCAGATTTGTAGTGAGATCTGCCAAATCTATTGACTTATCCACGCATGCCCATTGTCAGCTTCAGAGTGCAAGTCTGGAAAGTATGATATTAATTTCTCTTGCAAATTATGTAAGCTCTGTAGCATAGAAGGAATGCGAGCCTTAACTACACAAAAATGGGTTGTTGAGTTATTATCAATAGTCTTCTGAACACACGGAAAATACTTAAATATATTGTTTTGCAGAGAAGATGACGACAATCGAAGTTTTACATGAAATGCTTTCACTTTATCTTCAGCTGTTAAGATTTTTTTTTCTACCTTGGAGGTTTTTATTCAAGTGGTTGAGATGGTTAAAAAGATCCGCTAGGAATGCTAACTTCAAGTGCCAAACAGGTTCAGATGAGTGTTAAGCATATTCAGATTAAGTTTCCTGTAAAAACATTAACAGTTCAGTTTTCAGTTCTAGAACTCTAGAACCTTTCCTTTGGAAAGCCGCCTGACCTCTGTGTGATAAAGGAGATTGTGGTGAAGCGAACCCATGTCTTCACAAATAATTCGGAACAGCCAGGTTTTAAGGCTTTACCTTTAATAGAATTTTTATTACCTCCGTAAGCACGTCATTCGAATCAGACGGCAAAACTTGAGCTGCTAGAGCTTGACGGTGAAGAAAACAATGTGTTCATGATGCATTTGGCATTATTGATTTTAATCTCGCAACGAGTCCGCTTTTTCGGCCAGTCAGGGCTTTCCTCCAATGCTGCAGCTAGCGATACATTTTTTCCAATCAATGTCGTAGTTGCAAGTGCTTTCTAGAAACATATGGTACAAACACGGCCAGAAGTATTCGCAGGAAGTACTTTACAAAACAAAATTTCTTCTATGATATTGTCATTTGCTTCAAAGCGCACAAATACTACAAACTGAGCACAATTTGAAACAACTGCAGATTCGTCGAACTGCAAGGCAAAATGTGGACCCTTCTTTAAATTTTCAACTATTTGATCTCGAATATCATTGACCATATCGTTTATTCTGCGTGAAATAGTATTATTAGAAAACCGTATGCTTTTTAACTTCTTTGTCACCTGCTTGCTGAACATAATTTCGACCATATCTAGAGCAGCTGGCAAAACAAGATTTTCTGCAACTGTGTGCGGCTTCCCTGCTTTAGCAACTCGATATGCAACTTTATAGCTAGCAAATAATGCTGAGTCGTTTACGCTGGACACCTAAAATGAATAGAACAATATGATATCTTAATATCAAGACATGACTGACAAATATAAAGCGCACAAGCCTTGCACACGAACATTGAGTTGCAATTAATTTCAGCATTATGCAAACACAACAAAAAATTAAGATGTTGGATAAATAAATCATCAAACACTTCAATAACTACTAAAATTAGCAATGATTATTGATAGGCTGGACTTCGCTTAAGATGACTTGAGCGTTTTTAGAACTCTACTGTTTTGTACAAGACGATGACAACAGTATTTTATTTCCTGGACCATAGTATTTTGCTGCTGACTCAGCTTTCAATCATCGTTCAAAGAATTCCAACGGCTTATCAGCTTCTTTTTGATGTTTGGTCGTGAGATGCTGCAGAAGTTTTGACGGTTTCATACTCTCACGAGATAAAACATTGCCGCATACTACACATTGAGGTTCATTATTTATGACTCTATGACTCGCAATAATTCTATTCTCATTGAGTTCCATAGGAACTAGAGTAGCTCACTCTGTATCTTCTACAGTTTTCAATCAAAAATGAAAATTCGTTCACGGGGATGCAGACAAAGATAATACCTTTCTTTCGAGGTATCGCTCGACCCATCTACCCTCTTCCAAATTTTCAAGGGTGGTCACCCCTGCTCTAGGGGTTGAAATTCGAGATGGGGATGGTACTTGTTGATGACTGCCATTGATCAGCATGGATCTGTTACATTTCATTTCACTGAAACTTGAATAGTCTCAGGGAAATAGTCTTTCTTTCAGGTGCTCGCCCTGTATCTTTTACAGTTTTCAATTAAAAATGGAAATTCGTTCCAAGCGATGTAGACAAAGATACCACCTTTCTTTTGAGTCATCACTCGACCCATCTTCCCTATTCAAAATGTTCAAAAGGATTGCAACCCCCGCTTAGGGGGTTAATATTTCAGGCAAGTTTTGTACCCCAAAAAATGTCCCTTTAGAAACAAAAAATGACTTGTTTTTGCGTTTTGATCAGAAATGAATATCTTGGTAGATATAGCCTCTGTTTAGGTTTCGTTGAAGCACCCTGTATATTTGATTCGCTTTGTAATGCAGTTACCTTCAACCCCTCAAGACATATAAGACATGACTACATCAGGAGCATTGAGAATAAGAAATTATATAAACAAATAGAAACAACTAGCTTTGAATGATTCATGTTCAGTGAAATTTGGTTCAAAATTTGTATTGATAGAACTGAGAAGTAAGATCATTACTATCTTATTTTGTTAAGCTTTTCTTCATATTCTATATAACATATACCGGGTGTCCACGCGAGATGGGACATTAAAACTATATGTAGAAACGAATGACCGATTGGAATTTTTGTTGTTGTTTTGAATGTTATTCGAAATAAGTTCCGAAAATATTTTCAATGTTGTGGCTCTTCCGGTTAAACCGGAAGTTGACACCATGTTTGTTATTTCAAATAGCATAGTGTATGTTTCAGATTTTTTTATTGTATAAAATTAAATTCTGAACATTTTTTTTCTCATATCTTTGCCACCTGGAGTCAACCCAAAGGAAGATATGAATTTTTCAATCGGAATTTTGCAATTTATGGTTGCCTCTTAGGATTCATCATAAGACTACTAAAGATCATTCAATATCGATTATTTCTACCTCGTTGTAAGTGATGACGTTAATTTATCAGAATTCAATGCATTTAGAGGCTTCACGGTATACAGGATGTTTCCAAAGCATGTAGCTAATTGTAGTACATTCAAAGGTACAAAAGTCCGTTTTTTTCAAAAACTACCTATGTTTTGAACACACCATTTAACTTGTAATATTAATGGGCATCGATCTGTTATAGGTTCCCCTATACCTAAAATGCATCGTTTCCTAGTTATTCCTGATTTTATACCAAAAATAACGATTTTTCGCGCAAGGACCCTGAAATTCGCAGATTATTTAACCGGAAATCTTTTAAATAATGCATTTCGATCTTTCAATACGAGACCCATCTCAAAATTTTCATTAAAGTAATTCTGGTCAGAATTCCGAGAGAAAAAATGCGAAATCAAGTGGAATAAATATGATTTCTCGTTCTACTTCTTTTCTAGTAGGTATTCTCGATACATCTGTTATTTGTCAGAAAAGTCATCTACAAATTACCAGAAATATCTCGCTGAGAATGAAGCATGTCGAATTTTCTTATGGTTAGATGTAGGTACTTCAAAATATTGCCAACCGAAAAAACCATGGACGTATTCCTTCAATTATGCTGCAAAATATCAAAAAAAAACGATTGGTCTCTGAAATACTAGTTCTTAAAATATCAAAATTAATGCATAATATTGATGAATATGTTATTGCGAAAAAGGTCTTGAGCACATGTTTAACCATTCGCAATTGTGTTTCAAATTAATCACGAGCTGAGTTTCCTACCCCCAACTCGAAACCAATTTTGTAGGGAAATGATGAGGGGGTGTGACGAGAATAATGGGTAATTTAACATCCTATATTTGAGAGGGCAATCGTTTCCTTCTGGATTTTTTGCACAGTTTTCTAAAAACTTCATGGAGCTTTGAAAAGAGCAATCACAAGATGAAAATGAAGGGTGAGGGTGGCTGGAGGTTGGGGGTTTATCATAAAAAGTGGGGCATTGAAAATCAAAAATTGACCTGTGCGAGCGATTTTGCTAAAAACCGACAATCAATGAATTATGAATTTCATTAAAGACTTCCGCACAACCTGGTATGATATAATATGTTCCAACGAAAATTTAATCCCCTTCCTCTAACTCTGAAAAGCGTGACAATTTTTGATTTGATTTGTTTTTAAGGTTGATTTGGGGAAATCATTCCAATATCTCCCCAACTCAAAAATTGTCATGGGAAAAGAATTGCAAAGGTTTTTCAATTCTCTACTCGAGTATTTTACTTTTAAAAAATTAATTTGTTATACAGGGTAGCGCAGCGAAAATTACATTAAACTCAAAATAATTCTAAAAACAGATTCATTTCGGTAAAATATAAGGATAGGCTCAAGTCCGTATAAAAAGATTGATTTTCACATGTTGTGAATTTGTAATTTGTAAGACCAAACTTCTCTCTAAGTGTGTATAGCTCTTATGAGCAAATATACGTCGAGTTGTTGCTCCTCTTTGGAAAGGTAATTCAATGATCTGAACGGATATTGCATTACTTTCTGGTTGGCTCTTCA
Organism: Cryptolaemus montrouzieri; assembly: GCA_013387265.2. Taxonomy (NCBI): domain Eukaryota; kingdom Metazoa; phylum Arthropoda; class Insecta; order Coleoptera; family Coccinellidae; genus Cryptolaemus; species Cryptolaemus montrouzieri. The sequence continues at coordinate 35,087,826 of JABFTP020000062.1, forward strand.
TTACAGAGTCTTCTTTTCTTTAAAAAATTTGAAAAAGTCGGTAAACGTTTCTGTTTAATGTTTCGAGTAACGAACAGAACTTTTCCTTATTTCCTTTCATTACCATACTTCACCTGAAGAAAAGTCAGCCTGGAAGTCATGCTATACTCGATTTTCAAACAAGATAAACTCAGGAACTGGGTTGCTCTCACAAATTCCAAATTCACATGGGAAAACCTTTTTTCTATACGAACTTTGGCCTATCCACTGTTGTTCGTTAGTATCACTCTTTCCAGAGTTAGAGGAGGGGGGTAGGCAAAATTTTCGTTAGATCATAGTAACGTTACATTGTCGCATAGTGAAAGGGGTTGTCTGCCAACCTCCAGACTGTACATGTTTTTTGGGTTCCTATCAGTCAATGTGAATAGAGCATAGGTACAGACTTCTTTTGTGCTTTTCTGCTATGGATTTTTGAAAATTTTCAGTAGCTTTCTAGGTGGCAGGTGGCCTCACCCCCGTCGCCCGGTGTGATAACACCACATCCAGCTACAGGTCCCGTGATTTGGTCATCTGTGTGACTAAGTTTCGGGATCTGGCGGATGGTTCGGTTTCCAGGGTGGGAAGGATTGGCAACGAAGTATGTTGAGCTCTTCTGGAACAAAATCATCCGGAGTTGAAATAGTCTCCCATTCGGATCTCCGGGGGGGACAGCCTCGAGGGGTTCATGATGCGGGTAGGTCCTCCGGCGAATTCACTAATTCTTTCACGTTCTAGAAAAGAAAGAAAACTCTTGAAGGAGTTCTGCAATATCAGAGGAAGTGGGTACTCCAACGTGAATGTCGATGCAGTCCACCAGCATCTGCAAAACGCACAACCGAAATCCAAATAAGTCAAACAGCCGACACAAACGTATTTATGTTTTAATGGGTATGAGTTATAAACGAGATATAGGTTTAAAGGGGTTTAAAGGGCAACATCAACTGATCCGATGTTGCATGCCAGAGAGAGGATGAGATGGAAGACGACGCTTTCGATCTTGCGTGGTTTAAAATCTGTTTGCAGGATAAAACACTGTTATTATGCTGTCTATATCGCCCGCCAAACGATATTCACTTCCTCAGACTGTTTCAGTATCTAGGTGATAAGGTGCATCGGATTCAGATGCATCATCTGGCAGCTGAGGTCATTGTACTGGGTGACTTCAACGTTCACAACACCAACTGGCTCCACCACTCCAATAGAACAGATGAAGCGGGAAGACAGGCTGAAACTTTCGCAATTAGCCATGATCTAACGCAGCTAGTCGACGAACTGACAATGACACCTGATCACCCAACCGACTTCCCGAATACCTTGGATATCTTTTTGATTTCAGATCCAGATGATTTTGGAGTGAAGGTCCCAGCACCGTTAGGCAACTCCGACCACAACCTTATATTTGCTAGTGGAAAAATTGTGCTGCCGCTTAACCAAGAACCTAAACCACCCAGACGCATTTGGCACTAATCTAACCGTACTAATTGGGATGAGCTGCGTGAATTCTTTTCGTACTTCGCATTTAGTGATGTTTGCCTTTCAGATACTGACATCAATGTGTGAACTGTATCTGTTACAGAAATCATTCATGCAGGAATGAATCTCTACACCCCTCATTCTATGAAAAGAATAACAGCACAAAAGCCATTGTTCAACAAAGACTGTGAAAGAGCCTATGCAGCCAAGAGCAGAGCTTACAAGTCATGGAAGATAAATCCAACAGAGGAAACAAGAACAACTTTCGTAAGAATACGGAACGTATGCAACCTGACAACTGCAGAGGCAAAGGCCAACTTCAAAGAAGAGGTAACTAATAAACACCTTGAACAGGCAAGTGGGACTAGATAATTCTGGTCTATGGCGAAGACTGTTAGTGCCAATTTCTGCAAATCTGCGTTTCCGTTTCTTGTTAGAGAAGACGGAAGTATAGCATCATCTCCGAAAGAAAAGCTGATCTCTTTGCTCTCTTGTTCTTAAAGAATTCTGCGCTAGATTCATCTAACGCAACACCACCGAACATTCCCCTACAAATTCTCCCAAGGCAGAAATCAAGTTCAGAGTCCGCACTGTGAGACGGGCTCTCGAGCAGCTGAACTGCAAGAAGGCAGTTGGTCTAGACGAAATACCGCCAATCGTCCTGAGAAAGTGTGCTCCCGAACTGGCACCCATTCTTAACCCTCTGTTTCAGAATACTTATGACAGTCAGACCTGGAAAATAGCGAGAATTCAACCGATTCCAAAGGAAAGACTTGCACTTCTTCCCATTATGTCCAAAGTGATCGAGAGAGTCATGAATGATGTTTGTACATCAACGACGGAAAAGCATGGGGTATCTAGAGCGATAGTCCTCGACATCTCTGAAGCCTTGGATAGGGTTTGGCATGCAGCCTTGTTGAATTAAATTGCTGCATATGAGCTTCTCGAGAAATTGTGGAGTTGGATAAGTAGCTGTCTTCCAAGTAGATCAATACAAGTTGTGGTCGACGGTATAACATCTGATTGTTTCCCGTTGCAAGCAGGAGTAACTCAGGGATCCATTCTCACGCCAAACTTGTTTATGTTGCAGATAAACGATCTTCTGTCATCTATAGAGAACAAGATCTTTGGTTTTGCAGACGATTGTACACTGGTTTCGCCTGTCAGTAGTCTCAGGCCGATTACAGCTGCGGAATCTGAGCGTTAGAGATGTCAACAAATCAACAACTCAAACTCTGACTTACAGAGGATATCTGAGTGGGATCAGTTAAACCTGGTGAGCTTCAACGCGAGCAAGACGCAAGCAACTACGTTTTCCAGAAAGATCCCCGCTGGAGAACCTCCTCTTATGATGCAAGGCCAACAAATTTCATCCGAAGATTCGATGCACCTCCTCGGAATAACGGTGAACTCTGGGTTTTGCTGGCATGAACATGTATCAGCAATAGCTAAGTTGGCATCAGCTAAACTTAGTTTTCTTTCCAGAGCAAAGCGATACTTCACGTCATCTCAGCTGTTGCTGATTCGCAGATTCGCCCTTCTTTGGAATATTATTCCCATGTATGGGGATCTGCTCCCAAACATTCGTTGCGTATGTTGGGTAGTGTGCAAAAACGGGCTGTGCGCCTCATCGACCACCCGGAGATCACCCGCGATCTCCAACCGCTGGCTCTCAGAAGACAAGTTGCTGACCTTTCTCTGTTTCACAGATACTTCCACGGAAGATGCTCCAAGGAGCTGAAAGACCTTATTCCAAGAAAACTAATGTTTTACCGCAACATTAGGTTGGCAAGGAGGTCTCACCATATGGTGGTACATTTAACGACCCCTCGAACCTCTTTCTATAAGATTTCCTTCGTTTACAGGGCCGGTGAACTATGGAACTCGCTTCCGTCCAAGATCTTTCCAACATCCTACAATTTGGTCCTCATCAAGAAACGAGTAAACAGACACCTCAATTGTTCCCACGCGCCCACTCATGTGTTGTAACAGGTTAGCCTATTTCTGGGAAGCGCGCATAAAAAAAAAGTGGTAATTATCGTGATGGTAGACTAATTTCATCGCGAGAAATATATTGTGGTACATGGAATATCGAAACACAGAGAACAAAGTTCGAATTGTTATCAAAAACATATGATTATAAAAATTATAAAGGATAGCCGAACTGACATTAAAGGCAATGAGAAGGCGGATTCATTGCCTGCTAGCGGGGCCCATCGAACCTTTGACTCTGCCTTACGGGTCTCAGACACTCGGCATGCCATCAAAGCCGAAGTCTTGGCTTAGACTCGAGGCTGGACTTGCCAGTTTGAACAGCATACTCATAGGGCACTGTTGATGCAGAAATCACTTTAGTAAATTGAACTGACCACAGATCCTACATAGTTGATGGTTATCGAATCAATAGAGCCTGTGTGAATAACCAACTGTAGATAGGATTTTGTGGATTGAAGCAGATTATACTACAATAGATCAATAGACAATGGGTCAGATACAGCTGCCTTCACTTTATCCATAATCTAATCTATTCCTTATGAAAATTGAATTTACGAACTATAGTCAGTCAATGATTCTTTTTCAATTGAAAATTGAAAATTTTCTCTTAATTTTTTCATAATTTATTCTTTCAAAAGATATTCGATGAATCTGGTGCTACTATACTTAACTTAGAGTTTTTGGAATCCTCCATTCAATATATCATAATGAAACATTACCGATGAAAACGAGAAAAACTCGTCATGAGGAAGGTTTTTCAGCGCTGCTAACCAAGATTATCACCGACAAGAACTTTTGTTGCAGTAATGCGATTCAATTGAATATTTCCGCATGTAATGACATAATGCATTTTAGTTCTTGATGGAAATCCATTAGTGTCATTCTGAAATTCATTCTCTCCTGATTGTACCTATCTCGATTTCTGTAAAGTGTAACCAGTTAATTGAACATGTGAGTGATATCTAGGTACCGAAATTATCGTGTTTTTTAAAAATGCAACAAACGTTCAGCGGGGGATTCTTAACGTGTTTTCACGAAGGAAAGTTCCAATGAACATTTGTCGAAAGGAGCAGTCTACTTCAGATACGGCGTATTAAGAAGGAGACACGTAGGCGGTATTTTCTCGGGGTGTCCAAAGCCGTTCATATTGAAACTGTGAAATTTGGTATATATATATTTTTTTTTTGAATTGTGGATCCTTTAATTGATGTAGATCCATGATATAAATGAGATAAAAAACAGAAGGTTTAACTTTAATCTACACTTTATTTGAAAAAATTCGACGACGTTTCGCTGACACAGCAGCTTTATCAAGAATGACAAACAGAATGAAGAGTATGATATTATAAACAAATCGTAGAACAAGTTGGATGAATAACAGGAAAATCCATACGAGCCATTGTACAGTTAGTATAAAAGGTAATAAAAACTAATTAAACAAGTTATGTAGGGGTGAATAATTCACATCTACCTGCTCATTCAAAAGCTTGTCCGAATGTTCGTATCTATTTATTTCTAATGCTTCTAGGAGATCTAATTTTGAACTTTTTGATTTTATATGTAATATGTCGAAGTTTTTATTGAATGAATGGTTTTCTTTTATAAGGTGGTTTGAATAATTTGAATCAGATTTATTTTTATCGAAGCTACGTTTATGTTCAGATGTTCTTATACCAAAATTCCTATAGGTCCTACCGATTTAAATTTTATCACAAGAACCGCAATTGAGCTTATAGATACCTGATTTACTTGATTTTTCAACACGAGATTTATTATTTTTAATATGTTTACCTAAGTTATTAGAAGTTTTGAGAGTTATATTAAGATTTTGTTTGACGAGAAAGGATTTAATATTTGTACTTGCAGAACCGCAGAATGTTAAACTATTGAATATTTTATAGTCTTTATGAATAGGATATACTTCATTTATTGCTTTCTGATACAGTTTTTACGAATGATTAGATCTATCATATCCGGATTATATGAATTATTAATGGCTATCTGTTTGATGATGTTTAACTCTTTATTATAGTCTTCTACTGATAAAGGTAAATTGAGTAACCGATATCCATGCTGTTTAAAGCTGCAACTTTGTGTTGAATTGGATGTAATGAGTAGTTATGTATAATTGTATCAGTATGTATTAGTTTACGAAAGACCGAAAAACATGATTATTATTTTGTTTAGTGATTTTCAAGTCCAAAAATTAATGGAATCGTTCTGTTCAATTTCTATCGTGAATTTAATGTTCAAATGGATGGAATTAATGAAATAGAGAAATAAGTCTAATTGACGAGTAGTTCCAATGAAACATACTAAGATGTCGTCAACATATCTATACTAATAAAGAAATTTGGAAATGAGTGGATGTGTATGAATTTTCTGTTCAATATTATTCATAAAAATCTCTGCTAAAAGTGGACTCAAAGGATTTCCCATGATCAAACCATTTTCACTACTGTAATAGATGTTGTTGAAAGAAAAATAATTTTGTTCAATGCAAACGTCCAACAGATTCAATATTTCTGATTTAATTATGTGGTTAACATGATTCGAATTCAACATGTTTTCGATTAATATTTTGACATCACCTGGCGGAACACTTGGGTATAAATTCCCAACATCAAACGAAATAAGTTTTGCGTTAGGTGGTAGGTTAATGTTTTTTATGTTATTTATCAATTCGAAAGAATTTTTTATAGAAAATTTTGATTTGAATGAACAATAATTTTTAATGATATCTATAAGGTAGTTCGACAATTTCACGGCTGGGGCTGTAACGTAAGATACGACTGGTCTAACGGGGTTATTTACTTTATGCAATTTAATGAGTGAATACAGTTGAGGTGGTTGAGGGTTTGGTAAAATTAATTTGTATTTATCTATTGCTTTAATTAAAGATTTTGCGTCATTTATTGCAATTTCAATATTTTTCTGGAATTTAATAGTTGGATCTTTGTTTAAAATTGTATGGTTTCCGGACGAAATGAAATTTAGAGTTTTAAATAGGTAGTCATTTTTATTTAACGCAATAACAGTATTACCCTTATCTGCTTTTGTAAAAATAACTTCATTTAGTTGAGATTTTTGTTTGATGGCCTTTAAAATATTTTGTTCTTTACTCGGTTTAAAGTCAGCTAATGATTCATTTTTATAATGTTAGATGCTAAATATTTAAGATGAGAGTTATTAGGAATATTTTTCAGAGAAATTTCAGTATCTATGCCAAGTTCCTCTAAATCAGATTTTACCTTGTTTGATTTAATATTGTGTTTGAAACCTTTCTCCGAGAGATTTGTTTCATCAGTTGTGAAATTAGTATCAGAAAGGTTAACGAATCTATCAAAAACTTGATGGTCAGAAAATTTAGTTTAACGTGGAGTAGGTTTCGGTTTTCGTGACACGAGAAATTTTAATTTGCGATATTGGATGGTATATTTATTATGTATTATTGATCTAATTTTGAATCTATTATTGTAATCTATAAATTCTCAACATCAAACGAAATAAGTTTTACGTTAGGTGGTAGGTTGACGTTTTTCATGTTATTTATCAATTCGAAAGAATTTTTTATAGAAAATTTTGATTTGAAAGAACAATAATTTTTAATGATATCTATAAGGTAGTGCGAAAATTTCACGGCTGGGGCTGTAACGTAAGATACGACTGGTCTAACGGGGTTATTTACTTTATGCAATTAAATGAGTGAACACAGTTGAGGTGGTTGAGGGTTTGGTAAAGTTAATTTGTATTTATCTATTGCTTTTATTAAAGATTTTGCGTCATTTATTGCAATTTTAATATTTTTCTGGAATTAAATAGTTGGATCTTTGTTTAAAATTGTATAGTTTCCGGGCGAAATGAAATTTAGAGTTTTAAATAGGTAGTCATTTTTATTTAACGCAATAACAGTATTACCCTTATCTGCTTCTGTAAAAATATTACAATAATAGATTCAAAATTAGATCAATAATACATAATGAATATACCATCCAATACCGCAAATTAAAGTTTCTCGTGTCACGAAAACCGAAATCTACTTCACGTAAAACTAAATTTTCTGACCATCAATTTTTTGTTAGATTCGTTAACCTTTCTGATACTAATTTCACAACTGATGAAACAAATCTCTTGGAGAAAGGTTTCAAACACAATATTAAATCAAACAAGATAAAATCTGATTTAGAGGAACTTGGCATAGATACTGAAATTTCTCTGAAAAATATTCCTAATAACTCTCATCTTAAATATTTAGCATCTAACATTATAAAAATGAATCATTAGCTGACTTTAAACCGAGTAAAGAACAAAATATTTTAAAGGCCATCAAACAAAAATCTCAACTAAATGAAGTTATTTTTACAAAAGCAGATAAGGGTAATACTGTTATTGCGTTAAATAAAAATGACTACCTATTTAAAACTCTAAATTTCATTTCGTCCGAAACTATACAATTTTAAACAAAGATCCAACTATTAAATTCCAGAAAAATATTAAAATTGCAATAAATGACGTAAAATCTTCAATTAAAGCAATAGATAAATACAAATTAATTTTACCAAACCCTCAACCACCTCAACTGTATTCACTCATTAAGTTGCATAAAGTAAATAACCCCGTTAGACCAGTCGTATCTTACGTTACAGCCCCAGCCGTGAAATTGTCGCACTACCTTATAGATATCATTAAAAATTATTGTTCATTCAAATCAAAATTTTCTATAAAAAATTCTTTCGAATTGATAAATAACATAAAAAACGTTAACCTACCACCTAACGCAAAACTTATTTCGTTTGATGTTGAGAATTTATACCCAAGTGTTCCTCCAGGTGATGTCAAAATATTTATCGAAAACATGTTGAATTCGAATCATGTTAACCACATAATTAAATCAGAAATATTGAATCTGTTGGAAGTTTGCATTGAACAAAATTATTTTTCTTTCAACAACGTCTATTACAGTAGTGAAAATGGTTTGATCATGGGAAATCCTTTGAGTCCACTTTTAGCAGAGATTTTATGAATAATATTGAACAGAAAATTCATACACATCCACTCATTTCCAAATTTCTTTATTGGTATAAATATGTTGACGACATCTTAGTATGTTTCATTGAACTACTCGTCAATTAGACTTATTTCTTAATTTCATTAATTCCATCCATTTGAACATTAAATTCACGATAGAAATTGAACAGAACGATTCCATTAATTTTTGGACTTGAAAATCACTAAACAAAATAATAATCATGTTTTTTCGGTCTTTCGTAAACCAACACATACTGATACAATTATATATAACTACTCATTACATCCAATTCAACACAAAGTTGCAGCTTTAAACAGCATGGTACATGGGTTACTCAATTTACCTTTATCAGTAGAAGATTATAATAAAGAGTTAAACATCATCAAACAGATAGCCATTAATAATTCATATAATCCGGATATGATAGATCTAATCATTCGTAAAAACTGTATCAGAAAGCAATAAATGAAGTATATCCTATTCATAAAGACTATAAAATATTCAATAGTTTAACATTCTGCGGTTCTGCAAGTACAAATATTACATCCTTTCTCGTCAAAAAAATCTTAATATAACTCTCAAAACTTTTAATAACTTAGGTAAACATATTAAAATAATAAATCTCGTGTTGAAAAATCAAGTAAATCAGGAATCTATAAACTCAATTGCGGTTCTTGTGATAAAATTTATATCAGTAGGACCTATAGGAGTTTTGGCATAAGAACATCTGGACATAAACGTAGCTTCGATAAAAATAAATCTGATTCAAATTATTCAAACTACCTAATAAAAGAAAACCATTCATTCAATAAAAACTTTGACTTATTACATATAAAATCAAAAGTTCAAAATTAGATCTCCTAGAAGCATTAGAAATAAATAGATACAAACATTCGGACAAGCTTTTGAATGAGCAGGTAGATGAGAATTATTCACCCCTACTTAACTTGTTTATTTAGTTTTTATTACCTTTCATACTAACTGTACAATGGCTCGTATGGATTTTCCTGTTATTCATGCAACTTGTTCTACGATTTGTTTATAATACCATACTCTTCATTCTGTTTGTCATTCTTGATAAAGCTGCTGTGTCAGCTAAACGTCGTCGAATTTTTTCAAATAAAGTGTAGATTAGAGTTAAACCTTGTGTTTTTTATCTCATTGGTATATTGTAATAACGACATGTTTAATCAGAATCAGTGTACTATACTGGCGCAATTAAACATAAGAATGATACTTTTTTAGCGGCTTTTTTATGGTTTCGTACGTCAAAAGACAAAAAAACCCTCATGGAATCTCATATCATTCGAGATATCAAAATAAGATAGAATTTCAATCATTTAAAAATTTTCAACTATCTCAAACACCAAAAGATTAATGCTAAAAGTGGTTCACGACATTGTATTTATATCGATATTTATAGAGGAACTTGTCGGAATATGGGAAAATCATTTTCATTAATATGAAAACCCCCCAAATTCTATGGTAGAACGGTCGAGTTCTTCAATTTCGGAAAATTTTCAAGGTGAGTTCTGTTCACAAATATTTCATACTCTTAGACCCTGGTTTTCCCCAAATTCACCAAATTTGTAAGACATAATGTTCAAAAGGGTATTGCTGAGCATACTCTGATTGAACAAAATATAGTTTATTGTAAGACTCAAAATTTATGTGAATATAAGTATGTTGAAATATATTGTGATAATGTACACACAACCAAATTTATATGAAATCACCCGATATTTTGTATATTACTTCAGGATTTTAGAAATTTCGAAGAATTGTTAGAATTGATCCTTTTTGAGATATTTCAATTGAAACAAGAAATAAATCGGGGTTTATTTTGGAAAAGAAACAAATAGAGACTCTTTCCGCATGTAGTAAAAAAATTGAAAATTGATTTCTCACGGAGTAGGTGTTGTTTTTTCGACCTCAGTAGCTTGTATTACCTCCTTTTGCCCTGATACAAGCCTGAATCCGTCCAGGCATGCTTTGGATTAGGTTTTCGACTTCCTCTGGGGTGATATTCTGCCACTCTTCGCTTGAATGAGCTGTTGTGGGATTCCTGGATTATCCTGGCGCGATCTGATTTTTCTTTTGAGATTATCCCATAAATGTCCAATAGGATTTACGTCTGGAGAGTAAGCTGTCCAGTCCAAAATAGCGATTCCCCCAGTTTCAAGATAATGTCGTGCGAGGTTGCTGATATGCGGAGGAGCATTATCTTGCATAAAAGTGAAATTCTCACCGAGGACATCTCGCCAGAGTTTCTCTATGGGCTCCAGCACAAGGTCCACGTAATTTCTAACCATTACACTCGCAGGAAACGAAATCAAATCTGTCTTGCCTCCCAGAATAATGCCACCCCAAAACATCACATTGCCACCTTGGTATTTTGCAATTTGTATTGCTGCTCGGTGTCTTCCACGACACCTTGAAACCGGAATTCGGCGGTCATCTGATCGAACAGCAATTCTGGTCTCATCCAAAAAAAGGACATTTCGCCAATTCTCAATATTCCAATTATGGTGTTCGATACACCAATTAAGTCTGTTAATTCTTTGTTGTCTGGTTAGTTCTGGAACTCTTAAGGGCCTTCTGCTGTAATAACTCTTTGAACTGATACACTGATACCTTTTGCTTCCAGAAATTGCCCTTGGAGTATGGTGTGCGACACTTCTTGCAATTTGGCACGAAAAGCGGTCTTGTTCTTCAGAAGAGATCTTCCTACGACTTCTTCTAGGCCTATTTTGTAGAGATTGTAGCTCCACGTATCGGGCGTAGGTTTTGAAATCATTCCAATTGTGGCCGCTATATCCCTCTGTGTCACCCCTTTTTCAAAGAGAGCAATTATTCGACAATCCAACGTAAGGCATTTTCAATTATGAAAATTTTCAATTATAAAATTCTGAAATTCACAGTTTCAAATCTCAGTGACAACTGAGTACAATATCTCGAACATGTGGTGATAATTGAAGATTTATTATCATACTCTCTAGTTTTTTACAATAAAAAACTTCATTTTTCACAAGTAGTCAAAGATCAATGGTTAAAAACAAACAATAATGAGAAACACTGAGTGATTCTATATAAATTTGGTTGTGTGTATATCAGTTGAATTTTAGCCGGGCCCATGTAAGGACCCAAGTATCTCCTTATTTATTTTTACAGGAAAAGAAGGAGAAATAAACTGGAAATTTACATGCAAAAATTTAAGAAAAAAATGGAATAAAGAACATACGGCCGAAGCTGTTCATTCCATGAACATGTGAATTATGGGGTTAAGACTTGCGTCGAAAAGATTCAAGGTACTTAGGGATACCTTACAGAGGAGTGCATCACTTGGACCGAAAGCTGCACTTGAGAATGCCTTAGAAGATGAGTTAATTAGATACGCCATACAAATGGAATCTCAACTCTACGGTCTCATTAAAAAAGATTCGAGTAGAGTGGTTTTGCAATGGCTAATAGAAATAGAATCAATGGAGAAAATGTTGCTCAGTTCTTTCAGAATCTCGACGAACTCTCAACCGCACAATTTTTCTCCCCATAGAATTTCTAATGCCGACGAAACCGGTCTCTATTTAGTCCAAGTAGAACATCCAAAGTCTTTGCTTTAAAATGAAAATGCATGGTAGTATCTGTCACTTTTGCCAAAAAGGCTTCAATTGTTTGTTGCTTCAGTGATGATGATGAGTAAGGGGGAAGATTTTTTCTCCTATGCTAGTTTTTTCCAAAAAAAACGAAACAATCAACTCATGCGTGGAGCACTGTCTGGTGCTATTTATTTCATCAAAACATGTTCACTGATTGGTTCCGCCATTTCATCAAATTTGTGAAGCCAACTGAGGAATCCTCATAAACTTTAACCACTCCACAAATTTTTCATGGGGCCCCTCAATGTTTACTACAGTGAGACAATAAGGATTTGGATGAGAACTAACAACAGACCGTTAACAGAATTCGATCTGAGTGAGCTTCTGAGTTAGATACCGCAGAAATGCTAAACAGCAGAAATAGTTATCAAAAGATTCAAACTGATAGGGTTTGCCTCATCAAGAAGGATATTTTGCTGGATTCATATTTCATAGCTGAAAATTAATGAGCTGAAATGTCTTGTGATAAAAATGCATGTTCAATGTTCAACCAGAAGAACTTGATCTCACACCAACCTGTCCACAACCCACAAGAAAGATTCTGATCCCCAACTAAACGGTTCTGCAGATTCAGATACTCAAGCAGGTTACTGAACAATTCCGATAACTGAAGAAGATTGTCTACCAACGAATTTAGTAGCCAGCTTTACTGGTTCCCAGATCTTACATGTGTACTTATAAGGTAAACACATACAATTGGAAGAAATACTTTCAAGTCTCAAATAATCACCTCATCTCGTTATAGAGAGGACCTCGAAATTTCTGTCGAGAAAGCCAAAGGTGAAAATGATGAAAGGAAGGGCATTCCCATCTGAGTAGTCCCACAAGAAAAGAAGAAAATGAAAACGAAGAGATGGTGGCAATGAATCGAGTTCCAAGAGAGATGAGTGTCAAGAGTTTATACCTGCCGATGATGATCTGGTTATGGATCCAAGTGGATAACAGGCTCCAGATCATTGTGATGCTATTTGTTTATTCTGCAAGGTTCATTTTCCTCAAGACTGCATTGATTTGGGCAAGGCCTATGAAGAGGAAGTCTCGGTTAGGTGTGTGCCACTTCTGGGCGCACGAGGAGTGTGCTGGCGTAAAGAAGAAGGTGCACGTGTGCGATTTCTGCCACTAATTTCTTTTCCATGCACTGTTTTCTGTTTTCAATGTAACTTTTGCGATGATAACAATTTTTAAGTTCATTTTCATTGAGTGTGACGTTCAATGTGATTTTTATGAACATAATTTTTTTTTATTTCAGTTGTTCGAATATATTGTTTTGCTCATTTTGTCCTAGAACTCAAGATAGTTCCCTTATTCACGAATCATGAAAAGGGGATAACTTCGAATTCTTTTTCAGAAATTCGAAAACATACATGCCTCATCCGAAACTCTTCAGTTCCTGAATCCTTACACTACCTTCACCAGAAATAAAAAAAAATATTCTATATTTTCACCAGTTCCTCTATTTATCAGGTTTGTCGTTCTAAAACATCGAAATCTGTCCATCTGATACGATAATCTACTTGACTAAATAAATGAAGTAATTATGCTAATTAGTGATCCAAAAATTTCCTCTATTCAGAATTGAAAAATGTGAATAAGGTCTTTCCTGTTTCGTTATTGCAACATGCACTGCTGCTAGTGCTAATTCTGGATATTATTAACGCACACCGTTAGTCTTTCTGTTTACTGCAGCATAATGAATTGTAATTATAATAGAAGCGTTGATACCGTAATTTTAGCGAGCGCACTTCATAGTTTACCTAATTCATTTATAGCTAATTCAGATTTAGAATTCATGGATACAGCTTCTCAAACATAATAATCTAATTGCGCCATGACATGTATAGTATGTTGGCTGGCTTCCTGGTGAATAAGGGCGCTGCTTTGGTTGTAGAATTCATCAAATTGTCCGTCAGATGTAAGTATTTCTGCGTGATAAATATAAATTTCATAACGCTAATTCCGAAATAGTTTTTAACAAATTCGTATCTGCTCGCAATTTGTTACATAATGAGAATCAATTAGAATTATATATATATATATATATATATATATATATATATATATATATATATATATATATATATATATATATATATATATATATATATATATATATATATATATATATATATATAAAGTGGTTCAGTTTATATAGCAGGAATATGAGTTTGCTTTCAAAATAAATTCGAAAAATGCTTCGCTAAAGAAATACATCATGTTCATGTTTGGTAAAGAAAAATAAAATTTATTAATTGTTGCCAAACGACTGGAGATATTTGATTGAAATGTTATAGGCGGTAACTGTCGTCCAGGGCGTATATTTTGAAAGGAAGATTTTATTTTCAAATTTACCAATGACGTCCATACAACCACGTTACTAGATATTTTTGAAGAAAAAATAGGTACGCTACTGATTTTTTCCCAAAAAAAATCAGTTTAGGATTCTCTGTTCAATGTGGACGAAAAAGGTATTCTCTCTGTACGATTTAGCATTTGCGAGCAGAAAATTAAAATTAGAACATTGTGCAATTTGTTGAAATTTTTCAAATGAGGACATTTTGTCTTAATTTTTTCGCTCCGTTCGTACAATAACGACGCATAATACTTCCGAGTTACTGTTTCTTGTTTTTTCAAGTGATCAATGTAGATTATTCCGTGTGCATCTTGAGAATTGTGGCTATAATCACTGTCTTTTCGATCTGACAGGGTTCCGCTAAGTTCTAAAACAGCGACATGATGATGTCATGTTACAATACCTAGGTTTGAATATTTTGTATTTTATTTATTTCTTTAATGTATAAGTTTCGTTTACTACATAATGTAGTGTTTGGTGATATCAGGCAGTGTTATTGATTTGTGCTATAGCCATGTGGTGAACTCGTGAGTTCGTCTTTAAGTTGGCTGCGGTAGTGTTGCTACATAGTATAGTCCTTTTGACCTAATGTTACTGATTTTTATTATCCTTCTAAATATGCCAGTCAGTATAACTATTTATAATACTTTATTATTGTTATGTTGTTCAGAAGAGAGTCTGTGATAATTGGTTACTACATTGAGAATGTAAATAGAATAACGAATTAGTTTTTGAAATAGCAATGTATGCATATTGTAACGATATCCAATCGTCCCTGAAGCAAACCCTGTCACCGCCCGGTGGACTGACGAGCACGCGGCACTTTCGGGAGACTTCGAGAAAGATTTAAAGGTTTCAGCGCCCGTAGTACGGATAAATCAGTGTTGCTGTTTCCGGAAGGTCTCGAACGAAGATCTGGAACAGAACCGAAGTTACTCAAATGTTCTAGAACAATTCGTACTTGTTTATAAGAAGAGAGCGTGAAGCGCAGGTAATTGAGTTTGAATACAGAGAGCGAATAAGTGGACAAAGAGTTAGAAATAAATTAAGCAGTATCGATTGTGTTATATAAATTAGTCATTTAGTTTAGTGTTATAATTGTTCAGTCTACGTGTAAATGAACTAGTTAGTGTTTTGTAACGTTGAAGCGTTTGATTTGAACCCACAAATAATTTCAAGAACTAAAAAACGTTACAATATCAAATTTAAGAGATGATACTCGAAATTTCGAATCAGACTTACTAACCCAAGAAACATTCACTGAAAGTCATCGAAAATAGTTGAGATCTAACTATAACCATTTCAATTCAACATTCCCAATAATACAATCGTCCAGAATTTTTGTAGAGATGCAGAGGATCGAGAATTAAGAACGTTTGATTCCTAATCTCTGCAAATTGATCAAATGTTCATATAGAAGATGGGTTTCAAGTCGCAAAGTCTCCTCCGACGACAAGGCATCTGCTCTTCAGTGTTGATGTAGAGAACTGAAATATAATAAGATGACTGTGTCATTGAATTCAAATTTAGGCAGCTCTTCGAGATAATATGAATGTATACTGCCTGCCAATTCTATATGTAATGGCGTGACATCAAGTTATGAGATATTTGTTTGATCAAGAGGGGAATGCCATAATGTTACTAGTTGAACTCACGGTATTTTCCTTCTTTAGATCCTATTCGCCTTGAGTATATGTAGTAAACATGTTCCGTTGTTGAAGCAAACAACTCATCAGAATTGCAAGGAAAAGGACCAAAACAGAGTTACAGTCGACTACGCGACACATCCACATGTCGAAAGCTGTTTTACATCCAATTTTTCTACAAATACCTTACCTTGTTATTCCTGTGGTTTCAGTTATTTCGTGTACTTCATGTGCTTCCCACGTTCCGAACGATGTTTATCTTTTGATGATGTATAGTCACGTTGAACTTATTTTCCTAATTGTAAATGGTTGCAAACAAAGGAGTAGATCTGCCATGAATTGAATCAGCTTCGATTTCTTTCGACATTAAACTTTTTAAATGTATCTGTTAAGTCATTGTTTGTTCTCAAACTTAATTTTCAATTTCATAGTATTAAATATGTGTTTCGTCCAAAATTTCACCCCTTCCTTTAACTTTGTAGGAACTGATTTGAGTGAAAAAGTTGAGGAAGGTAAATTTTCTTTTTGAGAGGGGTCTTCTGTTAAGTTGCTTTGAAATATGCAAAATTCAGTATATGAAAAGTTATACTTCCTCTAGACCCACTTTTTCTATAACGAATTTCGATTTGGAGAGTGTTGAGGATGGGAATTAATTTCACATACTCCCAACTAACGTTATGAGCGCTTAACTTGAATGAAAGTTGATCTGTGTCAGCGTTTTTTCGCTGGAACGCTCTTTCTAGAGTTATAGTGTTTTCATTGGAACACACGGATATAGAAATTTTGAAAACGTACAGAATTGAAAGGGGTAGGTTCCTAAATGAGCAAGATTACGTACCAATCAATGTTTAGTAGTGTTCAGGATGTGGAAATATGTCGATTTATGTTTGGACCATAGCAGCAGAAATATTTAACCTTTAACTTCTCGAATGAAAAACATAGATCTTATTGAAAAGTTACTATATAAGTGTGAAAGAAAAGCTGATTTCCACCACAATTTCATGAAGAAAAATACTTGAAAGTCAAAAACTGCAGGATTTTGCAGTTAACAATGGAAATCACAAAAATAGAAAGTTCGGTTTAGAGGGAATATTCATCTGAAATCGGTGGCTACTTAAACGTCATCCCTTAATTCGGGTATTCAACCCAACAAAGGTTTTAAAAAGCTTAGATAGATCAATCGCAACAAGTTTCCCTTTTTTCATATTTTTTCATAATATTCTATGCAGGAAAAAGGGTGAATAAATGAAGAACGTGGAAAATTCAAATGGTTTTTATATTCTGGACCTACATTGAAGATTTATGTAAATTTTCATTTGGAAAGGGCAATCAAATCCATTGAATTTTTTCAATATTTTTTGTTATATCATAAATCATAATGCTAAATGCATTCTGCTAACAAATACTTTCAAAATATGAGTCGTATCTACGTCATGAACCTCGCAAGAGCTACACATTGAGGTTATTGAGAGAGTAATCCCTGAGGTGTCTTCACAGTTTCGATTTGTTGCACAGCAACATATCGCTAGCGTTGCATCCTGCTATCATTATTAAGAGGAAACGCGAAAGGAGGAAGCAATACCGTATTTGGGTGAAGGATTGGATTTTACAAAGAGACGTTGCATGGCTTTCCCAGGAGGTAATGAATATAGAACCAATGAAGAAATAACTGAAATCATTCACCGTTCATTCACTTTCTACGAAATAGTTTTACCTTACAATAATTTGATTGAAGAGGTCGTTACTTGATGAAAATCGATATACATATTTTCAATGAAATAAAACTATAGTATTTAGATTTTCACTATATTAACAAAACTATGACCGGTTTCACCACACTGTGGCTTCATCAGATAGATACAAGCTAATGAACAGAGTTATTCCTTATATATTAGTCTTATTTCCTACTTAATATTACAATATGTACAAGAGGTATGTTGGAAAACCCATCGGAGTTGCTTACTTTATGAATTGAAAAGATTGAGTAAAGGAGAAGGATTTAGATCAATTGACTATTAAGTAACCTACCTGAATTCTTTTCTTTGTTGATCTATAAAATTTCCAATAGATTGAGTTTTTCTGTTATTTTCATTGTTATTTTCATTGTGTAAATTATTTTGAAATTATCATTGAAAGCAGTTATTGATATGTCGGCCTAAAAATTAAACAATATAGCATTCCGAACTGATAATTCTTCAGGCCATATCAAAACTGCAAATCTAAAATTGATAAAAGTATGAAAGTAATAAATCCGGTGTTTATAAACTGTCTTGCGGGGATTGTAATAAAATTTATATTGGTAGAGCTTTCAGAAAATTCAAAGTTAGATTATCCGAGCACAAACGTAGTTTTAATTGTCTTAAATCAGATTCCATTATTCTTATCACTTACTCGTAGAAAACCATAACTTTAATGATAATTTCAAGATTTTACACAATGAAAATAACAGATCAACAAAGGAAAGAATTCAGGTAGGTTACTTAATAGTCAATTGATCTAAATCCTTCTCCTTTACTCAATCTTTTCAATTCATAAAGTAAGCAACTCCGATGGGTTTTCCAACATACCTCTTGTACATATTGTAATATTAAGTAGGAAATAAGACTAATATATAAGGAATAACTCTGTTCATTAGCTTGTATCTATCTGATGAAGCCACAGTGTGGTGAAACCGGTCATAGTTTTGTTAATATAGTGAAAATCTAAATACTATAGTTTTATTTCATTGAAAATATGTTTTACCTTACACTATATGGCCTACAAACGTGTGCTGGAAAACATTCTCGGAACTCTGAAGAAAAAATACATTTCACGATTGAGTCAATTCGGTCGTGGCATTAGAAATATTGAGTAGCAACTTGGGCCAACTTCAGTTGACGTATTAATTGTGAAAAAATTAAGGCAATTGCATTCAAGAATGTAATAAAGGTGAAGAAACAGGAAAATTACCTTACTTTCCAAGTAATTGAAAGCACTTACATAATTTGGTTGCTTCTTCTATTTTATATTTCTTTACTATTTCTCAAACATTAGTAAGTAACTTCTTTTTATTTTTCTCCTGACTATATGAAGAAATAAATACTTATTTGACGAACTGCATTTTTCCATGTTCTCTATCAATATACGTCTTCTTGTATGTTAAAATACATTTGTTGATTTTTCTAACAAAAATACGTACACATCAGATTAGCTGGTTAATAAACCAATTGGCTTAGATGTGGACCTGAGATGATTAATAGAGAGAGTACTCCAACAAAACTTATAAAGGTGATCAGAATTGATTTGAAATTGAAAAACAGGGAAATCAGCAAGCGAGTTTCCCTTTTATTCAAATTCTAATCAACTTTATATCACTTTTAGTGTCAAAAACGTTTTATAACTTTTGTAGGAGACTGATACTGTCCGTTGTCGTATGTCAGGATTGAAGATACCATCTACAGTTATACACAATCTTCTACAGTCTTTTTTACTCCATTTTTTTCAGCTCGGAATTTAGCCGAGTCGTCAAATTGTGCGGTTTGCTTGTAATTCCTTCGGAGTCAGTATTAAATTACTTGCTAAGGCCGCGATGGAATACGGTCTCTTGTTTCTATTTTCATATATGTTGTATCATACATCCTACGGTTTAGAAAAACCTTCAAAGCGAAAAATGTAAATTTTCCGTCTCCTCCTTCGTCCACTGCCGGCAGAAGTAATTCTGCTCCAGCATGGAAGTTTCAGATAAGGCTAAACTTTCCGAGACTGGTGTCTTACTCTGAGAGAAATTGCGCAAGCGTCTACAGTAGTAAAGGGAATACGCAAGAGTGGGGCAGTAAGCGGGGGAAGCTCTCACAGTACATTGATATATCTGTCATCTGCTCTGTTTTTGTCCTATTGGTAGAAGTGTTTAGACCTAACACCAAAGAGGCGAATTTGTGTGAAGAATCTAGATACACATACACATTAATGTGGATATTTTTTTTTCGAAGATACATGCTACATGAAAAGAACAAAAACGAGCATTTTGCTGCATTTATTCATGAAATTTTGAGCCCCAGAACAAAAAATCCTAGTTCGGTTAAGGGAAAAAATTTGTGCAGGCCCCGAGACAAATTGTATTGAAACATAACAATAACAAATAAATAAGAAAAAGAGGTATTCTGTATTGACGGAAGAGTGTCATCTGAAACTGGTCTACAATACAATACCATAAATTCAATAAAAAATTTACCGACCAGGCATATTGATTGTTTCATTGGGTGAACATAATTCTTTGGTCTACCAATTGGTATTAATTGGGAAATAAATTAGAATATAGAGAAATTTGAAATTCCTAGTCAGGATCCTGTAAATATTTCAGTTGGGTGAATCTATATTAGCATTCCGTTCAGAGAACTAATAAATTCTGTGAAGCAAAAGCAAAATATAATGATGCATGCTGGTATTCTATAATCCTTACCCCCCATTGGGCCTGAATGAATATAGTAAGAGGCAAATATCGTTGCCAGAGGTTTTTTGTCTTATTTTTGTTTTGGCTACAGAAATTGATTACTTAATGAAACGGGCTTTTCAATAAGGGCAGTTCGAACTTGAAATGGAAAAAAAAATTGTGTTAATTTTTTTGTATTTGAAAGGTCCGAATGCTACTCTAAATAGAATTCGAGCTGGGATTCACGCCGAAAATATATAAGATATTGAAGTAGACGTATCTGATTATATTAGGTGTGGATTCATTCGGCGGGAATTAGGAGAAGGCAAAACAATTATCGCGGCTCCATTTTGGTCGTGAATTCATGAGCTTTGGGGTGGCCAGGGGGGAAAAACCGTGTTTAATATGTATGGGAGAAGAATATTTTGGAGTTAAATAGAAAAATTTTCTGATATTCGAATTAGTATTTGACCCTGATCGTTTATTTATTTATTCGAATGAAAGGAGAGAGAATTACATGTTACAAAAACTCTATATTTCTGAATGTAAATATTGATGTGAGTCAGAAACACAATCGGAAAAAGCATAGTATATAGAATGGATTATTATTCAAAACATGTTAGACCTCCCACGATCGATCCTGAAATGTAAACTCTGTCTGAAAAATGAAGGAAAAACAGCAGAAAAACGTCGTGTCAATAATACTTAATAGATTTTGATGTTTCAACCCAAACAAAAAAAATAATCTGATACGATATGTATATGTTACTGTAAAAACTCGAACTACAGTAAATCTTAAGATTCAAGTGTAAGTCTTAGGATTTATCGACATGAGGTGGTAAATGTAAGTATTTCTGAAGATACGACGATTTTCTCGAGCTCTTACCATTCGATTTCAGTATATGCTAGGTTTTACCACTGTCAGCTGGTAGATGTTGGTTTTAGGAATAAAACAATGAGTAATTTTTAATTATTTACTTTGAACTATTAGAAAGAACAGGTACATAGTATTATAAAGGTATCATAATGATAATTAGTACAAACTAATACCAACTTATTTAAATTATTTTGAAAAACACATGACGTATATCTCTGAATATCTCAATCCTTATCATATCTATCTAACTGAATCAGTACTTCTCTATTCGAAATTCAACAACGAAATACAAACATTATGCTTACAAAAGCTAGTCTTACTTAATTATTATTTTCCATATTATTTGGTGTAGAAGTAAAAAAGGCAATCAAATGTAATTGATAATAGGTAAGGTACCTAAAAAAACATTTCACTTGTTACAATATGGATTGCTGTTGTGGCATTTAGATTTACAAAGTAATCCTGATGATCTGCAGGTGCATTTTCTCGTCGAGCATTTTTTTTGACAATTACATTTTTTGAATCCTTGTCCTCCAGTTAACGACAATTTTCCAACAACTTCTCGAAGACTCACTTCTTTATCCGTAACAATTTCTTCTATCTTTATAAAATTTTCAGAGCATGCGGTGAACTAATTCTTGGTGTAAAGCTGTTTTAGTATTCCCATTTCGGTACCTAGTTGGTAAAACTCATTGTCCTTTACATCTATTATAATTGCAATAATGCTTTTTGGGTCAGTTTTAGCTCTGTCAATTTCAGGTACTTTCAGTCTTACATGGTTTTCATTTTTTCAGCTTGGTTTTCCGAATTAAATTTTGCTTTTGTTCTTATTGTTTGAACAGATTCTATCTTCTTTGGTATTGGATCTTGTTCAGCTTGAATAGTTGAATCGGTTTGTATTTGAATAGTTAGATTGGTATCATCGCTATCATCGGTTATTTGTTTTTCTGTGGTCTGTTCCAGTGCAATAATTTCTTTTTCTTGTGTTTTGTTGTTCACATTTTTACTGTTTCCTTTTTTTATTCGTTCTGACTCATTACTAAGGACGTTGTTTTCCTTGTCCTGTTCTATCATATTTTCATCATTTTTTCGGGAATGCAACACATTTTCCAAATCTTCTTCAGATTTTAATAGTCCGATCATATCTTTAGAAATAGCTGATGTCGCAATGCCCATTTTCATTGGATTACCAAACATTGCTCCGTAAGGAGAGCATTTGATTCCCTCATGATATGCTCGATTTTTCATGGCCTGGATAAATTTCAAGCCTTCTGACCACTTTGTAATCTGATTAGTTTCCATCCACGTACTGAGCATATTTTCTATGTCTTAATTTGCACGCTCTACCGATTCTTGACTCTGGCTATGTCTTTGCTTTCCATGTACTACTTACTAAATTCCGGACCATTATCGGAATGAAGGATATTCGGCGCTCCAAAGTGGTGAAAATATCCAATAGATGATACGCGACTTCAGTTGCGCGTTTAGTTTGGAGTGCAAGAAGGATCACGAATTTAGTGAGATGGTCTTGATAAACTAATATAAATTTATAATTTCCGTTTGACAACGTGAGTTCATTTCACTATGAAGTATAGGCTTAATGACAATGCCCTTTTTCAAAATCTTTTGTTTCTTTTGACAAGGTTGGCATAATTTCAAATATGTCATGATAGCCTCAACTGTAATATTATTATACTTGCGGTTACATTCTTTGAGAATCCTTGTTCTTCCACCGTGTCCAACAGCAAAATGCGTTTCTTCGAGAATGTTAAATAAATCGTCGTAACAGACATAATATTTGATTTCTCCATTATTTCCCTTCATCGGGACAATTAGCTTTTCTTCGCCGCCTATGGTCAAAATATCATAGCGTTTTATACGCCTGTAATGAACAGCTTTCTACTTTTCAATGTTTTTTGCAGTTTTTACTTCCTCTAAACACTTTGTCTTTGTATTTGTCCTTATCGAGATAAAAGTTATTATCTTTCTCGTTTGCCACAAGCTCGTCCATTATTTCATAAAGTCTTTGCTTCATACTAGTTCTTATTCACAAATAACTTTTAAACACAAAAGATACAATTAAAAATCAATTTATCGTGCGAGTTCAAACGTGTCAAACAAGCGACTGAGGCGTGCGGAGTGGTGGTGACGGTGCGCGGGTAGCGGGGGCGGCAAGCTACAAGTCGATGCGCTGAGCACGTTTTTTTCAATATTTACCGTGCCATTTTAAATCCTAAGATTTAATAACGGAATGGTGGTAAATGTTCGAATCGTAAATCTTTCGGAACATTTACCATTAGGAATTGGTAGATTTTAGGTTTTACTGGAATATCTTAGGATTTACTGCAGTTCGAGCTTTTACAGTAACATATATACTGAAAACCATGTAGACCTACAGTCCACGATTCAATGACTAGCTCAATTTCACCACACTCGCGATTTGGATTATCTAAGGAATTCCATTTGAAAAGTATATTATTACAACGTTCATGACCGGTCCTCAGACGATTTAAGGCACACCAAATCTTTCCTCTGAGTCAGGAACTTTCTGAGAAGAATCTTGTACGAGGAAACAGGTGGCAATTGAAGTTTGTGGATAATTAGAAAAAGTTCCGAAAGAAAGTTATACTTGGCCTAATTTTTTTCTGATTGTTTGCGGACACGTGACGGAATCAAAATGCAGAGGACAAGTAGGCAGGTAATTGGGGTTGAGCTAATGGTACCACTTATAGAATCATAGCATAATTCAAATTCAATTGGAAATCAATTCTATGCACATGAGCACTATTCAGTCATACGGAACAATATTATTCAGTTTTAGAAGAGATCAGAGATTTGTACGTGGGCACTCCAAGTTTACCCAGCCTGTTGAATATTACTTAATTTTTTCAGCTTCTGACTCAGTTAATTGATATGGGATTTGAATGTTAATGAGGAGTTCAGTGTGAGGCCAAGATATTTTGGCTACAAATCATAACCCAGTGAAGAATTATTATGAGATATTCTCAATTGCCCATTATTTAGATGATCATTCAAATGAAAGCAAGATACATCCGTTTTCGAAGGATCGGTTGAGGCGACTCTCTTCGAAGAAATTGTTCAAAAATCAAGATTGGCAGCCAAAGCTTATTTCGAAGTTAGAGTGATGAGAAGATAGAGCAATATCATCGGCACTAATGAACTTATTAGAGAGAAGTTGTAGGAATATCACTCATATATGCTTACAAATACCTGTGGAAGACAATTAATGAATGTGTGAAAACGACTTTTTCTCTCCAACGAAAACATGAAGCTTATTAATAATAATAATAACTCGGGGAATCTAGTCAAATCAATTAACACCTATGACATTCCAGTGTTGCTTTACTGATTTGGAATAATCAGATGTACTAAGACAGAACTGGATGATATTCAAAGGGAGACCTGAATGATGCTGACAAAGTACAACAATCACCATCCAAAATCATCTGTGATAAGAACAACTTTGAAGTGGAAAGAAGGAGGACGCGGATTGATGGATGTTGTCAATATACATACCGAACAGATAAAAAATCTCAGAGAATTCTTCTCTGCAAGAGCTCGCACCTCTAACCTCCACAGAGTGGTATCGTTGGCTGATGAGGGGTATACACCTCCGAATCTTGCTACCTGTGATGACCTGCTGAATCTACCGTTCATATCAGATACGGAAAAACAAGAGCAATGGTCAAGAAAGGAATTGCATGGACGACATCACCATGAGAAAAAAGCTTCCAACAAACAGTTGATGAAAGGAGAACTATTGGCGGAAATAGAGGGATTCCGCATGGCCATTCAAGAACAAGTCATCGCTCAAACTACTTCGAAAAATTTATAATCAAAGACAGAACATTACAAACAGATAAATGCAGGAAATGCCATATAAGATCGGAAACTGAAGAGCATATTACGTCCGGAGGCGAACACCTGGCCAATACGGCTATCTTCACAGGCAACATTATCCATCAGAAACTTGCACACAAGTTCGGACTCCTGAATGTCTTTCAGCCATATTACAAGTATCAACTGGCGCGCGTATTGGAAAACGATTGTATCAGGTTATACTACGATAGACCTGTTATCACTGACAGAATGGTGACGAATAATAGGCCGGACATAGTGGTGTATGATAAGAGAGCCAGAAAAGCAATGATGGTGGATGTCGCCATACCGAATAATAACAACGTGCTGAACAAGTTTCAGGAGAAGAAGCCCAAATACACAGAGTTTGTTATTGAGATCAAGCAGATGTGTCACCCCGATAAAATAGATATCGTTCCTGTCATCATTTCTTCGAATGGGTTAGTACCCAAATGATTGTATGATAACTTTAAGAAATTAGAATTCCATAACAATTGCTATATAGAATAGCAAAAAGGTACAATTCTTAATACTTGTAGGATAGTGAGAAAATTTATGTCAAGTATATTGTAATCGAGCCTATTTCTTTTGATTGCTGAATCTGGGAGAGGTAAATTACATCCAGCTAACAGCTGAGATAGTGCACAAGTCCACGATAATAATAGTAATTATATTACAGTGAATAATCTTATACAGTTTTTCAATCAGACCATGTTTCCATAACGTTTCATATGCAGGAATACAACTCCTGTTTTCAATTTACTTTGAAATCCCTACTCAATGAACGTTGATAGACTCAGGACTGGATCTAGATTATTACCTTTTCTGAAACGACCTTGCAAATGAGACAAAATTTCATCAGTAATCAGTTCTTATCTTTGATATAGAAGTCTCTCTAATTTTTCGAAAGTAGAATAATTAACTCTACTAATAAATCAATTAAATTGGGATGAATTCTGGGAACATACCATCGAACTCTCTACGTACTGTTTTTGATTTTAAATCACATCTTAGTTCTTTCAATATGAATGTTAGATGAGTTGAACACTTCCCCATTGTAAAAAGAAGGTGCTCAATTTTCGATGATACGTTTGAATTTAAACGATGACTTTGAAGATATTATGCTTATTGGCATGGACCTGCTACTTCAAAAAACTTCTCAAGAAAAGTTTAGTGGAGGCAAGCTGCCTGATCTTGATGGTAGGTACGTATCTTCGTGGGACATAACCATTCCCTCAAATCGACCGTGAAGAATATCCATCTTGGCATTCATTGTGTGGTTCTACTGGATTCATATATCTCTATTTAGCAGTTGATTTGAGGTCGATTTTGCTTATTAGCCTAGACCATTCATACAGTGTGCCTTGTCGTTGAATATGATTTTGTGTCTGAAAATGGGGTTCTCATTGAAAACTCTATGATGAGTTCAGTTGGATCTTACACCAAAAAATTCGAGTTATTGTGGACGCTGATCTTTTCGGACGACATGGCGTTCTTGTGACATACGTGTGATGTCTACTTTTTTATTAACACGGCCGTCTCGAATTTGACCACCAAATGTTAGGGAGTCACTTTGCAGGGCCACCGTGGTTGTCATGAAAAAGAGAAAATGCTCAAAGGAATGTTAATTCTACAGAAAAATTAGTTACTGAATAATAAACAATGTATATTCGGCAGACTCTGCCAACACAACATGGCCTCCACAGCCTTTAACTAAGGTGGATTTTCCTTGGAGGTTACAGGTTGGTACGCGATTTCAGTATCATTATTATTTCTTGATATGAGCTTTTATAGATATTCAAAAAATAAATTGAGGTGTTTCAGAATATTTCAACTGAGGTTTCTCTAATTCCGTGAACTACTTTAATGGAATCATAAAAACATATTTGTATTTTCCAAAATAGTAGTTGTTTTTGGGAGCGCTAATAATTCGTGAAATTTAACCATTTAAACTATTATGATAAATATTGTCCTTATACATTTCAGGTAATCTCTGCACGAACACTTCTACTTTGTTATCCGGAATGTATATTAATCGCTTGGTTGTGCTTTGAAATGCCACGATAACATTATCAGCCAACTAAATATAGAATGACGTAATCGTTCCAGAGCGCACTCAACAAATGAGATAGTTTGAATATGAAACATAATATTTTGGAACATTGATATTCAGTAGTCAAATGATCTAATTGTTTATGAACACTATGAAATGTTCAGAAAAATAATTCATTTTGATTTGGAAAAAACATTGATTCTTTAATTCGACTTTTATGAGAAGAAATTGGTTTACATAAAATAAAACTGAATAAACTAAATCACAACAAACTTATTTACCCTTTGAATCCAACAGTTTTTTAAATCTTATACAAAAGACTGATGTGAAGATTGCGATGCTTTTCCATGTTGGTCTGCTCACATTAGCAAAGGAATTTTAAATGTCACTCATATGAATTTTCTTGATTTATTATACAACTGATGAGGAACGAATGGATCTCACAGTTTTCAGGAATGATTTCCATATCAAAGGATGTGCTTTTCTCTATAAATTAATTCAATTCAATGCAATTCAGTTTATTTGTACTTTGGCCATTTTTTTATGGACGTACATGTCATTCCAAATTCTAATATTGAACATATTATAACATTATTTACAATAAAATAGACTTTTCAGTCTCAAATCGAACAATAAACTGTGACATATATCGAGCATATAAGAATAATTTTTTTTTCACATCAATTAAAGAAAAAGAGTGAAAAATGCACCACACACATGAACCCGAAGGTACAAGGTACAAAAACGAAGTACGAGGAGCAATAAAAACTTTAAAAGATGTCTGACAGAAATTCATTGACAGAATAATATGCCTTTGATGCCAATAATTTTTTATGGTATTCTTGAATGGTTTGTCATGCAGAGTTCTCACAGTCTTCGGTAGTATATTGAACATCTTTTTAACAACGTAATGTGGTGATCTCAAATTTTTTGAGATCATGTTTCTCTACTACCAGAGAAGTGACAGTTCTGGTTTTACAGCCGTGGTAATCAGATTTCGATGCGTACTTGATGAGATTATTTTTTGCAAACAAAAGTGTTTTAAGAACAAATAGTGATGGATAAGTGAGAATTTCCTTTGATCTGAATGTTTCCCTGCAACTTTCTCTAAAACCCAGCCCAAATATGTATGACTCTTTTCTGAATGATAAAAACTCTCTGTGCTTGTGCACTATTTCTCCAGAATATTATATTGTGGCTCAGGTGACTATAAATGAGTGAACAAAATATGTTCATTACGTCACCTATATCGAATTTACATTTTATTCGAGATATTGCAAAAAGCCCTCTGCTGACTTTTTTTACAAAGCTGTTCTATATGTTCCATTTCAAATATTGTCGGTTGAAGCCATCCAGATTAATAGGGTTATTTTGATAATCGGAAATTAACATACACCGTTTTCTTCAAATTGAGTATTAAGTTGTTTGTTCTACACCATTTTTGGAAGTCATTTTTTACTGTGCTAACCTTCTTCTCCAGATCCTCAGATGATCGAGCTGATACAATCATTGACGTATCATCGGCAAACAGAATAATCTCTGTTGTGTCCGCTATATAGTCCACCATGTCATTGACGTAGAGTAAAAACAAGAGAGGGCCGAGCACGGACCCTTGAGGAACTCCAATGTCAATATTCCTCAGATCAGATGTCTCTCCACAAACTCCAACAAAAAATCGTTTACCCTCCAAAAAAGAATGTATTAGTTGCAACATGCCACCTCTAATCCCACATGCCTCAATCTTCCTAATAATGGAAGGATGCGTTAGAATATCAAACGCCATTGACAGGTCATAAAAAAGTCCCGCCACAAGATCCCCTCATCTAATCTTTTGTAAATACTTTCAAGAAGATCAGCTGCCGCACTCTCTCTGGAGCTGTTCAAGCAAAATCCGTGCTGACAGTCTACCACTATTTTATTCTTTGTCAGAAATTCTATTAACCTATCATATAGCAAGCGTTCCAAGATTTTAGATACTACATTCAATAGAGTTACTGGCCTATAATTCATTTCAGACTATGGATCGAGCTTTTTGTGAACAGGGACAACGAGACCAACCTTCAAAGGAATGGGGAATTTGCAAGTACTAAAAGTTAATTCTGCCAAGTATTGTAGAGGGGTTATAAGGATGTCTTTAAGACCTTTTATAACCTCAACTGGTATGTTATCTTTCCCAGTGCTATTTTTTTTAATTCATCTATTATATTCCATAATTCTAGCTCTTTTACAGGTCTAAAAAACAGGCTATTCCTAGGAGATTTCCTCATTAGATCTAACACTGCCTAGATTGGTCGCAAGAGTTTTCTCAGCTATATTCGAAAAATAGTCAGCAAAGACACGTGCGACCTGGTCTGAATCCGATATCACAAAGTCACCTTTTTTTTCAATTTTCCTGTTTGTTTTGGTCTGCCTATTATGGAATGCACCATGCTCCAAATAGTTTTCTGTTTGTTATCGCTTTCTAGGAGGCATTTATTGAAGAATAGTTTGTTAGTTCGGTTTATGTTATTCGATGTTCTTTTTTTTTAATTCTATACAATTTGAATATTCTGGGGCTTTTTGTGTTACTATACAATCAAAAAAGATCTTTTGATTTTGCACTATTCTCTACAATTTTCTGAGTTCACCGCGACTTCGTTCTCCTATGTTTCCTAGCTCTTAGAGGACAAAAAATTTCAATTGCAAATTTGATAGAATTTATAATGTCTGAATAAATGGTATCCACATCACGTCCTCCTCTCACTATCTCACCAAAATCTCCCTCCCTTAAGTACTCTCTCATTGCTCCTATGTTTTTTTCTGGGAACACGCAATATTGAGTAACCCTACTAGCCTCATTTCTTTTTCCCAGAGGGGGTGTTACATGAAAAGTATGTATAATAGCTAGATGATCGCCCAAGTTGGGCTGAATGACTTCCGTCTTATAATCATAGTCACACTTTCATGCCAGATCATCAATTTTTGTACAGCTGGCACTTTTCCATGCTATTCTACTCATATAAGTAAGAAAGTTTGCAGTGTCATCCATTTGGAAAATGAACTACGAAATTTCTTGGTTTATTATACCACGTATGAGGAACAAATGAATTTCGTAGTTTTTCCGCGATAATTTCCATACCAAAAAATGTGCATAATTTTCGATATCAAAATATTATTTTCCGTATAACTCTGCTCCACCTACGAAGGAAATTTCAATGTTATCGATTTGGGAAATGAACTACGAATTTTCTTAATTTATTACTTCACGTGCGAGGAACATATGAAGTTCGTGGGTTTTCCATGATAATTTCCATAATGAGTGATGTGCATGATTTTCAATTTCTGAATATTTTTCAATATTCTGTTTTGCTCGTACAACTGAACAAATTTTCAACGTCACACTTTTGGGGAATGAACTACCAATTCTTATAACTTATTACTCTACTTGCGAGGAACAAACAGATATCAGAAAATTTCCACGATAATTTCTAAACCAAGTGATGAGATAATTTTCAGTTTGAAAATATTTTCGATAGACTATTATGCATCCAAACGAAAAGTAATTTTCAATGTCACCGATTTAAGAAATAAACAACGTTGTTTTTTCACGTACGAGGAACAAATGAATGTTGTTTCTGATGTTATTCTGCTTATTCTAACGAAGGCATTTTCTATGTCACCCACTATGAAAATGAACTTGTAGTTTATTTATTTTCTTTGATTTATAGTTTCTCCACTATAATTTCTATTTCAAGTAATGTGTATGATTTTCGCTATCTCAGTATTTTTTCACATCCTATTCTGCTCGAACTATTGAAGAAATTTTTAACTCGTTTATTTATTCCTCTGTGTACGGGAAAAAATGAATTTCATTGTTTTCTCTGATAATTTCGAACTAAATATCATTTCCAACGATATTCTGCTGATAATAGTGAGAAAATTGTCAATGTAACCTATTTTGAAGTCCGAATTTTCTTATTTTATCATACCGTCTACGTAGAATATATGAAGTTCATAATTTTCCCGCAGTAATTTTCCCTCCTGGTGATGTGCATAATTTTCGCTATCAAAATATTGTTTCCTATAGTATTATACCTTTACAAGTGACAGAATTTTCTATGTCATCCATTTGGGAAATGAACTACGAAGTTTTTTGACTTATTACTTCACGTACGTGGAGCAAACGAACTTTATAGTCTTTCCGCGATGATTTCCATTTCAATTGATGTGCATAATTTTCGCTATCTAAATGTTGTTTTTCATGTTATTCTGCTCGCAATAGCGAAAGGGTTTTCAATGTCACCCATTTGGGAAATGAACTACGAATTTTCTTGATTTACAACTTCACATACAAGGAACAGATGAATTTCATAGTTTTCCGCGATCATTTCCATTTCAACTGATGTGTATGATTTTCGTTATCAGAAAATTGTTTTTCATGATATTCTGCTTATTCTAGCGAAGAGATTTTCAATGTTACCCCTTTGGGAAATGAACTACGAATGTTCTTGATTTATTATTCCATGTACGAGGTACATGAATGTCGTAGTTTTTCCGTGATAATTTCCATTCCAAATGACGTGCATAATTTCTGCTATCAGTATGCGGTTAGAATATTGTTTTCTGTATTATTGTGCTCGTAATAGTGAATAAATGTCAATGTCTCCAATTTGTGAAATGAACTACGGATTTTTTTACTTATTACTCACTTACGAGGAGCATTTAAAATCTTAAATGTGTTCGCTATAATTACTATACCAAGTGATGTACATGATTTTCGCTATGACAATATTGTTTTTCGTGTTATTCTTCTTGTGGAGGAATTTTCAATGTCATTCATTTGGGAAACGTTAGTTTCCATTCCATGTGCATGATTATCGCTATCTAAATATTGATCAAAACATAAATGGAATTTTTTATTGTTTTATTATCAACAAATGGATTGAATTAATAAATCACCATTACCAGGGTTTCAAACTCTCGTTCATCGTCGAACAGATTTAAAACCAAGTACAAAGTGACAAGCAATATATATTTGAATAAGTAGTTATTTGTATTTGAAAAAACGAGATTTTAGGGAAGCAGTTAACACTTATTGAAGAGAAATATTATTTGAATACATCGTGAATTCGGGATTCACATAGATCAGTCTGACCGTTCATCATCTGAAGGTTTTGATTGAAAAGTGATCTTAAAATTTCTACTGATTTTGGGTTAGGTTAGATCGACTTTGCTACTTTTTGGAGTAATGTATAGAACTTTAATTTATCAATACCATGAACAGCGTGGCCTTCTGGGATGCAGTGGTTAGCTAATGTTGAACCTTCATATCTTATTTTGAAGGAACGACCAGTATGGCCTATGTAGAAATTATTGTGAGGATAAGAATTTGACGTCGATGAAATATCTATTTGCGGAAAGTAATTATGATTTATATCCGAAAATAAAATTTTCCCACTCAAATAGTAAAATTACCCTCAACATCTCTAGAAACCTACCCAAATGCACATAACATTTCGGATTGCAATTCAATGATATACATGGCAGTTTCGTTACGTTTATCACAAAAATCTTGAAATAGAAATTGCAACCGTTGAAACGAAAACAATCACATATAGCAATTTGCCAAATATATTCCATTATAAATCAAACAAACAGAAAAATTCATCTCTTTAACATATATTTGACAGATAAGAGAAAATGTGGTGAATAAACTTTCCAAATTGTAATCTTAAATTGCATTTAAACCTCAAAATAAATTTCATCACTTATTTAATGCTATAAATCATATAGAAAGTTTGAATACATCAGGAGTTACCTTGTCCAGACTAATAGTTTTTACATAGGTCAGATTGGTTCCTCATTCTTCTTCCTATGTGTAGATATTAAGAATATCAAACTTCATTCTTTAAAAGTAAACAAGGTTCAACCCAACCTAACCTAACCACTGCATTAGTTCCTTTCCTAAAATTGATAAATTGAAAGTTCTTTTCATACCCGAAATGGTAGAAAACTCAATTCCTTCACAATTAGATATTAAGAATATCAAACTTCATTTCTTGAAAGTAAACAAGATTCAACATTAGTTAACCACTCCATTCGTTCCTTTCCTAGAATTGATGAATTGAAAGTTCTTCACATCCCCCAAATGGTAGAAAACTCAATTACCCAGAATCAATTGAAATTTTCGAATTTTTCAACTTCAACTTTCAGATGATGAACAACCGGACTGATCTATATGAACCTCATTCGCGAAACAAGGAAATTTGAAGTTGTTTTCCAAAATGGGTGACATTGAAGGATGTTTCACTAGTATGACCATATGAATAAGAAAGAAAACAATATTTTGATAGTCAAAATTGATATGTTCCTTGTATGTGGAGTAATAAATTAAAAAAATTCATAGTTCATTTCACAAATCGACATTGAGAATTTATTTTCTTTCTCGAGTACAATACGTTTCTCGAACTTGGTGAATGAAGAACAAAGCTTACAATTTCGTAAAAAGAAAACTGTACTCGAATGCGGGCTTGTAACCGTGGGTTGAATCAAACATTAAGGTGTTGACAAATTTAAGCAGCGGATGAAAAGAGTCGCTATCTACACATCAGATCCAAAAATAATATCTTAACTAGATGTGGCTGTGAATGGGTTTCAGGTTCAATAGTAGAACGTTCAGAAATTCACAATCGTATTCTAAGAAAACAAAGATGAAGTGAATAATCACGTCGTTCTAAAGATTTTCCTACAATCTGAGATATGTACTCAGTCAAAATAAATTCGATCAATTATTGTAATTCCAATTAGACAAATAAAAATCGAACAGTGTAATTCATCAGTTACAAGACAGTAGCTGTTATTTATTTTTATTACCAATCCCTAAAACATTCGATTTTTGACCAGAAAATTATGTTATTTTACAGATGCAGATTGGAAAACCATTTTATCTCTCAAATTGGGATCAAAGCCATTATTGAAGGTACTGTGTTATATTCATTTTTTTATTGAAATTATGTTCTGAAATGAAAATATCAGTCACAAGAAGTCTATGAATTTATTATATGCCGAAAATTCGTGATGCAATTGGTGAACAGGTTGGCCAAATTTAGATGCTTCAGTATGGCGGCTTCGTTAAGTATAAAAGTATATATCCCGTACTCTGTTTTTCGTGTAGAATACATCACCGCGAACAAATCATGTCAGCTTTTCAACTTTCGAGTTCTCAAAAAAAATTTGGAATTCGACGATACTCAAACTCATCAATTTCGGAGCTACGTGAAATTGGTTTTGACATTTTGTACACAGTTTTTTCGTAATAAACAAATGGTTATAATTTATTTTTGTATAACGGTTTTCGAACTATAATGTGAGCTTGTGATTATCGTTAAAAAGCTTTATTGTTCAATATAATTCCCCTGATGTTCAATACACTCTTTCCAACGATTCTCCAATTCATGTATTCCTTCCTGGAGCGTGATTCCGGAAGGCCTTTAATATACCCGTCAACCGTGAACTTCTTCATTTAATGAGAAACGCTATCCAAGTAGACATTTTCTGAGGTTTAGGAATTAATGGAGAGAGCCATATCTGTTGAATAGGGTAGATGTTACAAGCGGTTGTATTTTAATTCGGCAAATTTCGCTTTTACAATATCGTTGGTATGAGCAGGTGCATTGTCTAGGTGATAGATGATTGTTTAATTTTGCAAAGCAGGTCTCTTCGCGAATTTTTGCATGCGGCTGGCTTTTATAATATTCTCTTGTTATTGTTTTGCGGTTTGAATATAATCAGTTAACAAAATTCCTTTTGCATCTCAGAAAAACTAATGCCATAATCTTCTTTTCAGTTTTGATTCCTATATTTGCTTTGCTGAACAACAGGACTCAGTCTACTATGCGGTTTTTTTTCGCACTTCAAAATCGTAGTGGTGAGCCTTATTATCATCTATAGTTACAAATCGATGCACAAAATGAGTAGAATTCATCCGGAAACGGGCTAAATGTTCTTGAGAGAATCTCACTCGGGTAACTGTTAAGTTAACAAACTTGGCCCATTGCCTATAGCTTTCTCAGACCTAACTCATTCTACAAGATATGCAACATATTTTCAGTTGATATGCTCATAGCTTCAGTGATTTCCTCTTGGTGAATCGCTCATCATTCATGAACATTTCTACAGAATTAATAATTTGGGCAGTAGTAATATTTTCTATACGCCCTGAGCAAGGCTAATCTTCAAGGCTTGAACGGCCACGTTGAAATTACAAAGTCCACTTGCACACCATTGTTTTGGAATTAGCATCATCATCCATACATTTACCATTTCTTTTTGAGTTTCCGTAGCTTTCAAACCTTTTTCACCAAGAATTTTATTACGGCAATGTGATACGTCTACTTCTAACGGCTTGGAAACAGAGAATGAAATGACATATCGACTCGAAATTTCATGTGCGATCAAGCAAAATATGAATCCGTTCAATACAGCTATAAATTTGTTTCTAATATTTGACTAAATGTGTCACTTCGCGAACTTTTCAACGAACCTGATATCATGTGCACTCAATTTCTCCTTTCATGAAATGTTTTCCTGAATAATGGAATCATATGAATTTTCCTCAATTTCACTTCTGGGGTGTATGTCAGTTTATAGTCCTAATTGAAATCTTATTATTCTGCTTTCGAAGAATTGATTTTTACTATAATAATTGGGATTGAAATCAGAAATATAATTATCGTCTTTGAAGGAAGAATTTCAATATAATAATTGTGTATAGTAACGATTTCATTTAAAATACCGTATTCATATGCTCATATTGGCAAAATAAAAGGATACCTTTCTCTTTGTATTAATAATAATTTCGAGCGGATCCTTATACTTCCAAAAGAGTACAAGCCAGTTCTCATACTCTTAGAGGAGTAAATGAGTATTCATAATAGAGACATTTTTCTTCCAGCGAAAAATAAATCCTTCGATAAAGGTGAGTTTGGTTAGTTTCTGGGTCAACTCCGAAGTGAGAAGTTGTTCAGTACGATTCTTAGCAGAATGGCTGATTTCATGGGTGTCAGGGATGTTGAACATCACATGCTCCGTTTGCCTACACTTGTTCGCGATTTTAAAGCATTATACCGGTTTGAAGAGGAAAATGTACAGTTACTTTCAAATAGGTTCTTAGGAATTAGTGAAAAAACTCGAGGTGGTACGTTGTCATCTGTCCACAAAATGAAGATATGTTTACGTTACCTCAGTGATCCAGAATATCAGAATAGGTTGAGAACTCGGAGTGAGTCAAGCTACGGTATCTCGCACCGTCAATGACACAATTGACAAAATATATGCACATGCAAATGAATTGATTAAGTTTCCTGCTACCAACAATAAAATAATGCAAGCGAAAAACTTATGGCTAAGTAAATACGAATTTCCAACAGTTATTGTCGTCATCGATTGTACTCACATAGGGATTCTGAAACTGAATCTTCATGGGGATGAATACATTAATCGAAAAGGAAAACTAACAATGAATGTGCAAGCTACATGTGATGCCAAAGAAATGTTCACTAGTGTTGACGTCAGCTCGCCTGGATCATGCACGACTCAAGAATATGGAGAAATTCTCAAATATGCTTACAATTAAGATATAGGCACAATGTTGTGTTACTTCGGGATGATGGATTTGGGATAGCACCATGCCTAATGACTCCAGTCAGAAATCCTACTGCAAGAGCTGAGTCAAATAATAATAAGCTCCAAAAAAAAGAGGGGGTAATGATTGAACGATGTTTTGGCCAATTGAAACGCAGCTTTTCTATTTAACATTACGTCTATCGTATGAAATTGGAAAATGTACCAAAAGTAATAGTTACTTGTCTTGCGCTTCATATGTGGCGAAATTTTTGGGTGACTCTGATTTCGATACAACTGAATTGATATCAGAAGAAGATGAGCTCGAAGATGAGGAACATGATGAGGTAATCAATAATAATGGTGTACCCCCTCTTCGTCACCAGGAATAGGAAATCAGAAGAAACTTGATGCGCATTATAAACAATTTTGATGATAATTGAATTCAGTAATTTGTACATTTGAGAAAGAACGGAGCATAAAATTAATATTCTACCGAGTTTTTATAAATTAAAATATGTTTGTTGTCCATCAAAAATAATTTTGGCTGTAAAATATTTAAGTTTCATCATTTCGAACTTCTTTTAATAATATTGCTTCTGCACAATAGTACTTTGGTACTGTTGCAAAAGAACCAAGCGTTGTAGTTCTCTGTTAGTGAGTCCCTTCGTTTCGTCTGTCTCATACTTCTGAGTTGAGATAATTTATTTCGATGATAGCACTAACAATTTACGCGCCATGGAGCTAGGCACCTGGTAGATCGAAATATCCCTTGCTTTCTCCTTGCTTGAATGACGCTCCGCGTCCGAGGACTTTTAGTTCTGTAGAGTTTTCAGTTCCTTTCACCTGAAGGTTCTCATCTTCATTCACGCCAATTTGATTTTCCCTCTTTATTTTTCCAATCGTTGGAGTGCTGTCTCTCTCCATAGCCTTAAGTAATTGTTTTTTCCCAATGTACCAGTTTTATTGCTTTATTCCCCGTTTTGTTCAGGTCTGTTTCCTTTTTTAATCTGGATTTCATGTTGTTCAGTTTCTTCAAAATACCTTTTGTATCAATGGGTTTGCCAAATCTTGCCTAGTATTTCTCCAAAAGTCTATTAACAGTTTCATCCTCTATTCGTTTCATTTGTGGAACCTTAGACTTTTCCAAAATAACAGGAGAAATGGCCACTCTTTCCGTCAAGAATTCGAGTTCATTATTCACATTTTCCTAACATCAATTCCACTTTTAATTTGTGAGCATGGAAAATGCATTTTCACAGTATGAATTGATAAAACATTTATTCACAACTGAGTACCTACTTAATCAAAAAGTGCAGTAAAAGAGGGAGGAGCACCACTTCAGACAAGTCCTTATTTGTCGCTTAGTGTCAATCTTCTTCCTGCGCGAGAAGGATATCCTTTCAGGTATAAGGTATTCATTATGAATATAAAAAGATTGATATTATCTAATTATCTAAAATATAATTTAAAGATTATAAAATATATAGTCATATAAGACAGAGAATATACCTTCGACCAGTCGAACATTCATAAACAATTAATTTTAATCACAAACAACGCACAAATTATCGTTACTGATTTTACATATTTACATTTGGGAAAATATACACATTGAATAATTATTGGTGGCTTAACTATTTGACATAAATTAAATTGCCCTATATATTCATGAATCCATCAAAATCTCTTTGAAAATTACTGCTTTTGGTTCTTTTTGAATTAATTTCTATAATTTCCAGAATATTTCGCTTTGAATCATTGAACTCAATAGTAAACTTGTGAAGATTTTTAATACCATGTATACCCATTCATTTGATCGTATAGAACTATATAATATTCATTTTCTAAATTCTTCTATTTTAATACGGTTTGGTATTTTTTATAATGTTGAAGTTCATTTGAAGTTTTAATGTTGGTGTGATGCGACCATGGCATTTTCTTAAATTTTGTTTGAACTCTATGATTCTGTGAAAGAGTTCAGCGGTCACCAATTCGGTAAACGAGATCGCCATTTTAATGCTTCCTCAATTCCTATTCATGCCAATGCTGTTATTTAGTGAATCAAAAACGGTCGTAGTATTAGGTTAGGAAAAAAATTCGAAATTTCCGTGGAGAGTTTACGAAATTTCCAAATATTTGAAAACCTAAGAATCAAGGTCAAATTTGTTTTCAGCAGTGTACTGTCCACGAAAAAATAGCATGGTCAAAGGAGGTAATATTTTATATTACTATGAACAAAAGTAGGCAATCGTGTCACAGTTTTTCCCAAAATTTGAATTGAGGTCTCAAAATCTTGGTGATCAAGAGGTCCGGTCTTTTTGGGAATTCAATATACCGTATCAAATATGGCGCTTTAAATGCATAGTTTCATGGCACATCAACTGAGAACAACTATAACAATTATTTGTTCTGAGGAATATTCCTACAAAATGTGTGTCAATGTAGTTCTGGAACGTCCATTGATAATCGTAGTTTTCTAATTTTCAAATGGTGGATCCAATATGCTGTCCCACTCAACCAATTTTATTACAATAAATAATTTCGTACAAATATCGATGTCGCTCTAAAAGTTATTCTAACATATGAATTTGAGAACAGTTGATTGATATGAACTATTGAGAGATTCTGAATCTTGTTTATATGAAGTACCATCCTACTCAACCATAGCACCTAAATTTTGATAAAAGGCAAGAGTTCCACAACTTTGATCATTTGAGCCCAATAAGCTCTCTAAAAAAATATAATGTCCCTTGCATGTCACTATTCATGGTGTTTGATTAAAGTGAGTCTGTTTACTTCTAATTTGATTACAGAGTCCACTTATGTCTTACTGTATGGGGTACTCGATCAAAGTTGAGTTTTCTTACCCCTTGGTCGAGTTGATTGATTAAACTCCTTGAATCATTATTGTACTTGAATTGGCTAGGTTAAATCCACCGTGACTTTGTACATGAATTTGAAATTTCAAACTGATATGTCAAGACGACATTGAGAATCCCAAAAACTATCATATAAACTGGTTTGAAATCATTCTCGAAACAAAATTGGTTGGGACGGCATTGTTCGCTACATTAGATCTACTATTTTCAAATCCCAAATTCATATGTGAAGTTAATATTTAGGGTACTACCTTCTATATCGATACTTCCTACTGATCTGGTATTTGTTGCGGTAATGTCCGCCATATTGTATCTACAATTTCGAAATAAGAAAATTTCATCAATAATGTAAATAAACTATTCTATTGACACATTTTATAAGTATATTCCTCAAATTAGATAATTTTTATTTTTATTCTTGTTTGAGGTACCATGAACACGTTGTTTCCCAAGCGTCATATTTGATGAGCAATATCAGAACTCTAAACTTTTCTCAAATCTTGACTAGCCAGCAATTCAAGATCTCATACGACTTGATGGTTGAATTTCGGGAGTACTGGTGATCGTTGATACGTTTTCTTCCTATATTGTTGTTGTCCACTCCACAGAAGATATATTAAATATCGAAACTTTGCCCTTCATTTCTATATTCATTTGTACTCGGCGGATAGATGCTTCATTCATTCAGTTCGTTTTCTAGTTTAATTATATGAAATTTGGAAACTCATTACACTAAAAGCACTGAAGATCTCATAACCAAAACTTGGCGATACGCGCGTCAAATTTTTAACGCGCGTTGGCATCATCAAGAGATGATGCACGAAATCTAATTCTATCAGGCTCTATCATTGATAGTCAATCTATCTCAATTTCTTTATATGAACACATTCAAAAGGGTTCAATGTATCCGCGTTTTCAACATTTTTTATCAATTTTACATTCTCGAAATCTATTCTACGGTCTTAATCAGAAGCATGTTGGGCAACGCTAGTTTTTTTGTACATCCCTATTGTAAATGTGTTTGTCTATTATACTTCTTTCAGCAATCTTCACAACTTATTTCATATATACCACTCTTATCTAACGCATTAGTTTTCTTTTTTGGGTTTTCAAGTTAGCTTATTATGGTTGAATTTGATTGTAAGCCAATTTTATGTTGATATTTTCAAATTCTTTAGTGTATCGCGGACCGAAAGGTGAGGAAACGAATTTTATCTTTGGTTTTCCAGGTTGAAGAAGAGTGGCATTTCACAATTTTTTCTTTTATCTGTGTCTATTGATTAACTATCGACTAAACTATCTTCATAACCATTCAAAAGTTGTAACATTTCTCAAGAGAGTTTTTCCATTCTGAAACCTCTCTTGATTTAGAGAAAAACAAATCAATCTGCGAACTAGGAAACGCAAACTAACCATTTCTTGTTGTTCACAATGAAATGAGTTGGAAGGAATGTACCTATTTGTTGCAGTACTCTTTGTTTATATTAAATTCTAAGGAAAAAGGAACACAAAATATTTCACAGAAATAGCACTGCCACAAGTACATTCTTTCCGACTGATTTCATTGTCACCAACAACAAATGGCTAGTTTATATTTCCTTCTCCACAGATATATTACTTTTCCTCTGAATCAAGAACAGTATCCGAAAAAAAGCTCTCATAAAGAATGAAGGTACTTTGAATGGATGTGAAGATAGTTTTCTTGATAAGTTGATCGATAGACAAAAAGATAATATAAACACGTCGAATGCCTCTTTTCTTCGAACTGAAGAATTAAAAATGTAATTCGTGTCTCCACACACCACGATCCGCCATACACCAAAGGTTCACAAAAATATTCGAAAATATCAACTTAAACTGCACAATAAATTAAATTCAACCTTGAAATGCTCACCCGGTAACCCCAAAGACAACACTAATAAGTTGGATAAAAGTGTCATATGTGAAATGAGTTGTATATATAACATCAATTGAACCAGGTTAAAAGAACATAAAGCACATTTATAATACGGATGTATAGAAAAATTCGGTGTTGTCTAACATGTTTTCGATCAAGACCCTAGAATTTTCACAATGAAAAATCGGTAAAACTTTTAAAAACACTAATACACTGAACGCTTCAGAAAGTATCCATATAATGTAATGCAAACATCCACAAAATAGGCAAGAAGGTCTCATTCCGTTCAGTGTACTCTACAGTCTGTTAGGTTAGATACGCCCATTAATAGCGAGTTCGACCAATCAGGACCATGGTTCGTCGGAACCGTCCAGTAGCAGGGATAGCTTAGGCATAAATGACAAAGCGGTATCGAATTAGTTTACTATAATTCATTGATGATGCCAATGCTGTTATTTAGTGAATCAAAAACGGTCGTAGTATTAGGTTAGGAAAAAAATTCGAAATTTCCGTGGAGAGTTTACGAAATTTCCAAATATTTGAAAACCTAAGAATCAAGGTCAAATTTGTTTTCAGCAGTGTACTGTCCACGAAAAAATAGCATGGTCAAAGGAGGTAATATTTTATATTACTATGAACAAAAGTAGGCAATCGTGTCACAGTTTTTCCCAAAATTTGAATTGAGGTCTCAAAATCTTGGTGATCAAGAGGTCCGGTCTTTTTGGGAATTCAATATACCGTATCAAATATGGCGCCTTAAATGCATAGTTTCATGGCACATCAACTGAGAACAACTATAACAATTATTTGTTCTGAGGAATATTCCTACAAAATGTGTGTCAATGTAGTTCTGGAACGTCCATTGATAATCGTAGTTTTCTAATTTTCAAATGGTGGATCCAATATGCTGTCCCACTCAACCAATTTTATTACTATAAATAATTTCGTACAAATATCGATGTCGCTCTAAAAGTTATTCTAACATATGAATTTGAGAACAGTTGATTGATATGAACTATTGAGAGATTCTGAATCTTGTTTATATGAAGTACCATCCTACTCAACCATAGCACCCTAAATTTTGATAAAAGGCAAGAGTTCCACAACTTTGATCATTTGAGCCCAATAAGCTCTCTAAAAAAATATAATGTCCCTTGCATGTCACTATTCATGGTGTTTGATTGAAGTGAGTCTGTTTACTTCTAATTTGATTACAGAGTCCACTTATGTCTTACTGTATGGGGTACTCGATCAAAGTTGAGTTTTCTTACCCCTTGGTCGAGTTGATTGATTAAACTCCTTGAATCATTATTGTACTTGAATTGGCTAGGTTAAATCCACCGAAGTGACTTTGTACATGCATTTGAAATTTCAAACTGATATGTCAAGACGACATTGAGAATCCCAAAAACTATCATATAAACTGGTTTGAAATCATTCTCGAAACAAAATTGGTTGGGACGGCATTGTTCGCTACATTAGATCTACTATTTTCAAATCCCAAATTCATATGTGAAGTTAATATTTAGGGTACTACCTTCTATATCGATACTTCCTACTGATCTGGTATTTGTTGCGGTAATGTCCGCCATATTGTATCTACAATTTCGAAATAAGAAAATTTCATCAATAATGTAAATAAACTATTCTATTGACACATTTTATAAGTATATTCCTCAAATTAGATAATTTTTATTTTTATTCTTGTTTGAGGTACCATGAACACGTTGTTTCCCAAGCGTCATATTTGATGAGCAATATCAGAACTCTAAACTTTTCTCAAATCTTGACTAGCCAGCAATTCAAGATCTCATACGACTTGATGGTTGAATTTCGGGAGTACTGGTGATCGTTGATACGTTTTCTTCCTATATTGTTGTTGTCCACTCCACAGAAGATATATTAAATATCGAAACTTTGCCCTTCATTTCTATATTCATTTGTACTCGGCGGATAGATGCTTCATTCATTCAGTTCGTTTTCTAGTTTAATTATATGAAATTTGGAAACTCATTACACTAAAAGCACTGAAGATCTCATAACCAAAACTTGGCGATACGCGCGTCAAATTTTTAACGCGCGTTGGCATCATCAAGAGATGATGCACGAAATCTAATTCTATCAGGCTCTATCATTGATAGTCAATCTATCTCAATTTCTTTATATGAACACATTCAAAAGGGTTCAATGTATCCGCGTTTTTAACATTTTTTATCAATTTTACATTCTCGAAATCTATTCTGCGGTCTTAATCAGAAGCATGTTGGGCAACGCTAGTTTTTTTGTACATCCCTATTGTAAATGTGTTTGTCTATTATACTTCTTTCAGCAATCTTCACAACTTATTTCATATATACCACTCTTATCTAACGCATTAGTTTTCTTTTTTGGGTTTTCAAGTTAGCTTATTATGGTTGAATTTGATTGTAAGCCAATTTTATGTTGATATTTTCAAATTCTTTAGTGTATCGCGGACCGAAAGGCGAGGAAACGAATTTTATCTTTGGTTCTCCAGGTTGAAGAAGAGTGGCATTTCACAATTTTTTCTTTTATCTGTGTCTATTGATTAACTATCGACTAAACTATCTTCATAACCATTCAAAAGTTGTAACATTTCTCAAGAGAGTTTTTCCATTCTGAAACCTCTCTTGATTTAGAGAAAAACAAATCAATCTGCGAACTAGGAAACGCAAACTAACCATTTCTTGTTGTTCACAATGAAATGAGTTGGAAGGAATGTACCTATTTGTTGCAGTACTCTTGGTTTATATTAAATTCTAAGGAAAAAGGAACACAAAATATTTCACAGAAATAGCACTGCCACAAGTACATTCTTTCCGACTGATTTCATTGTCACCAACAACAAATGGCTAGTTTATATTTCCTTCTCCACAGATATGTTACTTTTCCTCTGAATCAAGAACAGTATCCGAAAAAAAGCTCTCATAAAGAATGAAGGTACTTTGAATGGATGTGAAGATAGTTTTCTTGATAAGTTGATCGATAGACAAAAAGATAATATAAACACGTCGAATGCCTCTTTTCTTCGAACTGAAGAATTAAAAATGTAATTCGTGTCTCCACACACCACGATCCGCCA
This sequence comes from Cryptolaemus montrouzieri, assembly GCA_013387265.2. Taxonomy (NCBI): domain Eukaryota; kingdom Metazoa; phylum Arthropoda; class Insecta; order Coleoptera; family Coccinellidae; genus Cryptolaemus; species Cryptolaemus montrouzieri. The sequence goes on from JABFTP020000062.1 coordinate 35,132,689, forward strand.
TACACCAAAGGTTCACAAAATATTCGAAAATATCAACTTAAACTGCACAATAAATTAAATTCAACCTTGAAATGCTCACCCGGTAACCCCAAAGACAACACTAATAAGTTGGATAAAAGTGTCATATGTGAAATGAGTTGTATATATAACATCAATTGAACCAGGTTAAAAGAACATAAAGCACATTTATAATACGGATGTATAGAAAAATTCGGTGTTGTCTACCATGTTTTCGATCAAGACCCTAGAATTTTCACAATGAAAAATCGGTAAAACTTTCAAAAACACTAATACACTGAACGCTTCAGAAAGTATCCATATAATGTAATGCAAACATCCACAAAATAGGCAAGAAGGTCTCATTCCGTTCAGTGTACTCTACAGTCTGTTAGGTTAGATACGCCCATTAATAGCGAGTTCGACCAATCAGGACCATGGTTCGTCGGAACCGTCCAGTAGCAGGGATAGCTTAGGCATAAATGACAAAGCGGTATCGAATTAGTTTACTATAATTCATTGATGATGCCAATTTTGTTGCCGAAACGCTCGCTGATTTTTTTGAATAAAGTATTAGGAGGAGTGAATTTATAATATCTTTGCCGAACCCAATTGATTCTTAGTACTAATATATCTTTGACGTATCTAAATCAAAAGGTAATATTTTTGCTCATAAGATTAGATAAGATCTATCCGCTAATAAATGAAATTCTCCAAATTACCAACAAGATCTCGACCAACCAACGACTCAGTTTAGTTATTGAAACTATAGTAGCTTTGAGTTATATATATTACCAACGGTGATGTAAGCTATTTTGCTTGAGATCTTCCTCTATGAAATCAATTGCTCCTACCCGTTAAGTGGATACAATTTTCCAATGTGTATCATAAGCAATTGAAAAATTGAAAAGAAATCCCTATCTCAATATTCAATGAGAAAAAATAATTCAGAAATCATGAAATTCCCCTGAACATTTCATATTTTTTGTACTATTAGCATATCGTTTATGAAGAATAATTTGCCATCAACTGTATCATGAACAGATTTCAAATGAATTCCGTTTTCTATTTGTTTTGAACATTGCCGACTTTCAGCAAAGTCTTCTGAAAGGTTAAAGTTTTCTAACCTACTTTCGATTACCTTCAAAAGAATGGAATGGGATGTATATTCTAAGGGAAACGTGGTGTTGGGATTTCAGTTTCTCCGTTTTGCTGCTCCATATACGAAACTAGAAAGATTAACGTCTTGAGGGTTATAAAATGAATACAAACGTTGGTACTAGACGAGTTCCAAATCCCAATTCACATTCGAGTTAGCAAGTTTAGGGAAGTCTTATCTGAATAATTATTATCTCCGAGCCCACTGCGCCTTGCTAGAGATGCTAGTTTCAACTAAATTCTAAATTAGTGTAATGCTGATACGTTACATCTTTGTCAGAGAAAGGGCATTGTACAGAAGTGCAGCGAACGTATGAACGAGAATTGATCCCTGTTGTTTATATTTGAAAATTTGTACGAATATTTTAGTTAATATGTAATACGTTTTTGAAAGATGTCCAGATCGCTATCAGTTTCACGGTTTTTTGCAATGAAACAGCCCAAAGTTTCATACTTCTGTCCAAGAATTGAATATTCAAAAAATTGCTTAAAACGATTTTCAAAATTTTTATTGATGCTGAAGTTGGCACAACTGTTTTCTATACTGACGCGGAGCTTGAACGCGATCTGTCATTTAGTTTGTTTGCAATGCTCGATATTGTCAGTTCTATCAAGTGTGTTTATGGGACTGTTCCATGAATGTTTTCCTCCGAAGCTTGTCCAGCTGAAAAGAGGTGAGAATTTCGCGAAAGATGCAGAGATAGCAGAGTGCAAAAACAGGCTGGGTGCTCTACAAGTCATATCGAATTGTTAACCGGAGTTTAAGCCAATTTTTAATGATTGTAAAAAAGTTTATCGAAATTTACTAGTTAGAAAACGTACAGATTTGTATCTGGACAAAATAAGTAGGTCAAACAACAAAATGAAAACAATGTGGAGCATCCATAATGAGATAGTTGGTAAGTGCGGGGCAAGGGATTCGCCTATGGAAGGAGACCCAAAAAATGTAGCAAATCTATACAATGAGTATTTGTCTAAAATAATGCCAGAACTGCTCAGGGGCAGAGATGTCGCTGAATTGGTCTGCAATATCCCAAATAACCCTCAGTCAATGATTCTCACTTCAGTAATTGTTAAAGAAATAAAATAATTAGCCAATACAATTAGCACATAAGTGGTGATGATGAGGTACCCATAAGTCTGATTAAAGTATATATCAATGTAGTAGCAGAAGTAACATGCTATATTATGAATGATTAATTTAAGAAAGGTATTTTTCCAGAAAAACTTAAACTGGCATTAATTACACCAATTCATAAAAAAGAGACTTCGAGTAGTTTGGGAATTACAGGCCGATCAGTGTCCTGCCGTCATTCTCCTAGTTGTTTGAGCTGGCAATGTGTAGTAGGTTAATGGAGTTCATGTCATCTTGCGGTTTGCTTGATGCTTATCAACACGGGTACATAAAGGGTAGATATGTTGTCACAGGTGTAATGCAATTTAGGAAGAACATTATAAAATCGTTTGAAAACAATGAAATACTCTACAGAATATTTTAGATTTATCAAGAGCTCTTGATTGTCTCTACCATCAGTACTTACTTTTGAAACTAGACAGATATAAGGTAAGACACAATGTCTAAATTGGTTCCAATCTTATTCAACCAATAGGAAACAAAGGGTGAAAATACTACAAAATGGCAAGGCAACCAAATCAGCAATAATAGATAACACTCACGGCGTTCCTCAAGGAAGTATCCTAGGACCAATAGTATTAATTAATTTCATGCATGATATCATGGTCGCAACAGACGATGATACAGATACATGTCACATTACCAACTACGCAGATGACACAAACCTACTAGTGGCAGGAACAAATTATCCAGATTTGTTAAAAACAGCAGTAATTCATTTAGACAGATTACATAACTGGTTCTCTAAAAAAAGACTAATTCTGAACGCAGAAAAAACTAACACAATCTTCTTTAGAACAAAACAGGAATGAATAGGGACTGCCACATCAGTTATAAAACCAGGAAATGAAACCAGAACCCTCAACCAAACTTTTAGGTACTGTGAAATCACCATATAGAATATTTAGGAAAAAAATTAAATGCAATTAGCTATAGCTTGAGAGTAATAAGCAAATATCTGAATGAAAAATCTCTGAGGATTCTGTATTTTGCCAATTCTGAGAGTGTGATGAAGTATGAATTGATTTTTTATGGATCGAACGCCAAAACAGTAGAAATTTTTAGAATTCAAAAAAGGACGATGAGAAATGTTTTTGGATTGACATTTAGAGAATCTTCCAGAGATATCTCTAAGAAAAATAATATTATGACCATATATGCTGTTTATATTTATGAAAGTTTAATACATCTGTTTAAGAACAAAGCAAAATACACTGAATGCTCGTCTCTTCACAATTACGAAACAAGACATCAAAACCTGCAATTCCCAAAACATAGATTGACGGCATCTGAGAAACACCCCACATATGCAGCTATACGTTTCTTCAATGCGTTGCCGGACAACCGTGAAAGGTGTGGTGGTCTCAGTATCTTTAAAAAACAGGTAAAACAAATTTTAATAAAATTGGAGCCTTATTCCTTGAATGATTGGATTAACGGAAAATAGGGTAGAAGTAGGACTAGGTATAAATAAATGACGTTATTTCACCTAATGCATATTGTTCATTCAGATAGATTTTCATTAATGTTTTGCTCATGTACATTCTTTGAAATATTTTTTTGGTATAATTATTATTACCATTATTATCGTGGACTTATGCACTATCTCAGCTGTTAGCTGGATATGATTTACCTTTCCCAGATTCAGCAATCAAAGGGAATAGGCTCGATTACAATATACTTGACATAAATTCCCTAACTATCCTACATGTATTAAGAATTCCAGCTTTTTGCATTTCTATATATGTATTCTTATGCAATTCTAATTTCTTAAGGCTATCATGCAAAGTTTTGGGTATTAAACCAGTCGAGGATACGATGACAGGAACAATATCTATTTTATCGAGGTGCCACATCTGCTTGATCTCAATAGCAAGGTCTGTGTATTTCGACTTTTTCTCCTGGAACTTGTTCAGCACGTTGTTATTATTCGGTATGGCGACATCCACCAGCATTGCTGTTCTGGCTCTCTTATCATACACCACTATGTCCAGCCTATTATTTGTCACCATTCTATCAGTGATAAGAGGCCTATCGTAGTATAATCTGATAGAGTCATCTTCCAATACAGGCGCCGGTTGATACTTGTAATATGGCTGGAAAGTATTCAGAAGTCCGTACTTGTGTGCAAGTTTCTGGTGGATAATGTTGCACACTTGATTATGCCTGTGAAGATAGTCCGTATTGGTCAGTTGTTCGCATCAGGACGTAATATGCTGTATAGTCTCCGATCTTATATGGCATTTTCTGCACCTATCTGTTTTTAATGTTCTGTCCTTCAAAATAAATTTTTTGTAGTTGTTTGTAGCCATCACTTGGTCTTGGATGGCCATAAGGAATCCCTTTGTTTCAGCGAATAATTCTTCTTTCATCAACCATTTGTTGGAGGCTTCTTTGTCGATGTGTGGTTGATTAATCTCATAGTGATATCGTCCATGCAATTCCTTTCTTGACCATTGCTCTAGTTTTTCAGTATGTGATAGGAACGGTAGATTCAGCAGGTCATCACTGGTAGCAAGATTTAGAGGTGTATATCCCTTATCAGCCAACGATACCACTCTATGGTGGTCAGAAGTGTAAGGTTTTGCTGAGGAGAATTCTCTGAGATTTGTTATCTGTTCGGTGTGTAAATTGACAACATCTATTAATCCGCGTCCTCCTTTCCGCTTCAAAGTTGTTCGTATCACAGACGATTTTGGATGATGGTTGTTGTACTTTGTTAGCATCGTTTGGGTCTGCCTTTGAATATCATCCAGTTCTGTCTCAGTCCATCTGATTATTACAAATGCGTAAAGCAACACTGGAATGGCGTGGGTGTTAATTGCCTTGACTAGATTCCCCGAGTTCAACATTGATTTCAGCACAGTCTTCAGACGCTGACTGTATTCTGAACGAATCTTCTCCTTTGATTGTTTTTGGTCTAGCAATCTGGCTTATTGGTATCCTAGCCATTTGTATGATTCGCCATCTCTCATGCACTGTATAATTTCACCGTTTGGAAGTTGTGTTTCACCATCTATGACTTTCCCTCTTTGAATGTTCAGGGTCTTACATTTTTCAATCCCGAATTTCATGTGAACATCTGCCGAGAACTCACGGACAGTCTTCAGCAAATTATCCAATTGCTTCTTGTTCGAAGCATATAATTTGATGTCATCCATATACAGCAGGTGGGAGACTGTATATTAATTCCTATCTGTTTTTATCCTAATCCGTATCCTGTTCTATTGAGCATTGAGGACAATGGGTTCATAGCTAAACAGAACCATAGTGGACTCAAAGAGTCTCCTTGAAAAATTCCACGAAGTATGGGTATCTCGTCGGTTTTAATTGATTTATTGTTCATGTTGGCCTGCAGAGACGTGCGCTAGTGTGGCATTGTTGTCTTCAAGAATTCTACCAGGGCTGGGTGAATTTTGTATATCTGCAATACTTCAACAAGCCAAGAATGGGCGGTACTATCGAATGCCTTCAGATAATCGAGAAAAGCTGAATGAAGATTCCGATGCCCTACGGGTACCTGTTTCATTATCACAGAATCGATGATGAGTTGTTCCTTGCAACCGTGGTGTTTCTTTCTGCATCCTTTTTGCTCCTCTGCTAATATATTGTTGTCATCAAGGTGTTGATATATTCGATTGGATATGCATGAGGTGAGTATTTTGTGTGTTGGCAGGCAAGTGATTGGCCTATATTGAGACGGATCCTGTGTTCTATCGCTCTTAGGTAGCATATATGTTAAGCCTCGTGTTAGGAAAGTGGGTGTTTTGTTGGGATGTTGAAGAACATACGTGAGCTGTTTCGCTAGGGCTCCATGGAGCTTATCAAACTTCTTGTACCAGTAGTTGTGGATATTGTCTATACTTGTGGCCTTCCAATTGTTGGTCGCTCTAACTACTGTTGTGATTTCTTCCTCCGTTATTCCTTCGAAGTCCATATGTTTGATATCAAGGCGTTCTTTTTCATTCGTGATCCATTCCGCATCTCTATTTTGTTCTTTGGAGTTCGACCATAGTTATGAACAATAATCGGTAAAGCACTGTGCGTCAGGTACTTCTCTGTAATTAATTGTTGGTCGCAGTTTTGTTATTTCCCTTATGAAAATTGGCCGCGTTTTGGAGGAACCTTTGGTTTTGGTGTTTCCTTTCAGTACACTTGACGTATATTGAAAGCCTCTTTGCCTTTGCTTGGAGTATCTGTTTCGAAGTGTCCATATACACGTCGATGTGTTGTTGGTGATCAGGGTGTTTTGTGTTCGTACCAATTTTCCTATAAATTTTGTGTAAATGTGATTTCAAGCGCCTTGAGCGTTTTCTGTTTCTCAGGAATTCTGTGAGGCGACCGATTTCTGCTCTAATATTATCAATAACCTTGTATTACCATTATTATTATTATTATATACCATTTTCATAATGGATGAAAATATCGAACAAAGAATTTGTCTCAATTTTTGTAAGGGAATTTCGTGTGCCAAATCAGTGAAAATACTACTGAAGGTTCACAGTAAATCGAATTTATCAAAAAAACGTGTATATGAGTCGTACAGTTCATCCAACAGCGGCCGAGATATGGTGGAAGATCTGCCTGGCTCGGGTCGGCCATCAACATCTTCAATTGAAGTTAACATTGATAAAGTGAAAAATATGGTAATTGAAAATCGTAATTCAAGTTTGAGAGAGACAGACAATTAATTCATTTTCTGTGCCTCATGAATGAATTCGTACCATTTTAAACGAATGTTTGGTCATGAAACACGTTACCGTTCGTCTATTTCGAAAAAAACTGAATTTTCTTGGAAAATTGAATCGCGTGAAGGTCGCTGAAGACATGCTAGAACGAGTCGATTCCGACCCCACATTCATAGAACGTATTGTTACTAGTAATGAGACATGGGTTTATGAGTTTGACATGCGAACCAGTCAACAAGCTTCGTAATAACGCCTTCCAATTGAATCGAAACCGAAAAAACCCCGTCAAATTCGTCGAAAAAGGCTAGATTGTGAAAAAACTCATAGATTTTGCACCACAATAATGCATCATCTCACAAGGCTATCATTGTGAATGAATTTCTGACCACAAACTCACTAAATACCTAAATGATTCGTTTGTCACTTGGCAAAGGTTTCACAAATATTTATCAAAAATAACATAGTAGACATATGTCTACTATAAAGGTTTACAAACTCGCCTATCCAGAATACGCCAAAATTTTCGAGCAAGCCAGATCAAGGAAACTAGAAAATGTAGAAGATGCAACAGACAATATGAGCACAGAAGACTTATGGAAGTATTTCAAGAGCACTCTTCTCGATTCTGCTAAAGAAGTATTTGAAAGCAGCAGAAAGAGAAATAACGCAAAACAAACGGCATGGTGGACAGATGCAATTAGAGAGGAAGTGAGAATTAAGAAAAGAGCATGGGCAAATTATCTCAACTGTCAAACTAAAGAGAAATATGAGTTATACAAACAAGCAAGAAAACGAGTGAAAGATCTAGTCTTGGCATCTAAAAGAAGAAAATGGGTACAATTTGGGGAAATAATAGAAGCCGGGAGCAAAGCAAACCAAAAGCTATACTATGAAGTAGTTAAATCATGTAGAAGGAAAAAAAACTCTGACATTTATGACTTCAAGCACAAACATAGAGAAATACTCATAGATGACAGGAAAGTAATGGAAAGATGGAAGCAATATTTTCAAGAGTTACTTGGGAGCGGAGGAAACGGATTAGAGGATAGTGAAGTTTGCATAGAAGAAGATAGAGACCAAGAAAAGATAATAAAACAGGAATGACAGGAAGCTATAAAACGCTCGGAAATTGGAAAAGCCCCAGGCTATGACAAGATTACGACCGAAATGATCAAGAATATGGGACAATATGGAGAAGACGTGCTTTCGAAAATATATAATAGGGTATGGCAAGAAGAACAAAATACTACATAGGAGAGATATCAAAGTAAAAATTATAAGACTGATAATAAATATATATGAAAGTAATAGAAATTGCATTATAAGCGGAAAAAAAAATTTCAAGACAACGGAGGGACTTAGACAGGGGGGTAGGCTTAGTCCTCTGTTGCTTATAATCTTCATGGATGAAATAATAAAAAATTGCTCGACAAAAGTGAAGAAAATTCAAATTAGATATAGAAACTTACAGCGAGTAGAAGTATCAGAAGGGGCGGATGATGTAATGATAATGCCAGCAATGAACTTCAGAACTTGAATATATGGAACAGAGAATCAGAGAAGAGTGGTATGAAAATGATTAAAGGAAAAACTAAGGTAATAGTGATTGGAACAGGAAAGGAAGACATAAATATACAGATAGAGGGGACAAAAATAAAACAAGTGGAAAAATATAAGTACTTAAGAGTTGAACTCGAAAAATCAGGAGAGCAAGATGCTGAAATCAATGTTAGGATCGAAAAGACCATGAAGACATTTTATGCTATCAGCAACTATTTCATACATAAGAGAGAAGTGTCAAGAGCCACAAAATGAAAGTATCCGCATCTCTCTCTCTCTCTCTCTATATATATATATATATATATATATATATATATATATATATATATATATATATATATATATATATATATATATATATGATATTTGGATGTGAGTCATGGGTTCTAGATAAAAACCAAAAAGTAAAATTCAAGCTGTCGAAATCAAATATCTTAGGAGGGTAAGGAGAGTCACAAAGAGGGATAAGCTAGAATATTGACATACGAAAGGAATTAGGAATTGAATCAACTTTGAAATTTATAGAGGAAAGGTAGCTCAGCTGGTGGGGACATCTTCAGACAATATAAATATATATATATATATATATATATATATATATATATATATATATATATATATATATATATATGCTGAGACAAATATCTTCCGCGACAAACTTCGCGAAGAGTCTACATATGTGAAACGGAGACAAAAAGAATTATTCAAAAATCCGTAGATCAATGAATAATCCTTCCTGACAAGAGCTAGTTCCCAAACCTGCCCACCATGCACGCAGCCCCCAAGAGCCACAATAGTGCAACTAAGCAGGATGCCGAGAAACGAAGAGGCAGGCTACAGTTTCGACCTTATAAGGAGCTCATGAGTGTCGCATATCGCTTCTCAGCATCCTGTAAAGCAACATCGGGATACCCCATCGATTCCAGAAAGGACGCAACTTGTACATACGTACGAGAGTTGCCCTCTATGGTCCGAAACGGCGAACCCGCTACCGGAATGCGAGAAAGATACGAACAATAACAAACAGATGTGAAAACATTAGAAATTCCAACACTTGGAGACATCTTTCGCCGGTCCATGGTTAGAACTGGAAATGAGAGAATGGTACACTAGGATAGATATTTTGACTGCTCATCTTGAAATAATACATACTGAATTGGCTTTCCGCTTACATTCCGTAGCATTTGACCTTCTCGATCAGCATATAAGAGAAGAAATCAAGCACCTGTGCCATGAACAATACAAGAAACAACAGAATAAGTTGAAACACCTCATCAAAAACAGTCGGTCTTCATTGGTGGCTAATAGTGAACCCACTCCAGAATTTAATTTCACCCAAGAATAAACAATTTTTCAGATATTCTTTTCAATGAAATAGAGACAGAACTTTTAGAGAAAGGTTTCAAGTATTATCTGAATATAAATAATTTGAACGATTTAAAAATGCTACCCACTAACTCTGAGATAGCTCTTAGCTCAATAGAAGAGTTGTACATGACAAAACTTATGGAAACGTAGTCTGTGCTAAAAAAATAAGACATTCTAGATTGACCAAAAATAATAGGGAATTAGCAATTGTTAGATCCATACAAACAAAACGTAAAGACCATAATTCAACCCTTTTTAAAGCTGATAAAGGTAGCACTATTACGATTTTAGAAACTGATATGTAAATTGAAAAAACAGCAAGTCTTTTTATTCCTGAAAAATTTATAGAATTACATGTTGATCCTACTAACAAATTTCAAAACCAAGTCGTACCCAAAATTCACAAGGTAGATTGTACCATGAGACCTATTGTTTCATATGTAAGTACTACAGCTACTAAATTATGTAAATATTTACACATCATACTTTGATACAACACAATTCAATTTACTCAATACAAAACTATATAATTCACCAATCACTTGAGATCTCTAAAAATTCCGATAAATGCTAAATTAGTATCATTTGATATAAGAGTCAATATCCGTCTACACCCTGCCGAGGGTGTTCAATCCAATAGTACATTAAGCCCCACTCATATAGAAGAAACGATGTCAGCTGTAAACCTATGTCTCCAACAAAGTTATTTTAGGTTAAATAATAAAATATATCAACAATTAGATGGTTTACCTATGGGCTCTCCATTGTCTCCGTTATTAAGTGAAATATTTATGACAAATTTAGAAAATAGAATTTTCAGTTCCCCCAACATCCTAATCAATAATTTACTTTCATGAAAAAGATATGTTGATGATATGTTCTGTCTTTGGATTGGCACAGTCAGACAACTCATTAGTTTTTTTTATTTAATAAATAATCTCATCAATCCTAGGGTTATTAGCGATGTTACAACAACTGTCAGATGCTAACAATATTTATCGATTTCAGGAATTTAATTAAGTTAAGGAAGTTACATTTTGGTCCAAGTGCTTCTGTGATGTGTGGTATCTCGTTTGCTTCTCTTTCTGCTGCAAATCGAGGGCACATTGTTATGATGTGACAAATCGTCAGTTTCTCATCGCAGTGGTCACATTTGGGCTTTGGTTCTCTACTAATTGAATGGCCGTGGGTGAGTGTTGTATGACCAATTCTGAGCCGTGTGATAGTCACTTGTATTTTTCGCCCTGAAGGTAATATATACCATGCTTTGACGAACGGTTTGACTTTTCGAAGTTTCGAGGACGTGTTCGACCACCTGGTTTGCCATATGCTGTTAATTTTATGTCTTATACTGTTTTTCAGGTCGCTCGTAAGTAACTCGTTGACACGGACGGAGTTATTGTCATAGCTCGATTCACGGGCGTGAATTTCCTGGAAGCCTATGTGAGATGGCACCCATATAAAAATAATTTCCTTTGCTCTTGATCTTTCCAGCTCTAGTTTAATTCTATTTCTTTGTGTATATTCTCTTGATCGTTTGGAGAGAACTGAGAGAATCTGTTGAGATGGGGAATTTCTCTTCTCGGGTAGTGTTGATGAATATTATAGCTTGTAGTAGTGCGTAGAATTCAGCCGTGTATACACTGCTTTCGGATGGTAATTTGAATTTCAGTACTGAGTCAGGTGTCACTATCGCTGCTCCTACCCCTTGTTCGGATTTCGATGGATCAAAATATAGATCCGTATAATCATCGTATTGACTCATATTTCGTAAATTTTGATGGATAAGTGTTCTTTTTGACGAGTACTTATCGAAACTGGTCAGGGTCATAATTATGTTAGGTTGTTTTATTCTCCATGGATGAGGGGAAATTATATGTTGTAGGGAGACAAGAAGGCCGTGCTAGGTTAAGAATAGAGAGGTCAGTCCGTACAAGAAAGTGAAAGGGTGTTTTTTATGAATTTCTCATTGTGCTCATATTTTTAAGTATTGTTGTTTTCATCTGAATTACTTTTTATTGCGTAGGTGAGTCTCAGATACATTCTTCTATCGGAAAGTGATGGTTCGCTGGCTTCACAGTATAAACTTTTTGTAGGACTCGTTCTGAAAGCTCCCAGTATCAGTCGCAATGCACTGTTGTGTATTGTGTCTAAGATTTTCAGTGTAGGTTTGTTCGCTGAGGAATACGCTACTGCGTACCAGTCTAGCTTTGATCTAATTAATGTTCGATATAGTGTCAACATTGTTTGTCTATCTGAGCCCCGTTCTTTGTTTGATATCGACTTTAATATGCTTAGCCCACAGTTACACTCCATTGCTAGTTTTGTAATATGCTCCTGCCAATTTAGTTTTTCGTCAAGAATCATTCCTAGAAATTTCACACTATGTTTAGTTGGCAAATGTTCAATATATAATGTGATTGTTGCAGCAACAATAGGTTTTTTCGTGAAAATTATGTATTGTGTTTTCTCTGTGAAAAAGGTGAATCCAGTTTCTTTTGACCATTGTTCAAGACTGTTCAGGCAGTTCTGCAATATAGCAAAAAGGTTCTCCGCATTTTTGCTCTTTCTATATATGACTAAGTCATCAGCGTCAACAGTCGTCCTTTGAGTGGAGTTTCCAGGTTATTTAGGACATCGTTGATGGCAATCAGAAATAGTGTTGGGCTCAATACTGCGCCCGGTGTGATTTTATTTTCTAAGTTCCTCGTAGATGACAGTACACCATTAAGCTTTACTTCAAATTTCTGGTTTCCTAAAAAGTTTTGGATGAATGCTAGGCAGTGTCCTCGTACGTTATGTGAATGTAGACTTTTCGTTATCAGATATTTCCAGACAGTGTCGTATGCTCCTTTGATATCAAAGAATAATGCTGCGCATGTTTGTTTGGTGGCCAAGGCTTCATGGATTTCAGTTTCTATTGACAATATGTTAACCATTGTCTACCTGTTGGGTCGAAAACCACTCTGCTGTGAGATTAGGATTTTTCTACTTTCGAGTGTCCATAAAAGACGGTTATTGACAATTTTCTCCAGTAGTTTGCTCATGACATATGTTAACGAGATGGGCCTAACGACTCCGGGTCAGTTCTACTTTTATTTTCTTTCAAAATTGGAATTACAATAGATTTTGTCCATTCTGTTGGAAATTTATGATTCAGCCATATCAAGTTTCAGAAGGCGCTCACATGTTTTTTTTGGTGAATGTTTTATAAGTGTTATTGGAATATTATCCGGGCCTGCTGCAGTGTCTTTGAAAGAGTTTAGTTCTTCTCTGAATTCTATCAGTGTAAAAGGTAAGTTCAGTGGATCGTTGTCCGCTGTAAAGCAATTTATTTCATGTTCGGTTGAAGTCTTGAGGTTTATGAAATCAGCGTTATAATTATTTGTGCTGGATCGTTGTTGACATATTTCCGCAAAATCATTGGCAATTTAATTATTCGTGGAAAGGATTCTACCATTCAAATTCAGTAAAATTATATTGTGGTCAATATTTGAACCTGATATTCTTTTAATTTTTTTTCAAATTTCGGTCATTGGTGTTGAACTATTTATTGTTGATAGGTATTCTTTCCATGATTCTCCTTCAGACGTTTTTATAGTAAGTCTTGTGATAGCCCTCAGTTTTAGAAATTCGATTTTATTATAGGGCAAAGCATTTTTGCTCGCTTTATGGCGTTTTCAAAGTCCTTGTTCCACCACGGTACAGAGCAATGTTTTTTGATATGACTTGTTTTCCCAATAGCAAGTTCGGCTGCTTGTATGATGATACTCGAAAAAGCTTCTAAACTTTCGTCGATGTCTGAAACAACTGTGCAACTGTTGATATTCGATTCGATATATTGTGAGAAAAGATCCCAGATTGCTTTTTTCAGATTCCATTTAGGTTTTGGGGGAGAATCGTTTTTTTCTTGATTATTATGAATCATTATGGGATAGTGATCACTGTTATATGTAAAATCTAGTCGTTGCCAAGTCAGTAGAGGGTACAAATCACTATTACATATCGATAAGTCAAGTGGTGTAGCTTTTCCTGTCACAATATTGAATCTGGTAGGACTACCATCATTCAAGAGGGATAATTTAAGGTTATGCAAAATAATCTTCAATAATGCCTCCTCTAGGATCGTTGTATGTGGAACCCCATAGTTGATTGTAAGCGTTCATGTCACCGACTATAATTCTCGGGAAAGGAACTTGACGAAGTGTGTTTTCTAGTTAATTTTTATTTACGATTTCCTCCGGAGGTAAATATATATTACATAGGTTTAAATTCGTTTTTCCTGATATGGTCACCGCTACTGCTTCCAAGTTTCCCGTCAATGGTTTTTGTGTGACGTCATAGGTTTGCTTGATCATAATTGAAACTCCACCACTGGCGATATTTTGATTTTGTCGTATTTTATGGTAATGTTGGTATTGTTTCAAGGCAGAGGTATTATCGTGTTTCAAATTTGTTTCTTGTAAACATATTATATATGGTTCCATATAGATAGAATAATTTGTAGCATTGCTAAGTTGTTGTGGAACCCGTGTATGTTCCACTGAAGTATTCTTTCAAAATTAATATCTGCCATACTACACTATATATCATACTGTTATCGCAAACTGCCCTAAGAGCAGTCGCTTTCTGTGTCAGTGGGTAGGTCCTGCTGAATTTGTATATCGAGGTGATTCATTAGTGTTTTCCTTAATTTGGTAATTCTAGTTTTAGTATATCTTTCCTTGGCCAAGGAATATATTTTCGTCAGCATATCTATCAATGCCGCATAGTTTTCCGTGTAATTTTCGGTAATACTAATGGGTTCAGATGAACCTTTTATATTTGTAGTAAATCTGATATTTCATCGTAATCTAATATGGAGGATGGTTCGTGTGTGGTTATGAAATCTTTTAATTTGTTTTTGGATGGGTTATCGGTTTCATTTTTCATCTTTTTGGCGATTTGTATTAGAGTTTTCGGTTGCATAAATATTTCTGATCCATCTTCTTTTTCTGATACAATGGGAGGCGATAGGGTTTCGTCAATACCTCTTTTTGTGCTCGATAGTAATTTGTTTCTTGACGTTGAGTTTTGATCAGATGGTATTGTTTCTTTTCCACTGATTATCGATACTGGTTCGATTTGTGGATATGTTAATGGTAAGTCAGAAGAAGGGAGTGAAGAAGCTTCTGCTGTGTTTGGACCTGCCACTAGGTTCTCGTCGGAGGTGTGTGGAGTTGTAACTTGGTGGTTGTTCTGAAAGATCTGATTCCTCTTTAGCTATGTTACAGTTTGCGGCTGTGTGCCCTGGCTGTTTACAATTATAATATGTCATATTCTCGCGAGAAAGGAAAATTAGATGACTATTATTATCGTAGTGTACTCTACAAGACTCTGGAATATTTTTTTTGTTGGCTTGATATATATTTGTCTGCAGAAGCTCAAAATGTGACTGAATTGGGGCAGGGATGTACTTATCCTGAGTGATGTCATTGGAGAAAGAGATACTAATCCTAATTTCTCAAGTTGTTCAATTAAGATGTCATTGGGAATAGAAGGGCAAACATTTGAAAGGATTTTTCTTTCGGAAGGCGTCAAATATCGTCTGGTTTGAATTTTCTCAATATTCACTGTTATAGTGCCATCGTTTTTGTTCAAGAAACTGTCCACCATCGACTCGGAGGCTAGATATATGCATATCCTATTGTTTGATAGTTTGCAGCAGTATAATATGTGTTTTGGATCGATAATTTCTCCCAAAGGAATGAGATAATCTTCCGCTCGGGTATCAGGAATAGTTTAAAATATAATGGCTTGATGTTTGGATGGGTTTTTCAGTTATGTTAGAACAGTAGAGTAACTTCTATCAGTACGATTTTCCTTTTGGGAGCTACTGTACTCAGTAGCTCCCCTGGGTTTTCCCTCCATTTCCTGGCTTACTAAGTACTGACCTGTCTATCTCTGGTCATCACTTAGAGACAGACGGGTGCATATGTTGCCCGGTATTTTTTGTTTTGATGCTTATGTTGTTACAATAAAACAATGGCTATCAAATGGATGAGATTCTGGAATTTCTTATTAATTATGGTAGGTAAGTAGTGTAAGAGTGTTCCACTTACAGTCTGGAAACTGGAGAGTAGTCCTTACATTTTCACCTATTACCGAGTATAACTGTAAAATCACTGAATGAATAGCGTTTTTTCACAATTTTATCGAAGAGCCGATATGAAGCAATGAAGCAAACCGATCTGATTTAGGTCAGGCCAACTCATTAGTTTCCCACACTTTTTAAATTCTTTTCGTCAATCGATTCAATTTAAAATGGGAAATGAAAATGTGGAAAATCTTCGAACGTCTTGGACTTGTCGATTAGTAGGGCTCATGACTCACTCGCCTTTAAAATATACAGAAAACCAACCTATTCGGCTACCCTGATTCCAAACAGTAGTTCCCAAACACAGAGTATCAAATTGAGTGCTTTTCATTCATTTGTACACAGATGCTTTCTATTCCTTTGTTAGCTGTCGATTTTGAGAATGAAGTTCAAGTTTTAAAATTAATCACTATGAACAACGGCTATGAACCAAAATTAATTGAGACCTTAATAAGACAAAAACGACATATACTTTTATTGCAGAGCATTTATCCGTTACATATTGAGAAATCTAACAGATAATTTCCGATGAACTATATTCTCAATATTATCAACAAAATATGTAACAGATTACATAGAAATTATATCAACAATATCAGCCCAAAGAATTTGGGTTCATTATTGGTTAATACTAAAGATAAAACAAAATTATTGGATAAAAACGGAGTAAATAAAATACACTACAGTGAATGTGAGACATTCTATATAGGCCAAACTGGAAGATGCATCGAGAAGAGAGTTGAAGAACATAAAAGATCTATTATCCAAAATAAAAATTCTACTGGTTTTTCGGACCGCTGCATCAACAAAAATCATTTCATAGATTTCGAGAATATCGAACTCATGCATCCATGTAATAAAGGAAAAAGAATGGACATCTAGGAGATTATTGAAATTACGTCCGCTCATAGGAAAAACTAGCCAATTCGCAACGACTGACTAGACTTCAATTTACCTCCTGTTGTGAATGCCGTTATACATAAGTGAAATCACTCATTTTGAATTTAGTATTGTATTACTCTTGATAATGGGCTAACAACCCGGAACATATGTCGAGTATTTTTAATAAATATTTGTGAAACCTTTGCTAAGTGATAAACGAACCATTTATTCATTATGTTTCACCAAGTGTTAAGCGAGAATTCCATACATATTATCAACGAATACCTTCGAATAATCACCGTATTGACCTGGCTTTTTTCTTTCTAGAAAACTCAAATTACCTCTTTTAGGTATCCGTTTTGAATTAGAATTAGAAGACACAAAAGAGAATTCGCGGCGAGAACTGAAGTCGATTCCGGAATTTTTTCTTATTTTTATTTCTTCGGAAGGGGTGTACTTTGAAGGTGATACAATAAATTTGGATGAAAAATAAATATTTTGTGTTTCATTGACCTTTACTTTCTCGACAGAATATAAATCACTCGAATTTCAATAAACTTTATCAATATAATAGTTATGAATCATGAATAACAGAAATTAACGGATCATACAAAGTTCAAAATAGTTTACTATCAATGAATTTTTGTATGTTCGTGTAGTCTTATGTCTGTGATGAGATAATTATATCATCATCATTATATTATATCAAAGGTAAAATTTCACCTCTTCTACGGCATCCAACATTTTCATTTCAGTATTTGAGGTAGCTTAAAGGAACTTTGCAAAAAGTATTTTTCGGAATAGGTCATGAGATATTAAGTTGTTGTCACCATTAGTTGCAAAAATCAGTAATGAAACTTTTGATAATTTTAGCTCAAACTAATGGTAGTACTTTCCTATTGTTGTATTCTATGTTTTTATCGTGAAATTGTTATTTCAGTTAAAGATAAGAAGAATTCTAATAAAGAATAATAATAACACAATTTGAAAAATTAGTTTTCTAGACAACGTAGTTTTCTGTGAAGTATTGATTTGTGTATTCTATATGTTAGTCGATCCACAAATGTTTACATTTTTCTATTAATTGATAATGAAATTCCCCACATAGCCTTCAGCGACTATATCACCCTTGATGCTGTTTGATTGTCAGCAAATCAACCGCACAAGTTTCTGCAAGGAGAGTAGTTGATGTACAAACAGGAGTTTGCCAACTTTGCAACTTAGCAGGCAGCTTATCATTTTCTATAAATTTTGAAAATAATCATTTTTATGAGTTGAACTCAACATTTTTCATTTGAAAATTGGCTGGAAAATCTATCTTGCTCAACATATGACATTGAGCTAAATGTAATGGTCTCTTATTTCAGTGCAATTTATACCATAAAAAGTCAATATATTTTCGTTTTGTTAGGAATGGTTACGTAAACGAACTAGAGAGAAAAGTTAGTATATCTTTCGGAAAGCTCAAGCAAGTCTACAATTAATTATTTAGAATAGCGAATATGAGTCATCGAGAACAAATAGGCGTATTGTGGGGGAAAGGTACATAAAGCGATAAGGGGAGCCTCAACGTCCTTGTTTATTGACTGAAGTGTATCAGCAACCCGTCAGAAAATCAGCAATGTTTTCTCTACTTATTGTATTTTGTTGATAATCTTCAGAATGACGATTCGAAATTTGTCTTTCCATAAAGTTAATTTTTTTAAGGATAACTCGGTAGTTAACATCGAATATGAACTGTACAAGGTTGAACTCTTTAGAAATGCGACAACGAATAACTTGTTTGGCAATTTTTATCATTCACATCTCGAATTTAATTCGACATACGCGAGTCATATCTGACTTTATGGGAATAATTGGAGATACATTGTACAAGTACATTGAGTCGCTTCCCCATTGTTATTCGGTGAGACGCTCTATGGACCTAATAACTTTTTTTTTGTCGATGATTCATATAAGAACAATAATAAACACTTGGTGATTGACGATCAAGAAAAAACTAATTGTAAAAAGTTCTTTTATATTTTTGTTTAAATCAAAAAGGGTAGTCATATTCAAGATTGAAGAATATGTAAAATACTCTGAAAAAGATTCTTCGTTTCTCACGTTATCATAAAATCTGATTTTATTACACTTATGATAGATCTTCAAACTGAACTTTGTATAGGGGGAGAGTTGGTGTAACATATCTTCGGAAATATTTTATGATTCTGTAAGTGATCAAAATTATTTCATAACTTTCAGTTTCTTTTATAAACTAGTTTTAGTTCTAACAATAGCAGTAATTATTTTTGTTGAAGCAAGTATTAAACACAATTTTAATTTAATCTCATCTTGTAGAATAATGAGCAAAAGTTTTATAATTCGTTAGATATGATTTTTTGGAGAGGTTTAAGTTGACAAACATTTCAAATGAAATACTAATGTTGAAATAGGATTTCTTTGGAAATATCTATTGCTGCGGCCTCTCATAATGTGTTACTTTTCAATACAGTTGTGACATACTTAAGTACAGGAATCAAGATGCAAAGTGAAACAGGATCAGTGACATGCTGAAAAGCCAGTAAAGATGAAACTGGAGAGGTTGCAGTTTCCTGATATATTGTAGCTGATCCCGTACTGAGTACGTGGAAAGTGTTCGAAGTGTCGAGTGTTTCATTTAGAAATGCTCATCAATTTCAAAAAAGTATGAGTTCGGTCCTTACAAAATAAAATTGATCCATGAACTTAACGAAGATGATAACGTTCGCAGATTGAAGTTTTGCTAGTTAATGGGTGAAAAAATTTGCAACTCACAACTTATTTGCAGCATGTTTTTTCAGATAAATGCTCCTTTTACCTTCATAATTCTGTTCAAGAAAATAATTGCAGATATTGGTCGGATTATTGAAAAGTATACCTATACACAACATTCTGGAAAATTGAATATATGAGCTGGAAGTTTTGGTGACCAAATCATATTTACCATTTGATAGATTAAATGTACATAGAGCTAATAGAAAACTATATTTACTCAGAGTTACAAATATAATTTAAGTGTAATTTTTTAGCAGGTTAGAGACCCATAAGGCATCTCCTTGGTGAACATTTTTCAGGCAGATGGATTTTGAAAAGAGGTAGTATCGAATGGTCTGCAATTTCATGTAATTTGTCGGTCGGCATTGGATATTTTTGTCATGAGAATGTTCAAGAGGGAAAATGCATGCACCAGAATTCAATTTCTTAGTGCACAAGTGCCGGAAAATAAATAGCGAAATGTCCCAAAATGGATGGAAGGATAATATTTTCCATATTGATTTCATTGACACAAATGGTAATATCATATTTTCTCCTATTGTTCTGGAAATACTCCATCTCAACGAGAAATGTATGATTAGAAAATGCAATTGATTCCTCGGCCCTTCCTTCCCCATAAAGATTATAAGCTGCCCCCTCGAAGGAGGTGTAAATATCGAAAAAGTATTTCTTCCTTAGAACTAGGGTTCACGTGTCGAACTAAATTCATTCATTTACAGGACAATTAATCTAGATGAAAAGTTTTCAATGTACTATCCTTTAAATCAATTCTGATGGATCTACCATTTTAATTTTATAAAAATTGCTTCAATTTTTATTTCAAACTTTAAGTGACGAATAACTGCTGTTGGAACCTTTTAATCATTCAAATCTGAAATTTTCTATTCATATTTTGTACATATTTAGTGTTATTCAATAGATTCTGCGTTTTTTATAAAACTAAAATCTTAGAATGCAATTTTACATTTTGTCTTCGTCAAAATGTTTTTTAAATCTCCTCAATTTATTGAGAACTAAAAAGTAATTTGTATATTACATATAAAGATTCATAAATATTCAGGATAGTGAAAATATCTACCATAATGGTTAATTTCTTCAGATTTTACCCTACTTTTCCCTTCAAAAGTTATCTCCAAAAGAGAATTCTTGTCCTGTAACATTGTTGGTGAGTATTTCAGCATATCGAAATTATTGTTTCGGTATGGTCGGTTTTTACAATTTTCAATTCATTATCTTCATTGTGGAAAACTTCGAGTTAATTCTGCAGAATTTCTGTATAATGGACATAATTTGTTGCCAGTTTTCTCTTATTCTATAAAGCTTCAAGCTTTCTGGTATCTAGTCACTAATCTGAAGGGTGATCGTTTCAGCCCTGTCAGAGTATTTTTCAGAATTTGTTTTAGACTATTCTGTGTGATCCAGCATCCCCACCGAGTTGCACCTATTTTGAATCCCTATTATAGTTCTAGAAATTCATTGAACCACAATCAATTCCGAAGTTCTCGATCACTATCAATTGACTCACAAGAAATGCTTGCCCAAAGTTTCTGTTGGGGTGGCTATGCGAGTTTCTTTGCAGTCCCATGCATCGTCGCGCAGCCAATTTTCAATTGTAAAAGAATTTTAAGGTCGAATACGAGATTTCTGTTACAGGAACACCCATTTCGTTCTTCAACTGAGTATGCGTCAGAACGAAATGGTGGATGAATGAATTCGGGAATGAAATGACCATATTCGAGAGGAAACTCTTCAAGAATGATTGTACTGATATGAAATGTATTGAAAAATAACGTTTTCTGAAAAAATTGTAACCAATGTTTAGTAATTAAATCACAGGGTTATTTTTGGAGATGGAAAAAATCAGGATATACTAGTTTGTTGGCACGTAGCAGGTATTATTCTGGAAAGGTGTGAAGGGGACCGCAGTTTTCTTTGTCGGTAACCAGTCGAATTAACATCTGTACTTTTTTAGTCACTAAGACCTGTGCTGGAAAAATTCCGAGATTGGAACTACGGAACATGCCTTTTCTGCATACTACGCATTGATATGATTTTTTCACAATTCTTGGCTACTATTTAGAAAACTATTATTTGAATGTTTCAAATTATGTTGTGCGTAGTGAATTGTTGTACCACATCTCAATGCAGATAAGTATCTAGAAATTTTGAAGATTCATTTTTCACAACTGCTAAATGAAATGAAATTCTCCTATCATTGTTACGGATTTCCAATTTTCAATTAGATGGATCAGACGGTTATTGTGGAAAACTAGTTTCACATAAATTTTCTAAATAAATGTATAGAATATAGATTTTAGATTAGATTAGAATATCCAATTATGAGGAGTTACGTAGCGCAACTGATGAAGCGTCCACTTATCTGTGGAGAACATTCATTCATTTATTTGAAGTCTAGAAGATTCACCTCGAAGATACAATTTGAGCTTGCAGCATGATATGAAGCAATTTGAACAAAATATGTGAATAACAATTATTGTGTAAATTTTTGTTATTATTATTAGGTTTATTAGGTTCTTCAAGAACCATCGACTCCTTATGACAAACTTTCAGAAACAAATTCAATCAAAAACTATAACATTTTGGAAATTAAATTAGAATTCAGGAACGAAATTTATGCTATGAAATTTCGTGAATGCAAAAACAGTATTATTTTGATCGCTGAATCTGCATAATTTTTAATGTTCTGTTTTATTATCATGTTGCTTATTTGAAATATAAATAATATGTTGAAGAATTAGTCCAAATTTTTTTCTTCAGTTCGTCAGACGTGGATGACTATATTTTTCAAATATGAATTCACATATACATACAACTTTAAGGAGGTATTTTGGTCTAGAGCCCTACTCTTTGGGTATTTTCAAGCCAATCATATCTAACGAATAAAATGAAGAAAACTTTTCGACTACTCCACCACAATCTATAAAAATATATCTCAATAAGGAAATAATATTTTTCACGTGAATGGAAATTGAATAATTGAATTTCCGAAAATAATTTCAAAATTTGTAGATTTCTCAAGTGAGTAGGCAAGGGTCGTTAAAACGTCAATTCTCGGGAGCCAATTAAACAGAGATACTGTAAGTGCTACCTCTAGTACGAGATATATTGTACAGAAAACATCTACTTGCGAAGAGCACTTTCTGAACATTTTTGCTTCATGAGCTGTAGACTGTTCTCATCCGAGTGGTATTCACTCTTCTTCGCCTCACTTCTGTCTAACCCATATTCTCATTTGTTAAGTACGTATATAAAAACAAGTATACGAATCAATATTAACAAGAAGATTTACACGAAAACGAAGGATACGAGATAAAGTAGCATGAAAAAGAGCATTAATTTAACAATTAATCACTATATTATATCTAACATCGTACAAAAACGAAAAAGAAAGTTAAATTCTTCCGATACTCTTTCCTCGCTGTTTCGTCTCCATCCAATAATACGTTAACAAGCTAATGGAATGAATTCTATTCGTCGTAATGGTACAAAGTTATTTAGTTTTTCGACTACAAACAACAATTTAAGTATTTGAACTCGCTTCTGAAAATACAACACCAAAAACTCTACTTAATTTGTACTTCTTATATAGCATCATTTACGCTGTTTGCTTGTTAAGAAATACGAATAATTGTATCTAATTTGGTAATTAGGTGAGTTTATTGGATTTTCTCGGGCTTAATGTTCACAAATAGCAACGTCTAGGTCGTTAATTTGAATGTACTTCGCATTTTCGTTAAAATTTGGTACTTCAAACGAAACTGTTACGTTGTTTAGTCATCAAACGTTATTTATTATGCAAAATGTGAAGAAAACATTCTGGGTTAATCACCACTTTACCGACGTTAAAAAAGGAAACATTCATCAAGAAATTAGTGTAAAGCGCCACACCTTTAGAAAAAAATTTATATCTAATACAGGACCGAAAAGTGCTTAATCATCCGTTGTCTAATAATTAGAAATATTAATTCGATTACACTATTAATTCTAGAAACTAACATATTAATTCGGCTTTTATTGAAACTGCCCCGACTTTGCACGACGCGCAACAACGTGTACCGGCTGACGGATCGTTTCGCTGAAAGCGATGTAGGGACGACTAATAATAATTTTAGATCTGTTTTATCCTCTGAAATATTTTTTATATGATATATTGTGAACCGTATTTTCGATCTACATTAAGTTCAATTCTTCAATTCGTTAAGGATAGATAGAAATCGCATTGTTCATTTCTTGGTGCCTCGTAAATAATCCATATATATATATATATATATATATATATATATATATATATATATATATATATATATATATATATATATATATATATATATATCGTCGGGGTTTAACCCGACGAGTTGCCTATATATCTGTTCATGCAATCGAACTGATTTGATGAAAAATATAAATCCACCACTCGGTAAGTAATACCATTGCCAGGCAATGATTATAATCAAAATATATCTTGGAATGATTATATATTAGGATAACGTTAAATGTTAGAATATATCAATCTACCAGAATATATACAAACTATAGCATCATCAGACAATGACATCAATGTACCAACGAGTAGTGTCAGAGGCTTTCTCCCCGAAAAAATTCAGTGTACGAACCTTAGTCAAGTTACACTGAATGATACTCATTAATAGTTTCCTTTGTGTGAAGTGATGAACGATCGAATAGAATACTGCTCTGAATATAAATATGACAAAATTGTTAGTTAATTATATTACATTTAAATATACAAATAAATAAAATATGAAATGAGATTCTGAGCAATATAAACTAAAGAGAAAACCTATGACTCTTCCTCATTATTTTTTTCGGAAAGGAATCTACGAAGAATATTACAAGATTTGATGACTGTTATCTTTTGTAACTGTACAAACGAATTTTTCTTCAGACCCAAAATCTCATCAATCTTTTGTGAAGATTGCTAGGAATAACACCTGTTGTGGAAATAATGATCGGTAGAATAAAAATTTTTTCATTTTCCACTTTTTTCAATCTCGTCGCCAAGCATCATATATTTAGAAATTTTTCAATTGTATTTATTTTGTATATTATGTGTGTTGGGTATAGCAGTATCAATTATATATGTTATTTGATTCTGTTTATCAGTAAGAATTGTGTTTTACAGCTCTGTTGCAAAGAATTGTTTCATCAAAATAAAGTTTATATTTGTCATTTTCACAAATAATCTCAGGTTCATATTTATTCAATCTCTTGATATGATGTTCCATCAATCGAATAGGTCAAATCACAAGCCATCGTACTGATCCTCTCAATTTGTGAATTTCTCTAACCTCAAATATCTGATTCTCATTCTTGCTAAACTTCTTCAAGAATGGCCTTGACCGGTCACATCGGTAGAACGTAGTCATTGTTTCTTCATCGAGCAACCCTGTATAAGGTCTGTTATAAGCTTCTGTCTTATCAGTAATAATCGTAATGTTCCAGTAGTGTTTGCGGTATTCATTCTGAGGAGGCTTTCAGAAGCTTAGTGTTAGCATGAGTAGCTCTCTCACGAATTCAAGTTTTCCCGCAATTACCTGATATTAAATTCAGGCTACAGCATTGAACATGCCGATGTTATGGTATTTTAGGCGCTAAAGTAATTGCTACGCATTTGGCCGGCGGTATATTTCATATAAACTTTAGTGTAGGCATCACTTGGTTCTATATCACTCAAGCTGTTCCTGCAATTTATCTACTCTTGGTATTCAGGTTATCAGAGTATCTACCAAGGAGTTGTTTCTAGAGTAATTCTTCCTTCAGTATTACAGTCCTTTTTTTATTCTCAACTTTTGGGAGGAGGCGATTCCACAGTTGTGGGCTGCTCAAGATGATTTAATATGTATTGATTCGTTTCTTGAAGTGGGCCAAATTGAAAGTTATCGGAGAGATGTTCGAGAGAAGGCACTAGCCCAGTAAACAAGAGGACTGTTATAGAGGTATGTGGCGTTGCTAGTTGGACCGTCCGCTACAAACCTGTTTTTTTTTGGAGCTGAATTCTTTCTGCAATATGACCTTTTAATTCTTCGAAACATTTACTTTGAAAGTATCTGTAGAATAGAGGAACCTGCCGTCTTTGAGTGAGAAGCTGGAGATCACTCGTGATCTTTGCGTGGTCGATGAAGTTAGATAGATGTATTTATACGATAGATGTAATTCATGTGTGGGTGCAGAATCCTACACATGGGAGCAGTATTCAGTCGTATCTATGTTTTGCGCATTAGCCGTGATGGCTTGAGGTACTGATTAGTTCTGAAAAGAAAACTGAGTTTAACAGAAGCATTTTTGACAATGGATGACATATGTACATGCCAGCAAACTCCGATGTTGACAAATAGATGCGTGTTCTGCCTTTTTGAAGTTCAAATTGAGGACAATCGCTGACAAGTTGATATTAACGTTGCAGACAGTCCTATATAGAAGCAATATTACTCTCAGAAACTATCGTAGGTTATAAAAACCCTAGGCGTAAATCGTTCCGAAATTCCTGAGTCCTCTGCTATTCTTTAGGAAGGTTACGCCCATTCATAGAAAAGAGCGAGTGGGGTATACCAAATTTGGTGGAGAATTTTCCTTTTCTATAGTATTATTCACTATGCTCGTCACTCTGAGTTTTCCCCTTCAAATGTGAACTGTAACATACTTCTCAACCTTATATGTAGTTGATTTGAGATGAGAGTGTCTAAATTGATCTACCTTTGATGTTATTCCTTGGGGATTCCCAATAAAAGTGTTTAAATCTAGGCAAAACCACGATGTGCTCAAAGTACCCTTTAGAATGTACCCCTTTCTATTATCAGATTTTGTGTCTTTATTTCGTCCGTTGGTGGTGATGGTAGATTTTGGCAATTCCATTGGTGCCAATATCGAGCATGACGATGTTATGTGTTATATGGTTTATTGGGCTTTAGATCACCTGCAATGGGTATCCGATTTTTTCATTAGATCTGCGATATGTTTTATATAAGCTCTAGTGTGGCGCCAGCTGGTCCTATATCGCTGAAGCTCCTTCTTCGTTTTCAGAAAAATATATCAAGATTGCAGATACATGATGATTGAAGTTTTTCGATTCTTGGTATTCAGGTTGTCAGGGTATATCTACCATTGTTTGGAGAGCCATTATTAGCTCAAATTCAGAGTTGGAGAGTTGTAGCGCAGACGGCATTAATGTGGCAGACAGTTTTGTGGAAAAGTTTTTCTCAGAAAGGTAGGTTAGATTTTTTCAAAATCTTCAGCGTGATTTCTTTAGAAACTTCCGAGTCTTCTGCTTCCCTTTTGGGAGATGCAGTCTACTCAGCAGTTGATGGATAATAAATTAGGTTCAAAGACATGATTGGAGATTTTGAATTGAGTTTGGACTGTAGAATCCTGAATTTGTAGAAATACTTTTCTTTCGGAATCGATTTAATCTTTGTTGTTTTGAATGTTGTGTATGAGAGTGGTATGAAAAGTTTTCGACCCAACAGAGATACGAGAGAGATGCTCTCTGAATATTTTTCTTATATCTCATCTCTGTAATATCTCAAAACATGTAGAAGAGTAGATCGGAAAACTAGCTCCTTCAAAGGAGAATACTAACATTCTACGGAAGGCTGAATATTGTCCCTTGAAACATAATTTTTGTGTCATCTGTGTAATCCGTCCAAATAGTACTCGGTGTTTTTCCTTGCAAAATAGTGGTTCGCGAAGGTGATTGCCTCTTCATTAGACGAAAATCTCTATCCTTTGACCGCAAATTTTAGATGGGTTAATAAAAAGAAATTGCTTGGGGCTAGATCTGGTGAGTAGGGCGCTGAGGTGTGAGACGGCGCGTTGTTTTGGTGAAACAGGATTTTTTTTTGCAAATGTGGCCGGTTCTTCTTTTAGATCCTCAAGTAATGATGCGTAGTAAGCTCTTGTGATGCTTTTTTCTACATGAATAAAATCGATTAAAATAACTCCATGAATATCTCAAAAAATATTCGCCATCGCTTGCATAGCCGAAAAAGCAGTTCTTCTTTTTTGGAACCGGTTCCTTTTTGCAGTGCACTGTTTGGACTATATTTTTGTTGCTGGCGTATAGTGGTGGATCCAAGTTTCATCTACAGTCTACCTACTGGCGCTAAAACTAGGATTCATTGAGTCCAAACTATATGACAAGCACGTTCTTTTGCCATGTTCATAACCTCTGCTAACTATTTCATTTTAATTCGGCGGTCTTCTAGCACTATTTGGTGCTATCATCGGTAGTTGCTGTTTTTGAACATTCCGAATGTTCATCGTCTCTCAAGCTCTTACGACCACGTTAAATACAGCTGCCAAAAATCTTACTGTGGTAAATGTATATATATATATATATATATATATATATATATATATATATATATATATATATATATATATATATATATATATATATATATATATATATATAAATATAAGGTTTCTGTTTTTTTCTCAT
This sequence comes from Cryptolaemus montrouzieri, assembly GCA_013387265.2. NCBI lineage: Eukaryota > Metazoa > Arthropoda > Insecta > Coleoptera > Coccinellidae > Cryptolaemus > Cryptolaemus montrouzieri. Next base: position 35,160,885 of record JABFTP020000062.1, read on the forward strand.
ATTACAATTTGAGGAATTTTGAGAAGACCGGGCAGTTTCCTGTCAAGGTCAGCTCACTAACAGTTCAGGAAGAATCGCCATTCAATCCTAGCCGTTCCCAGAACGACCTCCGTGATGTCAATTATGGTCGCCTACTGGTCGATTGTGTTGAAGAGCACAATGACCGGCTTGTTATGAGCCATAGTCCTATCCGTCATTTGTTTATTTATTTATTATACAGGAAGGCCCCTTCACACATGGTAAGAATTATTGATGCCCACAATGTCTAGACATCATATTCTGTTTAGAAAAAGCGCAGGATATGCAAAAATAATTCAGAGATAGAAATATAGAAATTAAACTATGTTAAGATGCTATAAACATTAATTTTTTTTAAGAATTTCTTCAAAGAAAGACAAAAGCACAAATCTATATTACGGAAAGTGTTACCATTATTTAAAATTATTTCCATTGGGGCGTTAATTTCAGAATTAGTACGACACAAAGGGATCGAAAACATTACATCACTTCTCGTTCTTTTTGGAGGAACATGAAAAATAACCCTCTCAAGTATCTCGCTGCATCCAAAAATCCATTCAAGCATTTAAACAAAAATTTCAAGTCCCCTGTCACCCTTCTATTAGCCAAAAATTTCAGTTCTAGCTCAGATCTCATAAAAGAAGCAGATAAATGGATCCGTAGAATACACATTTTATACGAGAAGTACATCAAAAATTTGTTCTTAACTTTTTCGATGTTGTACGAATCAGAGTGGTAGAAGGGTGACCATATTACAGATCCGTATTCAAGAATAGGTCAACAGAAAGAAAAATGAAGTAGCTTGAGGGTATTGATCTCAGAAAAATCGGCCGAGTGCCGACGAGTGAATCCAATCATCCTCAACGACCTACCAATGATATAGTCAAAATGATTTCTAAAAGTTAACCGATAGTCTAACAAAATTCCAAGATCTTTAACGCAGGCAGACCTTTCAACATTGATACCATTGATAGAGTAGTCGAAGATCACAGGATCGTTATTACGATGAAAAGAAATACATACGCACTTACTTATATTAACTGTGAGGATATGATCCGAAAACCACTGTACCACAGTAGCTAGGTCAGCTTAGAGCTGAAAAGCATCGGCAAGAGTGGAAACTGATTTGAACAATTTGAGATCATCCGCAAATATCAATACTCTCGAATAACGGACAACACTGTGAACTCCGTTAATGTAAAGCAGAAAAAGAATGGGTCTTAAATGACTTCCTTAGCACACCAGAGGAAACAGTATTAATGAAGTTCTCAGCTTTGACAATTTGGGTATGCCCCCTGTAATAACTTTTCAGCCACTTGAGAAGACTACCCATGAAACCCGTAGACTCGATAACACAATCCATTATTATGTGGTTCACCTGATCGAAGGCCTTGACTATGTCAGTGCAACAACCATCGACCTGGCTACCCTTCTGTAACTCATCATGAATATATTGTACATATAAAATCAGATTAGTCATGGTAGGTCTTCCCTTCATAAATCCGTGCTGTTAACCACAAATAATTTGACTAATGGAAAAATTGACCTTATCTAACTCTCAAATGTTTTAGGTATTACACTCATTATACTAATTGGTCGATAGTTGGCCACACAGTGCTTATCTCCAGATTTGAAGATCGGCGTTATGAAACTTGACTTCCACTCATCAGGGAAATCTCCGTTAGATAGTGATAAGTTAAATAAACTGCATATTGGAGCACATAATGGCTTCGTACATAGCTTCAGAAAAACAGGTCTGAGACCATCAGGTCCTGAAGATTTTCCATGGGATAAATTAGTAATTTTATTCATTATGTCATCAACGGTTATCGATAACTCACTCAAGATCGAAGTGATAACATAATTTACGTCGGAAGGAGTGAGAGTGGGATTAGCGTCATTGTAAACCTTTGAAAAATCTTCGGCAAACAAATTTTCAATGCCTTCGCCAGTATCAGCCATTCTACCATCAAGAAACATACATGAAAGAAGTGAAAAGTCTTTTTTTCTTCTATTCATATAGGACCATCTTATAGCTGCTTCGTTGTTCTTTATGAAATTGATATAGCATTCATCAATTGCTACCTTACATTGCGAACGCAGTTCTGTGAAATATAAGTAATCAGAATTTTCTCCTGTATATTTGAATTTCTTATGAGCAATTTTTCTCTGAACAATCATCTTTTTGAGCTCAAATGAAAACCAAGAAGGGTATTTGGATGGTTGTATAGTCTTTCTTGGGACATGTAGAGAAATACTATCATCAATTAATGTGTAATATGTTCGTATTTGATCGGATAAGTTTAAATTTGAAAATTCTCGTTCCCAATTAATTTAATGAAGATGGTCATTGAGGGCATTAGCATTGCAATTTGCAAAATCAAAATACGACTCATTGAAATTCAATCTGCCAGTAGGTCTACAAAATACATCGACATAAAAAGCTGGATGCCCACCGTGTATATCCAAAGGCAACAAAATATGATCTGCTAAAGTTATCGAGACAGTTGAATCACTAGTGAATAATAAATGGAGAATAGATTCATTAGTATTTTTGATATAAGTTTTTGAAACAGATTCAAATATCCAAAAGTGTCGCCAACTATCAGCCCAGGGTCCAATCTGGAAAAGACAGAGACGCCCAACTCATCATTATACCAACTAAAATTTCTCAGGTTGTAATCAACGAACAAATACAATTGAGATTAAGGATTATTATACATGATGGACTCAACAAAGTCGCAATGTTGTTGGTAAACATCGTTGGAGACTAGTGACAAATATACAGAACCAAAAATCAGTTCATTCTCATAAGCTTTTACTGTAACAAATAATTGTTCAACATTCTCATCTGCTGAATTTAAGGAGATCTCCCTAGAAAGTAGCTTATTTGACACAGCTATCAGTACACCACCATCGCGTTTTTTATGACTAGTTTTTTGCGAACGATCTTTTCGATAAACTATATGATCATGTAAATCAAGCTCACTCGTTTTTAATGAATCGTTTAGCCACATCTCTGTTAGAATGATAACAGCTGAAATGAGAACAAAATTTCGAAAATCTACCAATTTAGTGTTTAAACCACGGACTTTTTGATAGTTCGCTTTCGTTGGGACCATCTGATCTTGGATGGTGGTTAGATGACCCTCCGTTTTAGGGAAAAGGTAGCCAATATATATATATATATATAAAATGCCGCAGCCTCAAAAACCTAAAAAACAAATTAATAGTATGCTAAATTTGGAAATGAACTTCAATTTAAGTTGCAGAGATCTCATAGATTTATGTATTATTTTTGAAAATGTTCAACCCTCGTATATTTCGGCTCCAAAACACGAATGTATATTTATCTTCTTTCTCAACATACCCGATAACAAATCCAATTAATTTACAGACTGAATACTGATTGGAGATTAAGTCTTTTTCAGACACTGAAGTATAATTGACCCAACTTCGAATAGAAAGAATTGAAAAGACCTTTCAGTTTTGCTGATAACGTCCGACAATGAACAAAGGAATTCTGGTATGGAAAAATCGGGGTATTCTCACTGATTAATTTCGGCATTTTCGAACGTCATTACGAAACCAAGCGGATTAAATCGGTTAAAAAAGAAAATTAAACTTTTTGAAATGATGCTGGTCCAGATTATTCTAATAGGATATTCAAGAAAAGCAGCAGTGTAGTTTAATTGAAGTTTCAGTGTTATGAAATGAAAAATTTTCACAATTTTTACAGTCAACTGTGAATAAGAGTAAATTGTTCTATAAGTTGATAAACATTGACCAATGTATTCTCGTTGGATTCCATGAAGCAATGAATCCACGGTTAGATTTCTACTAATTATCGATGATTGATAATATGTAAATACTCAAATATTACTGGATTGTAAACAGAGCATTCATATTTTTTGTTATTCAACCTGAATATGAAGTTTCCATCATATCCTGGCTTCATCTATCTAATATGAGAAATTTATCAATTGGTCATACGTTTTAGTACATAGATTGGCTAGCTTTCAACTGAGGGGTGCCAGTTTTCACACAAAACTTCTTGTGCCCATATAGTTATTTACCACAACTAAAATCGATACAACACATGAAAGATTGCTTTCAAATGGTAAAGATTTGAGAAATTATGTTATTGTTTTAATGTGAACTTTGAGCTTGTGTGGTCTTGTGAGAGATATCTTATATCTGGTTTATGTTTGGTTACTTTCAGTATCACACATGCTTCCGAGTTGTATGTAGTCAACTTTTGGGGTTAGATCAATTTCAGTTTGGAAAGAAATGTCCAGATAGAGGATAATCTAAAATCTGAAAGCATGGCAAACGATCTTTTTTGGGACAAATAAACTTCATGGTAAACTGATCTTGCAACCGAGTATTTCTATTATGTTAAATGTATAGTAAAGATATATTATCCGAACGAAATACAACGAAACATTTGGTAAGAATTAGTTGAGCCAACACTAGTTTTCTAGCGAGATATAGTCGAAATCGTAATCTTTATTTGGCGAATTGTTGAATGAAATTGTTTGTTCCATAAATTCTTCCTCAGTGAACGGTGTACTGTTATGAGTCAACCGTTGTAGAATTTTGAAATCGCATTTGTTGTTTGTCTATTTTCCTTTAACGTGCTCTATTTCTGCCTTTCGGCTAATGACACGCCGGGGAATTCTGTCACCTCACTAACCCGGGAATTTTGCCGAACCCCTCTCGTGTCGAGGGAAGGTCCAACACATCTCTGTTAGACAGGACCGACAGCTTTCCATCTCCTCCCAAAGATGGACACTCAAGCGATTCCCAGAATACGATTCTTTTCTTGTCGATGGACATAAAATGTCCGGGGAATTAAGCTTTGTAGATATTCAATAGATTTAGTCCAATAGTCTTGATGTGAGAAACCATAGTACTTTATCCTTGAAGATGAAGATTGAATATTCATCTGCTTCTTTGCGGCAATATCGGAACCTGAGTTTTTGGGCATCTTTTGAAGGCCATCGATTGAAATAGATGCTACGTACGTACTTTGAGTGATGCAAACGTATAGCCTTTCCGAAAAAGTTCAATCATTACATGTAGCATAAAAAATTATTGGTTCAACACCCTTTTTAGAATAATAAAGTTGCTGAAAATTTAATTTAACGAGGGTTTTTTGATTTGCATTACTGACGTTTATTTAGGTTTTTGCCTATGCTTACATTTCGAGGTTTATCGCCTTACTATATGACTTACTCAACTGATGTCGAAATATGTTATAGATTACAGAATTATTTCGTAAAGTTGTTTGGCGTGCTTTGGCTACGTATGTCATAGATTGTCAACTCTTATTCCAGAAGAAATAGATCAGGTTGCTTCGTTATTAATCATCTTAGAAAGTTGTTTACTTTGAGTTATTTCAACAGGCTCGTAAGCCCGCAATAATGAAATTGAAACAATTATTAGAACATACTTACAGAGGTCGTTGTTTTACGTAGAAATGAAGGAAACATTCAATTGCAACAATGAGTATATTAGAGTGACTATGTTTTCTAATCGGGCTATTTCTGTTTGAATAGAATTGCTAATATAACTTCACAGTTATTACTTCTGGTCTCATGAGAAACTTTATAGGATGTTGGAAGCAAACACTTAATATTCTAAGTGAACGTGGGAATGAATATTATTATTAATGATCGTCTTGTGCGACCATACTCTTCTCATTAATTGACAATAATCTGCTTTATATTTGAAACAATTTGCATGAAATGTTTTTTCTAGCAGCATTGTTTTCAACAAAGAAGACATCAAGAAGGGGGAATTATTTTGCACTACTTAATTTTTGATAGGGTTCATGTATCCAAATTGCAATGAACCGAATCTCTCTTTTTAGTAGATTTTACAGTGATGACTACTGTAAACAGGGTTGCACGAAAGATAATCATCTTAAACCCATTCAAACTGCTACTATTTTTGATGATTCTAACCAGACAACAGTTAAATGAAATCATTGTACATGATTATGTGATACCCATGTAGTGAAAGAATATGTTTGAATGCTGGCTGCACCATTTCACCGGGATGGTATGTAACTTATTATTTCAATTAGAAAAACCCATTCTTCTCCAATTTTTAGATTCCTTGCCTAGTTTCAGGTCGATTATGCTTAACATAAATAAGTTCTAAAACCCACCGTTTTTGAAATATTCTAGAAAATACTCCGGAAGCAGGTCTTTATCTCCGAGGGGGAGTTCTCTCCCATTTTTCCGGACCAAACATATCGCTTTCCTCAGTATATCCCCGTTTATCCCTGGTATATCTCCTTATATTTCTGGTATATTCTCGTTTTTGGCAGGTGGACCAATGTGTAAAATTCTCATCCACTTTGATAGATCATGATTCAAGGTCCATTAAGAGGTACTTAAGGAGATTTTCAAGCAGTTGAAAGAGATTGTAGTGACTTAATAATTTTTCATTTCTACGGCAATTGCATGTCAAAACATTTCAGAATCAGAAACTTCAAAGAAACCATTAGAAACTACTCGTGAGTGTACCTAATTTTCATTTCAAGTCAACAAAAACGGATAAAATAAACATTCACTGAAATTTAGAAATGCTTTGATATAGAATAATGAAAAAACTATGGAGAACCGTAGGTGAAACATCCGTTACTTATACTCTAAAGGCAACTCTTTTACCAGAGCAATAATCACTTAAAGATATTGAGCTTTGTAATTTCAATGGTAAATGAAAACCAAACAATTGAGCATTTTAATTATCTCTAAATTAAAAGTGAGCCAATATTACCATTTATTTTAATTTTCTATTTCACTATCAATATCCAATATCGCCAATACATGGAGTTGATTATATATTTTCTTAGATTCATTTTGCCATAAAATGAACTTCGTTCGGAATTATTTCATCAGGAAAAAATATTTCTACTTATCCTCGTACAATCATATTTACCGCGGACAAACATACCACAGAAATTCCGTTTTCACGTTCGACATCTATCAAGTTTCAGTTCCTCTCCCGATACATCTTGTGGTCCCATTATTCTTCTTTTACTGGCACATGAAATGCCAAACTAGCGTACCTTAACATACATTCCTTGTTTGTCATAACTGTAGATATTTTTTTGCGCGACTTTGTTAGTTCTGCGTACGTAGAGCACAGAAGCTTGCAAATTGAAGTTATGAATATACGAATATTGAAAAAATTCATTATGCAAAATTATAGTTATGGGAAATGTAATGCTTTTGTTCGAAAGATAGTCCCAAATTATTCATGAAGATGTTGGCTTATGAAGTTTTTGAATTAATTAGAATACCTACTAATTACCATCTAGGATATCATAATATTCATAAAAATTTACTGAGGGCTCATGTAATTAATTCAGTTCGTTAAACATATCACGATGAATGGGTAAATACAAATCGCTAGTGCTCGCTATACAAGCAATTCCAATCAAGGTGGAAGAATCAACAATCTGCAGATAGTTAAATAACCCCTCTTTAAAGAATTAGTTCACTGATTTGTTCATCGTAATCATCGTCAACTAGAGCTAGAATGGCAGAGGAATAATTACGTCGGATGTCAGGGAAAGAAACAACATACTGCAGTTTCATTCTCATTGGATAAATTCTTCAATTTTTTTCTAAGCTACTCCATATGTCGTCGATGTAATTGAGGTCAGGGGATCGTGTTGACTAGTGCATTTGTTAAAGTCTTTGAGTTACGAACGAGAATACGTTGAAAATAGAAAATAGAAACAAAGCTAATGCAGCCATCAGAGCCATCAAAAGGGAACACTGGAGATAGTTTACCAGTGAAATGGAACACGACCTTTATGGAGCCCAAAGAAAGGTATGGAAGATGCTGAAAAACAGGAAAAAGCCAGTAAATGAGTACGTTCAAACTAAAATCATATCACCTGACATATGGGGAAAATATTTTACAGAGCTGTACCAAGATGAAGAAACAACTGATACATGGGTGAACGAAGACCAAACACCAGAAGATGTTTTGATAACAGAGGAAGAGCTGAGAAAAAGAATACAAAAACTAAAAAACAGGAAAGCCGCGGGAACAGACAACAACCCGAACGAATTGCAAAAATATGGGGGAAAGAAACTCACCGAGAAGCTGCTAACTCTTTTCAATAAAATTGTAAACACTTCACAGATTCTTGAAGAATGTCGCAGCAGCATCACTATTCCTATCTTCAGAAAGGGGCAAAAGACATCACCTGAAAACTACAGGGGTATAACCCTGCTAAGTACGTCCATGAAACTGCTCACTGGCATCCTAAAAGACAAATTGGAATCACGTATCGAGAATAGAGAGGAACAGTTTGGATTTCGAACAAAGAGATCAACAACGGACGCTCTCTTCATAATGAAACAACTAAAGGAGAAATCAATTGAGTTCAACAAGCCTGCTTACATCTGCTTTATAAACTTAACAAAGGCATTCGACAAAGTGCGCTTCACAGACATCCTACAAATTCTAATAAAAAGACAGTCCCCGTCCCAAATCACCAAAGTAATTAAAAACTGAAACACCGGAAATGTGACAAAGATCAAGTCAGGCAAACATGCTACACCTAACATAAAAACACCAGGCGGAATTAGACAGGGTGACAGCCTGAGCCCTTTCCTTTTCAACCTCTTGATGGATGAAATAATACAACAAGTCACATCCTTAGATTTGGGATATAGAATGGGCCACTCTAAAATATCTGTGGTCTGCTATGCTGACGACGCAGCTATTATAGCAGGAACGGAGAATGATCTTCAGAGACAGCTTTTTAAATTCTATCAAGTCAGCCAACACTCAACATGGTAATTTCAATATCAAATACCAAAGCCATGACAATCTCCAGAGAACCTGTCAGGTGTAAAGTGGTTGTGGAAGACAAGTCAATCGAGCAAGTCAATGTCTTTAAATATCTAGGCATGGACATCTGCAGCTACCACGATCCGGCGAAGGAAATGAGACGTCTCATAACTAAAGTAGCAGCTCTGTCAGGGTGTCTTAGAGATGTGATATGGTCAAACCAGCACATGGGAACAGATAGCAAGGTGAAGATCTATAAGACTTGCATCAGACCTATCATGACTTGCGGCATAGAAGCACGTGAAGACACAAACAAAACTAAAAGTATGCTACGCGCGGCCGAAATGAAAACCCTAAGAACTATCCTCGGAAAGACCAGACTGTACAGGATAAGAAACACTGACATACGAGCTCAATGCGGCATAGTAGACATAGTCAGATGGGGCAGACAAAGACGAAGAGAATGGTATGCGCACGTGCGAAGAATGCACGAAAACAGATTACCGCGCATAATGATGGAGAGCAAGCCACATGGAAAACGCCCACCAGGAAGACCCTCAAAAAGGTGGCCGGAAAGCTGGCAGCCCACCTCGCAAGAAACCATCCAGAGACGGCTTCGGCAAGCAACAGACCAATAGGTCTATTTAAGAGAATAAGAAGAAGAAGAAGATGTTTTACTGAAGAAACAATTAAAATAGAACGGTTTCCAGGAACATGTGCGCAACCGATGAATTCCTCAATTCATTTAAAGTGTTCATACTTGGTATTTGATATGAGAAAGAATGGTCTAGCAACACACAAACTTTTTCCAATGTTTCTTCTGTAAAAGGCATAGAATACTCTCGAAACCAGTCTGTGAAATGACCGATGGGTGATGTCCGTGGAAGGTCAATATAAAACATCTAATAATTACCCTACATTCTTTATATTATTCTTAAACAATTGAATTCAATATTATTTGTTCGTATAATAATTCTGCCGTTATAACATCATTCAAAATTAAGCTTGAACTTTTCTATTTTGCGTTGACGGCGCTAGTAGGCTTCGTGCATATAGCCTCTAATTTCTCCGGTAAAAAATCTAAATGTAAGTCCGACCTTTCAGCACACTTCGCAATTCAATGCTTCGTACGCCAATAGCAATTCGTTAATTCAGTCTATACGTTTTTGATGCATTGCCATGCTAATTTGTCCGAAACGTCCATATTTTCTCAAATTGTATTTTATTTATTATTTTGACATTTTTTTTAGGAATTTCTAATGCAAAATCAATTTCTCCTGCAATTCATCACCAATTTTTCAATTTTATATGGAATTGTTATTTTACATCAAGCAAATGTGTTTTTGTTTCTGTTCCCACTATCCCATTTACAGAAATAGCAGCAGAATTTTGGGAAGCAGCAAATTTTGAATTCAATATCTGTTATATTGAATATTTTCAAGTATTAATAATAAGGACTTTATTATTTTTTCCATATTACTACCGTTATTTCTCAATTTTAATGAAAAAAAGAGAGAAACAAATATATTGGAGGACTACATGGACTATGCTCTAATGTTTAATTCTGATGTGGGTGAAAACACGTTTGGAAGAAAGCATAGTATACAGATTTGATAGAACTTTCCAAACACAGCAAGCCCCCAACGAAGCTTTAGGAAATGAGACAAAACGGGTGAACCACAGCTAATCTTTTATATTATTCGAGTGAACAGGAATAATAAACCTGAAGTAAACCTCGATGCTGATACATAAATTAGTTTGTAAGTGAGTTGTGAATGAAGAGTGCGATCAAGTTCATTCTTATTCTCCATTCTAACCAGATGGAAGTACAGTAACATGAAAAAGACAAAAATAGCAGAAACACAAGTTGCAATTGGGGAATATCCTTCCATACCTACCGAACATAATTGAACGGGGAATACTTAACGTAAGAAGCAAGGCTACACGCTGGAATAAGAAGATAAGCAAATAATACATAATCTCTCACGAAGCCGATTCTCGTCTGCAGCTTATGTTTATTATGAGATGAATATTTCTGCCCCATGGTCTTTTGCCAATTTATAAACACTATCATTTTCATCTTCTAGAAACTGTTCAATGATTAAACATAACAGAATATCCTCTCTTTCCGATAGGAAGGGCCAAAATAACTAGGTATCTCAAAAGGCAAACTATTCCATCACGAGGTCTCCTAATCGCTAGTGCGCACTAATTGCAAACTTGGGTGCGCGCACGTACGCGAACTCTAACCTCAAATATCTATCACAAAAATGGGAACATGAAAAATTTTTTTGTAGATAATATATTGGGGTTTTTATTATGTCGGGTAGACTTCTGAAAAAAGAAATATATAGGGAAAAAACTTATTTTGAAAAAAGTGAATCATGAGATGGGAAATATACAATCAATTTTTCTGTCTGGTTATAGAATTGCTTGCTCCTGCAGAAAATTATATCTCTTCTACAATGAATTTTAACGTTCTTATAATACCGGAGAATGTCCAATCGAACTATAAGAAAAAGATTACTCATGAAAAATCAGAATATATGCTTATACTGGATGAGTCTCAAATGGATATAGAGGGAGTTCGCATGAATTCGAAAATGATATTTGAATTTTCTCTGTTTGTAATTGAAACTAATCCGATAATATTTGGTACATATAGTAAGTTTGCTTCTTTCAATAGGCAGCAACCAGAAAAGATTGAAGGTTCGATTCATCTTAGCATCCTCAAAAACAATCTGTATATGGAAAGAAGAATTTTTCACTTCAGATTCGTAGTGCAGAGGAAAATTTTTGTCAGATTCAGTGATTCGAATCGATGGCAAACATTCATTGCGCCAGTTGAATCAACAAATGGTAGGATGTCCATATTTTATTGAAATTAAAATAAATTATTACTTTAGTTCGGAATTGTATGGGGATAAGTTTGTTTTCGATTACGCCATTTCACATGAACGTACCGAAAAATAAGGACCGGACTCGAAAATAACTCATTCAGTGGATTGTTTCCATACCATCTCGAAAAAAAATGATATTAAATTTCGTAACTCTGCATCAAGTAGCCATGAAACAATTTCATGTTTAACTGAAAATACTGATTATGTAATCGGAAAATGCCGCACAAATATTCTAATTAAAAATCATTTCGATCAAGGCTATTAACCTCAGAAAATTAGATAGTGTTGGATAGAGAAATTGCACATGTTTTAAATATTGAATTATTGATGCAGGAAAGTTCACTGAAAAATGAAGAAAAACAGGAATAGAAGGATCTAAATAGTATAATAACACCCGAACCAATTAATAATTGAACCTTTGTTTATAACATGTATTCGAAATAACCCCCATGCACTCAATGCATTTTTGCGGCTTGCCCTGAACTGCATCAGTAATATTCTAACAATTTCTGGATCATTTCGTGTTTCCTTACGAATAATATTTATTCTTTTGATCAATTGTGCTTTTGTAGTGATAGTTTCTTCATAAACCGTCGCCTTCAAGTGACCTCCAAAAACCAGACGAGTTAAGTTAGGTTATCTCGTAGGCTATGCTCTGGGACCTTCTGGACCAATTCATCTGTTCTGGAAATGTTCATTATTCCCCAATTGCATTGGAGCAGCGCCTGGTATCCTATTGTGATGGAAAATCATGCCCCTGATTCTATTATGGACGTTCGACAATAGATTCGGGAGGAACTCATGTCCAACAAACGATTGCTCACCGTTGCAAGCGATACGTTCACATGAAAACGGTGTTGTTATTTTTTCTCCGTGGTAAGGGGGGGTCGTGTGGCCAAACATGACTTCACACTATTTCAGATGATGTGAGCTTCGTTCGCCAACTGTCTTGTGTGGTTAAGTACCACCTATAAAATTGTATTATAGCGTGTCTATATATAGGTTCTAGAGTTTGAATGGTGATGGTATGTATTGAAATATTCTTCTCTGTGATGATTAGGATTCTTTGATCCTTGAGTTAATTTCTAAAACTCCAACAATATCGTGAATCATTTGCTATCTTAATCTTCCACTCCTTTTAGGTTTAGCTTTGACGGGGAAATGAACATAAAGCCTATCATAGGTAAGATTTTTCAAAGGGACAAAAATTTCAAGTACCACATGAGTTATTTTCATGGCTCTTTGATGCAAAATTTTGTAATTACTCTTATTTTCATGTAATATGATGTATGATGGATGTGATGGAGATGTGGGAAGACTACGTTGAATGATTCATTTTCGATTTCGGTCCTATCTGGTTGTTCGGTTGAGTTTATTTGAAATCGCATAATCAGAAAAGAGCTCGTCCTCATTCATGTCCCAATTAAACGAAATAATTCTTTTTCATTTCAATACATATAAACATCCTACCATTTGTTGAATCATAGCTAGTACAATAAATTGGTTATACTGATTCGAATCACTGAATCTGAAGAAAATTTTCCTCTGGATAACGAATCTGTATATTTCCTTCCATATTCAGAGTGATATTTTTGAGAAAGTAAGTGAAATTGTATTTTTCGACTCCGGACCTGTATTATTCAATTTCATTTCGTTACTGCCTATTGAAAGAATTAAACTGAATCCACATCAAAAATGGCTAGTTCATTGAAATTGTTTGAAATAAAATCGTTTTTCAGAAACCAGTCTGTATTTCAGCCACAAACAGCGTTAAACAAATTTGAATGTTCAGAATGAAGGATTTCTATATCCATCTAAGCGATGTCCGGATGGTCACGGTTCACCCTGTTTACAAGTGGAAAAAAGTCAAATCATCGTCATTTGATAACACGCTGTTCACCGATCCTTTTCCAAGAACTTCTAGGCCATGACTGCTTTCATATTTTGAAGAGCTTTTATCTTATGCAGAAAAATATACCTCGTGTTTTTTCGTATAATGAATTGTTTAGGAGTCTTCCGAAGTCGAAGAAAAGCAGATTTTCCTCCACCGCGAGCTCGATTAATGATTTATTATAACGAAGTGGGTATTGGCAAAAAATAAACTGAAGTTAAAGCAGATAAGAGAAACGAAAACAATGGCTGAAAATTGTTGGGGATGAGATTCAATCTGCCTGCATAAGAATTCCCATTCGATTTGATAATGAAAAATGAAGTGATAAACATTTTATTTATGGATTTTTGAACGGAAATATTTATGAATATATCCGAACAGAATACAAGCGCATCTAACTGTCTTAGCGAAACTATTAGACATTAGCTAAAATGTTTGTCCCGAAATGTAACTCAGTTCTTAAGATACTTATTTGTTTTTCTATCCCCGCTAATTAGAGATGCAAATTATCTTTTCAAATGCAATTTTTCGCAACAAAGTCATTACATCACAAAAGTACCAAAGAGTTTCTACACTCTCGCGACATGTGCCATAAGCGTTATAGACAACTAAAACGAATTGAATTTCAATTAAGGAAGGAAATTTTTTTTTACCGACATTAACACACTTAATCGTCTTGGGCGGCCACAACTGTGGCATGGCAGGCGTTGCATGCTTCCAAGAATTCAGATTAAAAAATAACATGCGAATTTGTCCATATCACAAAAACTGACTAGGTGTGATCGCAACGAAATAATTGCAGTTTAGTAATGAGCGTTGGTAGTAAGAACACTATAGATCTGTGTAATTTATTGAGGAAATTTTTTCCAGAGCTACACATTTGAGTCATATTATTTGATATATGTTTGGAAAATAGACATACAATACATTTTCCTGTTGAATGGCACAACAATGAAATTCATTGTTGACTTTCACAAACCACCATGAGATAGTGTGTAACCAAATTACAGAAAACAACCTAACCCATACATGTAGTTCAAGAGTTACTTTTGTCAGTTTATCGCGAAGATCGGCCCTAAATCTCAAACTTTATTAAATACGACTTCGTATTTCCGCGGTCGAAATGACGTAACCGCCGTCAGTGGGGGAATATGATGTTTGCCATCATCCAAGTTTATTATGTATTACTCTTGAGCCGACAATCAAAACTTTATGGCAAACTTTACATCCAACTGGGAGTTTTACCGAAATTCGTTGAATAACGACGGGCTGGGTTCACTCTCAAGCACATCTATTTCACTTTAGAACTTTGTTTCTTGAAGATCAACTTTATGTCTATGACTTTAGTTGTTGAGAAATAATTGGGGAATGTCATATTTTATTTTAGGTAATTGGTCCGTGCAGTCGAAGTCTTCGACCAATCGTGATATCGTGAAATATTACACAAAATAAGCAGTTTTTTCGGAATTGTGGCCATCGCTACGTAGAAGATTGCAATTTGAATTCCGATATCATAATCAATTATATACAATCTGGCCTGTGGTCTTTAACTACAGGTCATCATTCTCTCTCTTCTTCATGCTTTGCGTGTTATTTCTCAATGATACGGGATCGTTTATTGAAATTAATTTTAATATTTGTCGTTGAGATTAAATTTCAAGTACTCGGGATCTGATAGATCTCATCAAAATAATGCCATAACATGTTCTCGTGGAAACCATCCCTCAAGTGAGAAAAAAATAATAGTTTTGTTGGATGAAATATATTCCGTTCAACTGAATTTGAATTTCTGGAAATCCCAATAACCAATAAAACTATACAATACAGGTTTTTTGTTCTTCAATTTCATTATACATGGGCTTCATCATATGAGCTTACAAATCTATTCAGTATTCAGTTTTCATTGGTGCTAATAAAAAGTATTTACACACGTCATATCACAGAAAAATATTACTAAAAAATTACAAATGTCCCTGATACCCCTTCAAAAGCAAACACAGCGAATAGAGTTCAGGTTGAAATTCTGAAAAGTTGAGTTTGAAATAATCATCAGTCTCATACAAACATTCTATAATTAAAATGTCTTGATTTTATTTTCAAATGATACCACAGAAAGTCTACGCATACAACAGGTAAAACATTATATATTTT